>VXAK01023276.1:4190-89648 GCA_013399435.1 Arenaria interpres
GGGGGGGGAGGGGGGGGGAAGTGGGTGAAGAAATACCAGGGAGCGTGGTCAGCTCTGGATCGAGTTTCCTCGGAGGTAATGTCACCGCAAACAAAGTGAAAACATCGCTATCTCATTTCTTTGCTTAAGCAAGCAATCAATTAGTTGCTTACTGCAAAATAAACAAACAAGCCCCTCCAACACCCATCTGGTTTCACGTCCTTGATGAGCGATCTGTCTCCTTCTGCTCGGGCTTGAAGCTGTGCACAAAACAAACAAGGGGACGTGGGTGAACCTCAAACGAGCATCTTCCGTAAAAGAAAAGGCACAATAAAATGCAATGCCAGGAAGAGACTGTCGTGTAGGGTGTAGTGTGTCGAGGTGGGGATCTTGGCGTTAGGAGGGGAAATTGAGACAAGAGGTTCCTGTTTTGTTCCTCCTTCTGTGCTAAGCCTAATTCCCATTCCACTGTCCCAGTCGTCGTCGTTTGAGGCTTTCCTCATGACCCCTTTTATAAAGGCTCTCTTAAATTTGGACATTTTCAAGTTAGATCTCTTCTTGGAGCCAGTGTTTTTGCTGCTATGCTCGCAGTCATGGGAAAGATGACTTTCCAGATGGGGATTCACCCTCTCCAAAGAGGAACATCCCACACAAATGTCAAGAGATGCCCTCTGGGACTGCAGGCAGATGGTTGGGACCACACATCCACCTTTTATGTGCATCAAGAGAAGCAGGGTGAATCCCTCCATAGGGTGTGTAAATGCACATGGCCAGGCAGGAGGAATAGTCACCTACTTCAGGGCGTATTTCATTTGCTGTCTCCATACTTTAAGGACCACTTTGGAAGTAGAGGAGAGTCAGGATCTGATTTGCTCTTTCCCATCTTGGCTTCATGTCTCGCAGCAGCCACCACAGCTAAATGACATAGCCCAGCTATTTCTTTCTGCCACCTTTCTGGCGTGTTTAGGTTCTCAGCTCTGCCTGTATTCAGTACCTTGCACAGAGAGGTCATCTCCTCTGGAGGACACTCAGTGACATGCCCATGGGCTGGCAGAGCCTGAGTAGCTTCCAACTTTTATTTCTATGCAGCACAGAAATAAAGCTATTTTGTGGCACCCTGGTTGAGCAGGGCACTTAGGCAGGGACCCCTAACTGAATGGAGGGTCTCGTTTATGTGCTTGGCATTAGGGTCCCACTTCAGCAAGGTGCTAAATCCCCAGTGAAGGACCTGGCTTCCTCCAAAGGACAGGGGCAAGATGAGCTTCAGAGGGAACCTGATAGCACGTTGACAATCTGTAGACATGAAAAAAGGCTGGAAGGCAGGGAAAGGTCCTAATAGCTTTGCTGGCAAAAGCAGCCTTTCAGCTGGTAAGCAGTTAAGCTGCAAAGGTGGCTTTTGGGGATGGGATGGAGATGCTGTGGTTGCTGCTCCTCCCCTTCCCAGCAGACGTATCCCCACCCTGCTATCGAAAAGCGAGTGGGGAAGATGAAAGCTGGGATTAAAGTGGCATTTGAAGCATGAACTGCATCCAGATGCGCCGCCGGGGCTCCCCTCACACCTGTTTGAAAGCTGGCGGAGACCTGCTCTCCCTGTCCCAGGGCGCTTCACAACTGGGATGCTGCCAGCTGGTATTTCACAAAATTATGTTTGGTTGGGTATCTTTTTTTTTCTTTTTTTTTCATTTGCAGTTTCTTCTCCCTTCCCCGCCCTTGTTTTTCTAGGGAAACAGGCCAATTTATGTCCCTCTTTCCCCATCACTCTTTTCCCCACTGCAGCGATGGGGGTTTGGGGACCATCCCTGGAAATCACGTGGGTAAACTCTTGGTGAACAGAGACCGATCCTACCGAGTAATACCTCGGGGCTGTAATCCCAGCCGTAAACTCGTGTGCTGGGTGCCGTACAACCAACCCTTTCCCTCTGGTGCTCGTGGACAGAAAGAATGGGTGGGGGGAAAAAAAAAAAAGGACGGGATGAAGAGGGAAGAAAGTGCTACGAGATGGTTTCGGTCGCGGGCTTGTCTCAGCGGTCTGCTCGCTGGGTCGTTGTTGTAGGCACGGTGCCAGAGGCGGGCTTCAAAGAGGATTTGGGAAGGGAGGGAAAGGGGGGCGGGGGGGAAGATAAGGAGGTGGGTTTTGCCAGCCTGGTGGGCTGGGTTTGCAAGCTGGAGGAAGAGGGAGCGACTGATATAGAAGGCGATAGGAAATTCGATTTTGATTCAGGGCGTGATGTAACTGCAAGGGGAGGGGGAGAAGAAAAACACGCTTTTCGGCTGTTTAGGACTTCCCTGTAACACGATTATCCCCTGTAAATTAGTAAAAGCGGGGAGAAGGTAAAAGGGAGCTATTTGTTTTATTTTATTTGGCTTACTTTTACGAGTTCTGTGGTGCGGATTCCCAGCTGTTGTAAATCGGCATCGTGCCCTTCCCCGCCGCCAAGGCATGCACCACTGAGCATCCAGCGTGGTGCGTGGACAATCAGTATCTTGTAAACCCACTCTTGCTGCCGGAGAAATGTCTTATTTTGGTCTTTTCCATCCACGCTCTAGGGAGTTACTTGGGTGTAAGGTCAGGGTACAGAAAGATCTTTGCAGGATCAATTTCCATTCAATGCCTGTGAGATCCTGAGACTCATTTTTGCACACTGCATTTTGCAATCACTTTCCCATCCTTAGAACAGGGTGTTTGTTTTTTTTTTTTTGCATCACTTTGTCGTCCTCAGGGCTTGTTTTGCATCACAGCAGCTGGGGACGTGAGGCAGCCATCGGTTTCAATGGGAGATGTCTCAGGGCCAGCTCATGTAGGAGCTCTACCACCTTACCCGTTTCCTTTTTCATCCCCTTTAGCTTTCCTAGGAGGGGCTTGGGTTTGGCCAAGCCGGTTTCTGAAGCCACTTGTTCGAGTAGAGCTGAAAAATAGATGAGCACTAGAGGGAGCTGCGGCCAGATGTGCCTGCCGCAGAGGTCTGCCAGATGTTGGGATGTCCAGGCACAGGGTGGCTTTCGAGGCACTTCTGCCTTCCTGGGGGTTGGTGTCTCCTCTGCCCAGGCATCAAGACACAGGTCGGACTGTTCCTCTGTCACCCTCAACACAAGAGTGGTGGCAAAGAGGCCGAACACAGCAAATGGGGTGGGTTTTTTTTGTGTGGCTCACAGGATCAGCCCATCACAGCAAGTGGTGGCATTAGGGACTCATCATTTTTAGGTGGAGCTTGCTCACTTTGGAAAAGCCCTGCCTGTCCCTGTTGTGGTGGCCCGGACACGTCCCATGCCCTCTGGAGCCACCCCTAGCTGAGCACCATCCCCAGCTACAAGGTCAGCTTTGCTGCAGGATTCCCATGGTTAAATCCCAGCTCTTTAGGAGCAAGCGGTGGCTCGGCCGTGCATTTTGGTGAAACCCGGGATGTACCCCAGCTCACCGACCTCGAGCAGCCAGCAGAAAGCAGGGGAGAAAATGGAAAGATTTTGCATTTCCCGGCAGCTCCTGCTTTTCTCCTCCAACCACGGGGGGAGAGCTGGGACACTGGGGCACGGGCGCCTGCGAGGAGACCGTCTGCCTGGCAAAGGGGCTGCTAGATGAGCTGCCGTGAAAGGACTGCAGGACGGAGACGGCGGGAGGGGAGCGGGTTGGGGGTGAGGAGGAGGGGGGGACGGGACACAACAGCTTTGAAGTTTGCTCTTCG
Organism: Arenaria interpres; assembly: GCA_013399435.1. Taxonomy (NCBI): domain Eukaryota; kingdom Metazoa; phylum Chordata; class Aves; order Charadriiformes; family Scolopacidae; genus Arenaria; species Arenaria interpres. Next base: position 7,850 of record VXAK01023276.1, read on the forward strand.
CTCCGTAGGCAGCTCGGGAAAACTTGACAAAGCTCCACGGCCTTCCTCGGCGCTCGGTGAGCCAACTCGCCGCTGGCATCGACTTCAGTCAAGCTTGGGCTGGAAGTCAATGGCCTTGTGCCCACTACTGCCAGCTCTGGATTTGGCACCGTATCTGAAAGCAGCTCTTATTTTAAGCTTTTTACTTCAGGCTTGGATTTTTTTTTTCCCCCCTCTCCTCTCCCTCTTCCTCCTCTTTCTTTCTTTCTTCTTTTTTTTTTTTTTCCTTTTTTTCCCCTTCTTACTACATAAATCCCACTTCTCTGTTTGAAAAGGCTTTGCAGAACCACTGGAAGCATTTACTGGGGGATGTGGTGGCTTTCCCAGTGCTTGTGGTCCCCAGACAAGGATTGATGCAGGGCAGGGACATGGGCTGCCTCTACCAGGAGCTAAGACAAGGCATTTGTAACAGTCCTGTGAGCCTTTTCCAGTTGAAAACCTGAGAAAATGAGGCTCCTGCAGATTAAAGACCTTTAATGAGACTGAATGCAAAAAAACCCCGATTGCCACCTCTCTTCATTAAGGTTGACCGCACGCTTCACTCTCCAGAGAAGTGGCGTTTTGTCTAAATCCTTTTCTTTCACCCAAATCCCTGCAAGATTAAGGGGTTTAAGAATAGGAATAAAAAAAGAGAGTGCCTTCACAGAAAGCAAAGTGGGCATTTTGAAGCAGAAGTTCATGGATTCACCAACAGTCCCTCTGTGAGACCTTCTTGGGTCACAAGGGAGGAAGGGGAGATGCCTCCCAGAGAGAGCCCACATTAGAAAGAGAGGGCATCCTTCCACCCTTTAAGGGTGTTTTAAAGGGCACCAATGCTTCATTACTCAATTCAAGGAGTTTTTCTCCCTTTGGCTTGACCAGGAGCAGTGTCCCACTCACAGTGGTCCTTGTAAACCAAATAACTTGCGGCTTCCACTGATGTCTGCTCACATCTGAAGGTACTTCTCCCAAGCTGCTGCTCCTATGAATAGTCTTCTCATGGAGCCCAGATCTGCAGAAACAGGCCCATACCTCTCAAAGGACCTAAAACTGTAGAGCATTCATATTTTCAAATGAATTTATTAACTGCCTGAGATAATTAAAAGAGTAAACGAATGTCATGATCCATCCATGCATCATATTTCCTCTGTAATTACGTTTATGGTTTTCTGTCAGTAGCCATAACTTCAATTGAAAGCCCTGCTATGCTATATATAAAGCAGGAGATGTTTGGTTTGGGGCCTGTTTATTTAAAGGGGTGGGTCAAATATGTATATTTAAAAAAAAACAACAAACCAGCCACCACCCCTCAGTTGTCCTCAGCTTTCTGGAGAATGAAGGATGGGGCACGAGAGTCAAGGGAGGAGGGCATGATGTTAGGAGGAGGAAAAAGTGAAAAGCAGCATTTAACAGGGTGGCAGCAGGTAAAATCCCCATGTGCTGCTTCTCACATGAAGGGTGTGAGTCCAGAGAAAGATGCTTAGCAGGGACTGGTGAGACACTGGCCCAAGTTGCCCAGAGAAGCTGGGGATGCCTCATTTCTGGAGGTGTTCAAGGCCAGGTTGGACAGGGCTTGGAGCAACCTGGTCTAGTGGGAGGTGTCCCTGCCCATGGTAGGGGGTTGGAACTCAGTGGTCTTTAAGGTCCCTTCCAACTCTAACCATTCTATGATTTTTCCCCAGACTGAGGACTAAAGGGTCCTCTGCTAACTATGCCCTTGAGGGCTGCTTTTTTCAGGCTGGCTGTGCCCTTTTGGCTCCAGTTATCCTCCCACTGCTGGTGGTCAATGGATTCTGGGTGGAGATGGGGTAGAGACCCACCACCAAGTCCCACCAGGGACAAGACTCTTCTGGGGGAAGGTGATTTCCTTTCCACTGCCCCACGAATGGCCTTTGTTCCCCGACAATGTCCTTTGCAGGTGATGGGCAGCCCTCCCTGGTGCAGCCAGAATTTGGGGAGCAGGGAGGGTTGGTGCCTTTCCATGGGGAGGACTTAATATGACAAGGGGTGGAGAAGATATTTCTGAATGCAGGACAGAGACTGAGCAAACCTGGGCTGTCAGGGCACGGACCAGATGACCTAATAGGCCTCTCACATTCCTGATCTGTGATTTATAAATGCACTTTTTGGTCTCGGCAAGCGACTCCAGTAACTGTGAGTTTTCTTTTCCATCTCCATTACCCTTTACTTTTTCCTCCTGACGCTTGGAGATGTTTCCAATTATAGGTTCTCACAGGCAAAGGCATGAAGTTCAGGCCTGGGAGATGTTCAGAAAACACCTTCCTGCGTCTTGCATTTTTATTCTTGGCTGAATGAGCTCGGCTCATTCGACAAGAAACAACCATTAGTGCCATTTACTGAGTTTTCCCCAAAGGGGCCACAGTCCTTCCTCTCTTGATGGCCTGGCAGACATTTTTCCCTCTTCCAAGAGGAGAATTTCTTTATTGATGCATTATAAATCTGCTTCTGTTAAGGCCATCTGAAATAACATGATCTCGTTGTATGAAATCCCCTTTTTTCTCAGTGGGGATGAGTTTCAGTCTGAATTCAGGTCTCATCCCAACTTGGTGGTGGTTATTTCTGCTGTTCCTGACTTATCCGTAACGGCGAGATGCAGGTGCCTCAATGTAGGCTTCTGAGTCCTTAAAAGATGCTGAAGACCTCTATACGGGATTAGAAAATGTGGTGTGGGACCTAGGAGATACATCCATCCTTTTGGAGGGCCAAGTGAAACATCCCAAGGCCTCTGAAGCATCACTTGGCACCTCTGAACAGAAAACTGAGTTGGTGCCCCGTTAGACGGCACTTCTCAGAGACCTGGAGCCTTCCTCATTTGCCTGAAGCTCAGGGCTCTGAAGCTCTCTCGTTTCATCCGCTTCACCCTGCTTGCTTATTTTGCTGCTTGGACACACTGTGCTGGAGTATTTATCATCTTTACTCTATTAGTGACGAGCTGCTTTGGCCTCTTGCCTGATTTGCTTTTCAGCCCATTCCTGAGGGTTGCTGATAGGCTTTCTGGGATAAATTTTCACAGGTTTCTAGTGCCAAGTGCTAGGGGGTTGGACACATCTCACCCAGCTCTGCGCTTATACAATCCAGATGTCTGCATCCAAGCTCAGTGCCTGGGTTGCCCCTAGAGGCAGTGCAGAAAATGAGCAGTTCTAGGGCATGATGTTATCCTACTGTAGATCTCAAAAGCACATCCGGCTAATTACTCCCTAGATGTGGCTTTTTCTTTCCATGGGCTGAAGAAGGACTCTAAAGGACTAGCATGAGGTCCATACTATGGAGGTTTGCAGTCAGGTGACATTCATGTTGTCCAAAGACTCATGCCTTCAAGGATGTGATATATCTGAGCAGACAGAATATCATCAACAGGTTTTTTCTCCACCAGCTCAGGTCATTGGTTCATGGCCAAGGCAGGATGGGTTGCCTTCTGGAGGTGCCCCTCTCCAGCCAGGGAGTGTTGCATGGGCAACAGTGTGCATTGTCTAGAGATGAACTACACGGTAGAATTTCTGACAATTAAATACTCCACTTTTTTCCTTGAAATTCACTGGCCAAAACTTCTGTTTGCCGTATATTTAATGGACCTCTTTAAATATGTGTATGATGTATGTATTTACATAGTTAGCAGAGTGGTGGTTTCCCTTCCAAGTTTGCCACTGATTATCTCATGCCAGAAATGCCAAACTCCAGCCGCCTGGGAATTTGTCAGTGCAGACCTACTCAGCCCTAGCAAGGATGGCAGCATTTCCTTGCTGGAAGAGGGGTTGGGGTTAGCAGCTATGTGGAGCCTGGAGAGAGCTCCAACATACACAGCAGCTGGTTTAAGCCAACCTTGAGGGAGCTGGTGGAACATAGATGTGTTTTCCTGAAAACTGGAGATCAGAGCTAATACCCCCGATCTTGGTTAGGGCTCAATTTTACCTCCGTTTCCATCTCATTTAACTTCTGAAGGATGTGGATGTTACAGTAATAAAGTGAAATGCACCCAGAAATGTGTCTGCTAATAAGCCAAACTAACCAAGATGGCTTGGGATGAAACTGAAAGGCAACACATTTAACAAGGAGAGAAGGAAATATGTGTTAAGGCGGTTGTGTTGCCAGGATCAGATGCCAGTTCCTGATGCAGCCAGCTAGAAAGTTGTTTTATGGGAACGAATAACATTTATGACTACCCTAAGCAGGTCATAAAGATACAAAGAGAGTTATACACCCGGCTTCTGCCGATCGCTGTGGGCGCTTGTGGAAGAAGAGCACAGCCCCGTACGATGCATGGCACTGTTTGCTTTTTAATTTATTTTCCTGGAAACTGGCTGTTGCCCAGTACAAAAACCAGTGGGGTCTTTGGGGTGTTGTTGGTTTCTTCCACAGTAATATACGTGCTGATGTTAGCGTATCCCGTCTCAGTTCAGACCATGGTGCTGTCTTTGCACATAGTCTCATTGTGCTTCTGCAACAACATTCTTAGAGACTGGAGAAACAGACTTATCTACGTGCAACCGTGATGGAATTGGTGAAGACCCTTGCCATTAACTTTAAGGAAAAGCATCTGTTTTGCAAACTCGGTGGCTTTTCCCTAGGCCTTGCAGGGGATTTTTTCCATAATTAATTACATGACATTTAGCATAATCCTTAGAGAGTGTGTGAGACAGATGCTGAATGCAAAACACTGATAAGACCGACTTTGCTTTTTTTTTTTTCTTTTTTTTTTTTTTTTTTTTTTCTGAATACCACAGTCTTGGAAGACCCAGCTTTCTGTTATCAGGGAACTGATGGGTCATTTTTTTACTGTGCTGGGAGGTCTGTCCTCTTCATTCTTCAGCAAAAAACCCTTCCCATAAGGATTTACACATTCAGTCAACTTGGCATATGCCCCAGGAGCTTTGTGCAGGCTCCCCTAGATGATGGAGAGAAACACACGCTTCTAAGAGGGTGTTTCTTCCCACCTACCTTAAACACCTACTTTAGAGGAGATAAATCCCTCTTAAGAGTTGCCCATCTTTCTCACCAGCTTTAACTAAGCGCTTTTTTACAGGTAGCTAAAATTAAGTGGGATGAACACAGCCCAAAGCATTCACTGAACTGGAGGTAGTGGGGAAATTAATACTGACCTGAAGATTAACTTCTCTTGTGGGTTTTAATGCCTTTTTGCATGTGCTTGTCTCCTCAGAGCTCTGTCCAAGACTCCTTCGGCTTTGGCCCTGAATCAAACCCAGCACTGCAAGCAGCTCGAAGGCTTGGTGGTTTCCCAGGTGCAGCTGTGCCGCAGCAACCTGGAGCTCATGCAGACCATCATCCAGGCAGCACGGGAAGTGATAAAGACCTGCCGTAAAACTTTCTCAGACATGCGGTGGAACTGCTCTTCCATTGAGCTGGCTCCTAACTACCTGCTGGACTTAGAGAGAGGTAAACAGCCCTGCTGGCTCAGCCGGGGACATGAGTGAGTAGAGTCAGCCAGCGTGTGTGTATGTGTGCTTGGGCCGGGAAGGGTTCTTGCTACCACTGGGCAACATGGAGGGACTGTATAATCTAGTTGTCCTCTTCTCTGAGACCATGTTTGTTATGGCGCCACTCGTGCCCAGGAGCTCTTGAGTCCAGGACCTGGCCTCCCACAGCTCTCACAAAGTGTGGCACCAGTCTGGTCTGCTCATCTCGTTAGGAGTCGTGGTGCGCTTGCTCACAGCCATGAAGCTGTTGTTCAGGGCATGGAGACTTGTCAAGCAGCATACGCTACATGTGAGGCTGCAGTCATCTCTCAGATGGGTCAGAAAGTGACCTTGTGCTGCACCTCTATGGCCTCCCACCACCTCCATCAGCTCCATGCATAGCATGCTGGCCATGACCAGCTGACAAGACCACCACGACCTGCTGGCAAGAACCATCCAGCACAGGGGCAAAAGGGGACAGGAGAGTCCATGAGGCAGCGTCTTCACATGCTCCAAGAGCAGATCACACCACAATGGACAAGTTGCATAAGTCCATGTGCCTCTTTAACTTGCTGGGATGTTGCCTCATGTCGAAGAGCTCACTTAGGAGATGTATTCCAAGCTGGTGATGCCATGGGAGGTCACAGCTGCAGGGAGCTGGTGTGTTTGCTGTTCTGTGGGGTACAGATCGTGTGGGTCTCTTTTTGGGAAACGTTTGACTGTCCCAGGAGGCTGAGCTGGAGTTCTTGTCTCTTCCAGGCACAAGGGAGTCAGCATTTGTGTATGCCCTTTCTGCTGCTGCCATCAGCCACACCATTGCCAGAGCCTGCACCACCGGGGACCTCCCTGGCTGTTCCTGTGGGCCCATCCCAGGTGAGACACCTGGACCTGGGTATCGATGGGGAGGATGTGCAGACAACCTCAACTATGGTCTTATCATGGGGTCCAAATTTTCAGATGCTCCCATGAAGATGAAAAAATCAGGATCACAAGCCAATAAACTGATGCATCTGCACAACAGTGAAGTAGGGAGACAGGTAACAAATCCACCAGAGTTATTGTAATTGTACAATCATCTGTAGTGGTCGGTCGCTCTGTGAGGGTCAGTGTCTCTATCAGCTAGCGAAAGGAGCAGGTTTCTCCCAGATTGCTCTGATCTCCTTTGGCCTGCTGAGGACTGTGGCTTTATAACGCACGCTGGGACTCAGGAGGTCCTCAATGCTATTATCAGCCCTATATAACCATGGGTGGGATGTCTCATTGCCACTCTTCCCACAGCCAGGGATGGCTCTGGCTTGCTTACCCCAGGAGGTGTGGTGGGGATGGGTTCCGTCGTGCTCTGCCAAGGGCGTTGCACAGGCAAAGTGCTGTGTAAGCGTGGAGGATTAGCATCTGCCAGACGTGTCCACCAGCAGCTGCCTCCCAGCCACCCCCGCAGCCAGCAGGGCAGATTTCTCCTTCTCATACCTTTTTGCTAGTGATTATTCCCGTATCTGGCAGAAGCTGCTTTTAACAGCTTGCATCTCCTCGAGGGATAATGTCTACCACCCGCAGTGCTTCATGTGCACCGAGGTGCAAATCTCCATCGCAGCCTGGAGAAATGGGTGGGGGACTGTAAAGCTGAACCCCTACACCCCATCTCTGGGGCTGCAGTGCTTCCCTAGGCTGGTCCTACCACCTAGCTTGGTCCTTCCAGGGCTCAGGTGTTGGAGCAGATAAAACTTGGAGCATGTTGGGCTCATTGACAGCTTACTGTGTAGCTACAGGTTGAACTCACCTTTGCAGAGCACAACCACGCCAAACTTGCCTCCCCTGGGTGTTTTTCTCCACCGCTCCCACTCTATCTGTTTTTTAATTCTCATAAAATAAATGTCTTGAGTTTTTGTTTTAATTGCAATGGGCAAATTTTTGTTTGGGACATAGTGTTGCCGTGGCTGGTGCATTCGTCCCTTCCTGGCAGGGTCCTGCCATGTCCCACAGAAATGAGAATAGTGCAGAACCAAAGTAAAAGGCTCTTTTGGCCCCATGGCCAGCAGAAAGGCAGGGTGAGGGTGCCCTGAATTCATCAGAGCCTTGACATCTCTGTTACCCCAAGCCCAAAGCTGCCGGAGGCAAAAATGGATGTTAATTATATTTGGTTTTCAGCTCCTTAGGAATGTAGAGGGTGGAAATGCAGCCCTGTATAGATATCTGATCAAAATTCAAAATACTCTTCTGTCTGCTGGCTGCGAAGGCGCCTTGGTGAAAGTAGTCCTGGGCTGATAGTGATCACCAAGGAGCTGTGGGATCTCATTCCCTTTGCACAGTAGCTACTCTAGAGTGACTGTGCAGAAATCAGAGCAGCATTCCTTTCCTATAGCAGTCCCTGCTAAGAAAGTGCCTTCTTTAGTAAGCTTGTGGGATGTTTGGAGGTAAGAGAAGGGCATTTCCTAACTCCTGCATTCCTTTTTGCAGGTCTTGAAAGCCTCTCTTGAAATGAAATGTAAGTGCCATGGAGTTTCTGGGTCATGCTCTATCAAGACCTGTTGGAAAGGCCTTCAAGAGCTGCGAGACATTGCATTGGACCTCAAAAACAAGTACTTATCAGCCACCAAGGTCGTTCACCGGCCCATGGGCACACGCAAATACCTCGTGCCAAAGGATATTGATATCAGGCCGGTTAAAGAGACAGAGCTGATTTACCTGCAGAGCTCGCCCGATTTCTGCATGAAGAACGAGAAAGTGGGGTCACACGGAACCCAGGACAGGTGAGGGTTTCTGCAGCAGATGCTGATGGCACTCTGAGCCCCAAAGAAGGAAGGGGAAGAGGGGAACATGTATGAATAAGAGGCAAATAACTGGGGAGATAGCACATGAGTGCAGGTAAGGGACATCTCTAACATGCGGTATGGTCCACAGTTGCCCAAGCCTATTAGTTGTGACCAAGACAAGGCTGCAGACACCTTTTGCTTTATACAGGCAGGTACAAGATAGCTTTTGAAATCCCCTAAATGGCCCACTTCTTCAGGAACTTGTAATGATCAAGCAGCTGTGTTACACTGCATTGAGTGTCTCTAAGTCGTTTCTTGCAGTCACTGCTGATGTGGTGAGTTGTTACTCTACTGTAGGGTTCCTCCAAGTAGGCAAGTATTAACCCAGTTAGGACCAGTGCTCCTAGGCAGCCTTTAAAAAAATCCTGTAACCTACAAAGGTGAAGGTTTAGGATTTTTCTTCCACTGCATTTTAAAAATCCAGGTGTATTTGTGTTTCCTCCTGTGAAGGAAATTCTTCATCCCATTACTATTAGTGATTTAAGGTCATCGTACCCAAATCTCCACTGGGCACAGGGCTGTCCCTTTCACATGCAGGAGACATCTTCCCAGGACACGTTTAATTCCTTCCAAGACAAACCAATTCCACATTTCAGCAGTCTGAGCATCTTTAGGTGGGCAGCAGACCCTTGAACAGCCAAATGATTGTGTATTTCCAGAATTTTGCAGAATTTCTGGGATTTTTGTTAAGTGGCTGCAATGGCTGGATTTCAAGCTAACTTACTCGTTGCTATTTGCTGGCTTGGCTTTCTTCAGATAGTTCTCGTAGTTCTTCTTTGCTCTTTGTGTTACTTTGTGGTGGAGACTCAGACAGTCAAGTTGCAAGGAGCACATGCCTGCCCTTTCGTGGGGTGTCTTCATTTTAACTCTTACTGCATGTAGTGGTCTTTGGACCACTTTGGTTCAATGGAGAGAAGGTTTTCCTGTAAAGGAAATTGAGTAAATAACCCAAATACAGCAAAGATACTCTCTAGATACCTTTGAATCATATGAATTATTTTATATGGGGACTTTGGAAGCTATCCTTTGGCAATGGCCATTTAATCTGGAAGCACAACTCTGTAGACAATATATCAGCATTTAACTGGTGGAGTTGATCAGGAGGTGACGACAGTTGAGTGAGACAAGTGTCTCCTTTTTGTCCCTTGATGTTTTGTGGCAGTCAGTTGCAGTTTCGTGTCCTCCATTAGGATCAAAACCAGCGGCTGGACTGCTCTACAACAGCATTTGTCTGTCAGCTCTGTGGTGGGAACACCAGGCTGACGTTCATCACCAGCCCAGTGGCGGAGCAGTAATTAGCAAGTGAAGATGTTTAAGGGTCACTGAGGGCTGTAGAGAAAAGGCATGTGTTGAAACTGGTTTCTGAGGGAGAATGTCATTTGAGTGGAAGCGATGTTTTTGTGGATTTGTATGGATTTTGACAAACTTGTGTCTTGAAAAAGACCTCTTTGTTGTGCTACTCTCTTTTGCAATGAAAAAAATGGTGGAGGTTATTTAGAAATTAGTTTTATAGGAATTGCATGAAATCAACAGGTTGTGTAAAAACCAAACCGAATCCATTACAGATCTGCCAAGTAAAACATTTTCCATGAGCTGAAATCCTTTCAAGGGGGAGGGAGGCAGGAGTTCTTCATCTAATTTCATTTTACAGCAGGTTTTGCCTTTTTATCCCAGCTAGGGATGAAAAATATGTCAAGGTCTTGAATGATTATTTTTTTTTCCTTCTGAGGATAGGAAAATGTGTATTGCAGGCGTCCGTTTATCCCGAGCTGGGCGACAGCAGTGATTGTGAGGCTGCCAGGCGAGGGTCCACGGGAAGTGAGATTGAGTGAGGATTTAGAGGACCGAGATATTAAGGCAGGAGGGGATGACTTTCAAAAGGAACCTGTCAAGAAATACTCCTTATTCTCGGATGCGCAAAACGGTGATGGCCGTGGGAGGGGAGGAGGGAGAGATAGTCCCGTGTTGAGCTGCAGGCGTCTCTCGGGCCAGGTTTTAAGGTCATGTGTAGTTACGCTCATTTTCATCACGATCCGTCTGCCAGCTCTCGAGAAGACGCCTGGTGTCTCAAAACTGGCATGTGTAACACAAGCCCTAGCAGCCCCTTTTCTGCATTAAATTAGCAGAGGAAATACGTGAAAAATGCACACGATGTGTTTGTGGATCGGTTCATTCTTCCCGGGGGGAGCAGGGAAAAGGAGGGGAGCTTCCCTAACCACCTCCTCCCAGAGATGCCTTTGTCCCTTCTCAATTTTCCTCTCACGGAGAGGACATCTAAATGTATTTTAAACACAGTGGCTCTGTTCCAGCCAGCCCTGGGGCTGCAGAGATAGCGCCTAATGACAGGGACAAGGGAGAAGGAGCACAAAAGGGATGCTGTTAGAAAGGGCAGGGAAAAATGTGGTTCCTGCTTACTCCGCAAAGATGTAAAAGCGCTCGCATGGAAATAGCCCAAACAGGTTTTTCTTTTATAAGTCAACTCTCGGAGGCATCTTAACATTTTATTCTTGTGCATGTCAAAATTTTCTGGGGGGAGATCCCACTGTTTCCTCCTAGGCTAATTTTTAAGGTCTTTTATGGCAAATGCAATCAAAAAGGGATTTTTAGTGGTGGTCCCTCAGTTCATTTTCTCTCCTCTTCCGCCACCTGCCTATTTCCTCTTTGGCCTTTTTCTGTCCATGAACATGGGTGCAGCGATCAGCCTGTGGGATGTTACAGTGCAGACCCCCCCTCACCACACTCCAGAAGACATCTGGGCATCTTTAGCACCTTCCCAGCCCCACTTTCTACCTACAAAAGGGTGCAGAAGGGAGAGGACCCCATTAACAACCTTGTTTCCTGTTAGTGGATTAAAAAATTCAGATTGCCGCATTTTCCTTGCAAAAAATGAGTAGTTTTGCATCATATGGAGAAAAAGTCCTTTCCCCCCACCCCTCCACTCCCACAGGTCTGGTGCTTCCTCAGAGCACGCTGGAAGCAGGACGGAGGATGATGGCTCAGTCGCAACACCTTGGACGTATTGAGTTTCGGTGTGTGCTGTAGGGAACCATCCTGCACTGGCAGGTGGGTGGAAAGGAGAATCTAATCAGTCTCCTCCATCTCTCTAATTATCCCTCACATTGTGCGGGCTTATTGTGCGATTTTCAGGCAGGAAAGGGAATTGAGTTACCTCGTAGTGGGACTGCGTGAAAATCCACTCGGAAAACGTGCACCCAGTTACTCAAAAGCCTTTCAGAGCTCTTCGCTGAAAGGATTTTAGGCAATTCTATCATTCTATGATTTCAAAGCCTTAATTTGAACAAGCCTGAAATGTTTGCTAAGGCACCCTGGTTTTCTTTCTTAGTTTCATGTTGAAATTAGAAATGGTTTGGAAACCTGCATGCCTCCAAGCACTTGGGGTGTATCCAGATTTCAAAGCCAGGCAGCTGAACCTGAGATTTGAAGCCTCTTTGAAGTGCTCAAAAATCTGATTAAAGGAGCTGAGAGTTGCAACCGGTGTCCAAGGCTCCTGCAAACGGGTGTGCTGCAGCCGCAGCCCTCATTGACTCCAACCAAACTCCAGCTGCTTACGTGCCACCACCACACTTTCATAGAATCATAGAATTGTCTAGGTTAGAAGGGACCTTTAAGATCATCTAGTCCAACCAACAACCTAGCTCTGATTAAAAAACCATCACTAAACCACGTCACTTTCATGGCCAATAAAAAAGGGTCTGGAGAAAAAAAATCTAAAGGAGCTGATCTGTGGAACAGCAAGTGGATTGTACAACTTTAAATGCAGCAAATTAACCACTGGGAAAAAATGTATACATTCCCATTTCAGAGCTTTCTTGGACAGAAGCACCCTATAACTCATCTTTTAAAAAGGTAGTTCGGTTTCTCCTGCCTGAAAAATTCATTATCAGCTTTGAGTAAATGATAAATAATAGCAGATTATAGAGTTGAGACCTCTTTTGTGAGGAAAGAAGCAAAAGTATTAACCTTCTTTATCAGTAGGGTGCAACATATCGCATTTCAAAGCCTTTTTAAGGTCCCTTAAAGAGTCCAAGGAAGGGGAAATTCTGCCATGCATGCAAGAGCCTCCAGCTCCTGAAGCCTTGCAGAGATAACTGAGCTGTTTATTGCTGATCTTTCCCAGAGCAGCCTTGGAGCCATGCAAACGCTGCTCCCTCCCTGCTGGAGATGGGAAGGATCCCTCCTCTTATGCCGCAGGAATCAGGCCACCACTCCTTAACCATTCTTTGGTGGTTGCTCCTTGCTCACATATTCATTCTTTTCTGCAATATAAAATAATAATTTTAAGTGTCTCCCAGGGTGTCTTAGGCTGGTATGTTTTCTTGGATAGGAACACACAAGTTAGCTGAGCATGCATCTGCTGCTCGGTGGTGATGGCAAAGACTTACGAGGAAAGGGTGAGGGACTGGGGTCTTTTTAGTCTGGAGAAGAGAAGACTGAGCGGGGATCTGATCAACCCCTATAAATACTTGAAGGGAGGGTGTCAAGAGGATGGGGCCAGTCCGTTTTCAGTGGCGCCCAGGGACAGGACAAGAAGAGATGGGCAAAAACTTGAACATGGGAAGTTCCATCTCAACATGAGGAGGAACTTCTTCACTTTGAGGGTGGCAGAGCCCTGGAAGAGGCAGCCCAGAGAGGTGGTGGAGTGTCCATCTCTGGAGACATTTAAAACCCACCTGGATACGTTCCTGTGCAACCTGCTCTGGGTGGACCTGGTCTGGCAGGGGGGTTGGACTAGATGATCTCCAGAGGTCTGTTCCAACCCCTACCATTCTGTGATTCTGTGACTTGGTCACTGGTGATTTCATCTTTGGCACCTTGGTGGTCCCAACAGTGGGGCTGATCGAATGCTGCAAAGTAAGGATGCGGTGGTTTCCAGTGTTCAATTACAGCCCTTTGCTTTGATACCACTTGTTTCCTGCCACCCCAAAATATGCCTTGCCTTGCGTGATTATGTGGGCAATGAGATTTCTTAGCAGAAGCGCTCATACTTAGGTGGGGAAGAGTGGTAGTTATGGGTAGACAGCAGCATTTGGTGTTTGTTTTTTGTTAAAGCCCTTTTTAGTTTCTGTCACTCAGTGAAGGCACAAGAAGCATCATGATTATCTTTGGTTTTGACATGGTTGTAACTTGGTTTAAGACAGGAGGAAATGGTCTCCAGTTACACCACGGGAGGTTTAGATTGGATAGTAGGAAAAATTTCTTCACCCAAAAGGTTATCAAACGTTGGAACAGGCTTCCCAGGGAAGAGGTGGAGTCTCCATCCCTGGAGGGATTTAAAAGCTAGGCAGACGTGGTGCTGAGGGACACAGTTTAGTGGTGGTTTGGACAGTGTTGGGTAGATGGTTGGATTCGATGATCTGAAGGGTCCCTTCCAACCTGGACAATTCTATGATTCTATATGTGTATGATGATTTAGTAATTTTTGGAACCACTATTTTTCATGGGATCCAACAACTAATGAATAACAAGTAGCAAATAATTCTTCTGTGAGTGCCCCAGAAGTTTAAAGCGAACAAAAGTCAGGAAAATTGCAGCTTTCTGCTCCTCCCACCTGCAGTAGAGGAACTTTCCTAGGGCAATGTGCTTGTCACTGGTGGCTGTTTCAGCAGTTGGGCCAGCCCTGCTTTCTTGGGCTTTTTCTCAGTTCATCCCTAGGGAAGTTTAAATTCTTCCCACTTTGAGAGACCGGCATTTGACTGTAAAGTTTTCTGAAAAGATTTGTAAATAATAAATTTATTGGTGGAAAGAGTAATTTCACACACTAAAATTGTAGCAGATATAGGGAATTCAGGGGATAAAAAAAAGCAGCCAACTCTCCTAAATATACTTAGTTCCTCTGCATCAAAACAGGGTTGGAATTAGGGAACATCAGTGTTGGGAATGACTTTCCATGGAGCCTGATCTTTTTAGGAGCGAGACTGAATTGAGACCACCTGGTCTGTTACTGAAAATGTTTGTCTATTCTGGTCTTAAATCTGTTTCCTTAAATAACCTGTTCCAGGGCTTTACTCTCCTCAAAGTTATATTTTTCTTAAACTGAATTTACTTTTTTTTTTTTTGTTGCAAATCAACTGGTCATTTCTTGTCCTCTTTTCTCTGCCTATAAAGAACATTTCTTCTCTCTCCTTTTTTTGCAATGATTTTTTATAGATGGGAAGACGGCTCCTCTTACAAACTTCTCTAAATGAGTTCCTTCAACCTCTTCTGCTTTCCGAACTGCTCCTCTGACTCTCCTGGGAACATTCCCACATTTATCTGGATCTTTCTCAAAGTGTGTTGCTTACTTTGCATTTTAATTCACTCTTGCAAAATGCTCCCAGCTCTTTTTACCCCAGCGTTATCCACAAATTTTAAAGCTCACTCTCTACTCCTCATTAATGAAAATACAGGCTGGTTCCAGGATCTCCCTTGACATCTCCTTGCTGACATAACTATTGATAACTCTCTTTCGTACAGTTGTTCAGTGTCAGTCTCTAGTCATTTCTTGTGGATGAGAAAGCAATTTAAAAGCAGTTAAGATGCTGCCCTCAAAATATTATATGAAGTCGTGCACTGTGATGTATTTTTAGCCAATGTCGATTGTGTTACATACCTCCTGGGGGATTTGAATTATTTTTTCTGTTTCTTTTATATACTGTTGTACGACTTGACATAACTGGAGCAAGGGACACTAAAGAAATGAATAGAAATTTGATTTAAAAGAGAAAAAATAAATTACTTTTTTACACAGCAGTACCGTCTTCTGGGGGTTGTGGCTGCTGGAGTCTTTGGAGGGAGATGGTTTCCCTGAGGTCAGAAAGGGATGAGACAAACCCACGGCCAAGTTACCCACAAGGGGATAATGAGATGTCTAGGCAGGAACATACCTTCTATCATCCCTAATACAACAGCGCAGGTGTTGGTGGTGTATGAGGAAAAGGACTACAGAAAGTGGCCAGATTTGTATTTTCCTCCCTGAACAGGGTCTCCCACAGCCATTGGGAGATGTACTGGGCCAAGCAGGCAGTTGCTGGGAGCAAGAATGACTTCTTTTATGTACTTACTAGCAGCTTCCACTTAATAATAGGACTGATGGAGTGAGGTCCAATGAACATCTGGCCCATCCCTGCCTTCATATGTCATTATTGTGGGTGACACAGTACAGAGTTGGCCTCAGTTTGGCTCTCAGATGCCAGTTGGGCAACCAAAAAAAAATCTATCCTTGTATCTGCCTATGGGACAGAAGTGAACTGGAATCCACAATGAAATTAAATGTGACATCTCCCCATAGCTTTTAAAATGAAAATCCCCCAGGGGGTAACTGTGAGATGGCTTAGCCTCTCCACCTGGGGCAAGACTCTTAGAAGTGCTGGGACGTCCTTCACCATCTCTGCCAAAGAGCCACCCCCGTGATGAGAATGTCTGGGCTCAGGGAGTGATGTACCGCAGCGTTTCTGCAAGTGAGGGCTGGAAAGGGGAGATTTTGGACAAGCATATTGAGTGGGATTTCTCCAGTCAGCAGGGCTGACCTCCTCCCTTCTCGAATAAAGAAGGAGAAAGCACTGTGACAATGTGAAAGCCTGTTCCTGAGCCAGGACCTTGGCTGGGAATTACGGCTGAAGCATCATTTTTCACTGGTCTTCCAAGTGCTTCTAGAGGTTATGGTGTTGTGTTAAGATGCAATCGCCTGCCTTGGTATTTTCTCTCTGAGGCTCGGGAGGAGGGCATTTCTCTGAGTTGCTGGAATTGTGCTGGACCAGGCCCAAAACAAATGAGATTGAACTTAACCCATCAGCGGGGAGCCTGGTGAGATCGAAGCCCTGGGCTCTGAAAGCAGATGCTTGGGGGCAGCTTCTGTGGGTAAACTCTGGTCTTTGGGGTCCTTTGTCTTCTCCCACTTGTTTTTTGTATATATAGATACAGCTGAGAAGCTACCTCTGTTTCAGCTTTTTTAAAGAAAAAGGAAGATCATTCATCCAGGCCTAGGCTTTAAAAGAGAAAACAAATCTCTGGTTAGTGGCATTGTCAGGAAAGTTTTTTACAAGCCCATTTAGGTTCAAGATGGGGTCAAAAGCTTTGTTTTGGCTATTCAACCCATCCATCCAGAATGTCCCTGGTCCTTTATCCAAAACTGAGGGAAGCTTGGGCACTTTTAAATAAGATTTCGGGTTTTTTTCCTTTCTTTATTTCAGGCTGGGTGGGATGGGGATGGCTATGGAAAGGTATATCTCCTGGTAGATTCACATGGTTTTTTTGCAAACCACAGGAGTGGGTGGAAGGAAAGGGAGATTCCCAGGTCTCAATACAGGAGGTAGAAGAGTTTTACTCTCCATTTGAATGAGGTAAATTTAACTGTTGGGTGCCTTGTACATTTGAGGCGTGAATGTCCTCAATGGTTAACTGGCATCAGAGTGGACCCCTGTTCCTTTTCTTGGCCATTTTAATGAGCTCTCAGCACAAGGTGGCACAGATGCACTGCACATCCATCACCGTGCTTCTGCAGACCCCCCATCCTCTGCAGGTGAACCTCCGGGCAACGGCCTTTCCATCCACCGGTAGAGCCGAGTAAGGTTGTCAAATACCCTCCCCTCTTCTAATGTCAACACACGTGTATTTGAACCTTTGCTCTGAATATTTAATGCATTTACTAATACATTTATGAGGAGTCATTCGGAGGTTTCCTGGCGGAGGGGCCCCGACTCGCAGGGGCAATAACAACGCCCTTGGTTCAGCGTTAGGCAAACACGCTCAGTGTGGTTGCAGACTTCGGCTTCGGTAGAGGCTTTCAAAGGTTTGTAAATATTTACACACACTCCCGAATGAGGGGGAGGAAGGGGGGGGTGGTCTTTAAACACTGAACCTGGGGAGGAATGCGAGTCAGAAATAACAAACAGGGGGCCCGCCTGAGTCAGAAAAAAATAAAGGAAGAACAAGAACAAAATCCCAACACCTCATTAATCCTGTAACTTCTCCTAAAGCATTACCTCATGAGGAATTCCTATAAATCTCATGGATTTGTTTTCATCTATTAATGGAGTGCTCAACTCAAGAGTCCCACTCATGCTCCTCTCTCCTTTCCCTGCCCCAAACCAGCCTTAGAGTGTTTCTGTCCAAAATAGCCACGCAGAATAAGATTTAGGAGAGATGTCAGCATTTCCCCCACTCTCCAAAGTGCCTTTCTTGTAGTCTCAGGACTAACAAGTAGTAGAAGAAGTAGCAGAAGTAGTAGTAGAAGACTACAAGTAGTACAAGAAAGTACCTCTTGTACTATCAAGTAGTTTCAAGACTCCATCAAGGCTCCCAGGCTAATTCACAGCCCCACGGTGTTGGGTGCACCACGAGATCTGAGCATTAGTGTCCAGCTGAACATCTGGCTAAACAGAAACACTTCCACCCTGGGCTATCTTTACAGCCCATGGAGAAATGGCATCTCTAGGACATGGTTCATCTCACCCAAAAGTTCAATGCCTGTTGCACTGTGATGTCCGGTGACCCAACTTGAAGTATTTTAGGAGGATGAGAGTTGTATTTTGAGAATGGCTGTGGATCCGTGATCAATGGATCAATGAAAGAGACTCCCCAATTCATGAGTCACATCTGAAACCTTCAAACCAGCTGCTTACAAGCAGACAAAGCAAGGGAACCCCACACAATGTCCGACTTATCCCAGCAAGTCTGTCTTTAATTAAAAGCAGAAGCAAAACAAGCAGTGGAAGTCCATGTGATGTTTGGTGACCTGTCATCCTACGCTGTGCTCCTGCCGCGCTGCCTGTTCCTTGGTCAGGGCTCAGGGTGGTATAGGGCCAGCTCCCAGGCTAATTGCGCCATGCTGGCGGACACTTTGGGGGAGAAAAGTGCAGAATCCAGCCCTGCTAGCATCAGTTGTGATTTCCCTGATAAGGTCAGGGCTAGATTGTGGCTGTAACGGCCTGCTCGGGAGCTTTCCCAGCCCGGGATCATTGGCACAGAGCCTGTGCAAATACTCTGTGGCTGCAGGGTTCCTCCTTCATCCTTTTCAGGGTAGGTAGTGTTGGACAAACACTGGTGTTTGTTCTTTGGGGTATCATCTTCTCCCATCTCCTTTCAGACAGCTTTGGAGCTGGCCCAGGAATGCAGATTGCTAGGGACTACTAGTTCTTGTTTTGGTGGAGTATCACCATAACTTTGCCTGTCTGCCTGAACGGGAGCTAAGTGCCTGCCCTCACTGATCATGGAATCATAGAATGGTTTGGGTTGGAAGGGACCTTCAAGACAATCCAGTTCCAACCTCCTGCCATGGGCAGGGACACCTCCCACTGGCCCAGGTTGCTCCAAGCCCCATCCAGCCTGGCCTTGAACCCCTCCAGGGATGAGGCAGCCACAGCTTCTCTGGGCAACCTGGGCCAGTGTCTCACCATGCTCACAGGAAAGAATTTCTTCCTAATATCTCATCTAAATCTCCTTTCTTTCAGTTTAAAACCCTTACCCCACTCCTATGGCTCCATTCTCTGATCAAGAGTCCCTTCCCAGCATCCCTGGAGCCCCTTTTAGGTACTGGAAGGCTGCTATAAGGTCTCCCCAGAGCCTTCTCTTCTTCAGGCTGAACAACCCCAACTCTCTCAGCCTGTCTTCATAAGAGAGGTGCTCCAGCCCTCTGATCATTTTGAGGCTGAGTCTGGACCTGTTCCGACAGGGTCAGCCTGAACGCTGCTGGGCCTGAACTGAGAGTCAGGGCAGGAATTTAATGCTATTTTGGGTGATGCAAGTGCAAACCTGGGCATCAGATGTAGCCCTAGGACTCTCCTTACCTCCCTTGCAGGTCTGGAGGGCTACTTGCCTGGGTGCTCACCCCTGCCATGTGCTTCTACAGTTGGGATGTAACTCTTCTGGCTTCACCCAGTGCCTTGCAGAGCTGTCAGGCCCCAGCCACCACCACAGGGCAGTGGTTTGGAAAGCCCTGCCTGGACAGCAAGGCTCTACAGAGAAACTTGGATAGGTTGGATCGATGGGCCAACATTAATGGTATGAGCTTCAACAAGGCCAAGTGCCAGGTTCTGCACTTGGGCCACAACAACCCCACACATTGCTACAGGCTTGGGGAAGTGTGGCTGGAAAGCTGCCTGGCAGAAAAAGACCTGGGGGTTCTAATTGACAAGTGGCTGAATATGAGCCAGCAGTGTGCCCAGGTGGCCAAGAAAGCCAACGGCATCCTGGCTTGTATTAGAAACAGCGTGACCAGCAGAAGTAGGGAGGTGATTGTCCCCCCGGACTCAGCACTGGTGAGGCCACACCTGGAGCATTGTGTCCAGTTTTGGGCACCTCAATCCAAGAGAGATATTGATGTGCTGGAGCGGGTGCAGAAGAGGGCAACAAAGCTGGTGAAGGGCCTGGAGAATAATCCTATGAAGGGCGATTGAAGGAGCCAGGACAGTTTAGTTTGAGGAAGAGGAGGCTGAGTGGAGACATCATCACTCTCTATAACTACTTGAAAGAACACTATAGAGAGGTTGGTGCTGGTCTCTTCTCATAGAACAAGAGGGAATGGCTTCAACCTGCAACAGGGTAGGTTTAGCTGAACATTAGGAAAGAATTTTTCACAGAAAGAGTGGTCAGACACTGGAACAGACTGCCCAGGGAGGTGGTTGAGTCACCATCCCTGAATGTGTTTAAGAGTCGTTTAGATGTGGTGTTGGGGGACATGGTGTAGGGGAGACCTTTGTAGAGCAGGGCTGATGGTTGGACTCGATGATCCCAAGGGTCTTTTCTAACCTGAATGATTCTATGATTCTATGACCCGTGGTTGCTCACCGCCTTCTCTTTCTTCCAGGCAATGCAACAAGACCTCCAACGGGAGCGATAGCTGCGACTTGATGTGCTGCGGCAGAGGCTACAACCCCTACATGGACAAAGTGGTGGAGCGGTGCCACTGCAAGTACCACTGGTGCTGCTACGTGACCTGTAAAAAGTGCGAGCGGACTGTCGAGAGATATGTGTGCAAATGAGAACCCTCCTCTCTCCGCCCGGGAGCTGAGACGCCAGCGGCACCCCAGCACTATCCAGAGAAGAGAAAACATTTCCCCAACTAGACGCTGTTTATCTTGTAAAGACACAGACTTGGAGAAAGATGGTAGGAGGGAAAAAAAAAAAAAGCAATGACACCCATAAAAATAAGACCCTTAAAAAAACCCCAAACAACCAACCCACAAATGTTTCCCCCCCACCAATAAAACCCTCTCTGAGAAGACAGAAAACTCATTTGGGATAGTATCTTCTTCCACAGTATTTCCTATGGTTGCCAATGACGTCTAGCCATCGAGTGCCTTAATATTTTGAGAAACAAAAGTAGAAACTTTCCCCGGGGAAGAAAAGTGACGCTTTTTGCAAAATAACTAAGGCTCACACCCGCCTGTGCCTTCTAGCACAGGTACCGAGTCTGCGTTAGGACTGTCCCAGAAGGGAAAACTCTACCACTTTTCAGCAATAACTGCCTTTACTGCCAAAGACTTAATTTTTGACATGGAAGCATCCACTCCAGATGATAAAGGTGGAAAGATTTCAGGTCAATCCCCTGAAATGAACAAATCATTTAAACCTTTCTTTTACGCAGGTCTGCGACTTGGAAGTTAACTGCTGTGGGAAAAGCTGTCCATGATTTTTCCAGGCTGGATGGGGTTTCAAATTCAGCTGTGCAAGAACCCCTGTGGCATACTGGAGGCAGTGAGAATAGGGTACCCTGAGAAGGGCTTTATGGGGTCCAGGAGATCGTAGTGGAGCCATTAGGATAAAGTAACAAAGTCAAGTCAAAATCTAGTGGGAAAAGTAAAAAAACCAAACAGCTCCTGCTCTTTCTCTCTTGCCCTTTGGGTGTGATGCCCTTAGTCACTGATGTTCTGCCACGCTGGGCCATCGAGTCCTTAGGGAAATGTGCAGCTGCCTCTTTTCCCCCTGCAAAACTATTGACCTGGCCCCAAGAAACTGCAGAGAGAGTGGAGCGGGTCCAGTCCTGGCTGCAGGGAGGTCATCCATGCAGGGCAGCAGCTATTCCCAGCAGGAGGGAGTGGGAACGTGTCAGTCCTTCACGTGGCCGTGGCCCTGCCCTGGCACAGCAGAGAACCACTATCTGTGGCTGTACATATTTTCTTTTGTATGCGGACATACAGAAATATTTATAAGATATATCTCGCGCTTTCGTCTATCCTACTTCCTACATAAATATACCTATATATTATAAACAAGCATTAACAATAGTACAAAATAAATGCTGAAGTTTCTGGTGCAACAGCAAAATGTTAGATTATTATGTTTCACTCTCCTACTTGGAAAGCAACCCTGCTTTCCCTCCCAAGGACGGGAGAAGAGCATGGCTTGAGGCACTCACTGGCGTGGGATAGATAAGTTCCTTTATTCCCTGCCTCCCCAGCCTCTTCAGCTCGAGCAGAATTAGCCAAGATACAGTCAAGGCAATGAAACAGAGCACTTAAGGAAAGGAAGAGTCACCGCTCTTCTTGTGCTTTTTATGTCAGCCACCACTCTCATCGGTAAAATATCCCAGTGCCCCCAAGGAGCATAATAACAAACGTGACTAATACCCCTCATGGGTGGTTTGCTCCTCGCTCCTGCATGTTGTGTTGGAAGGTTTAGTTTAAGTTAGATTCCCTTTCTTGCTCTGTTTTGGGTTTTTTGGGGGGTTTTTTGGGTTTGTTTTTTTTTTTTTGCAATGGGTATCCAGCTCAGTGTCAGCAAAAGTGACATTGGAGAAGGATGTCTGCTCCAGGAGCAAGAGGCAGCAAAGCCTGTGAGGTCCTTCAGGTCATTTTTGGGCATGCCATCCCCCAAGAAAAGTGCTGTAAGCAGCCAAAAAATCACTCCTACATAAGTAGGGGAGGACAGTGACCCTTTCCTAGGGGGAAACACATCCATAATACCACAGTCTTCCTCCAAATCCCCTTCTTTTCCCCAGCCAGTTGCTGTCTAGGAGGCAACTGCCCCTGACATGTCTCTGAGCAGCCCTGGGAGTTGGAGGAGAGAAGCGTTGTGGGGTATAGAGCAAAATCAGAGATATTTTGTACTCCTCAGCTACTTTGCTTTGCTGTAGTGAGTTTGGTTTCCTCGCCTCCTTCCCTCCCCCAGCCACAAGCAGGCAAAAAGAGGCCTTTGGTAGTTTGTCAGTGGTTTGTGTTATTGTCACCCCATAAAAGCTGGTGGACTGAAACGTCTCCGCAGTGCGGTGTGATGAGCGGTGGGTGTCTATAGGCTGACATGCAGACAGGCTGGTGGCACAAATCCCACTGCTCTCCAAAGCCAGAATTTGGCTTCGCTTGATATGTAAAGAAATGGTCTACTTTCATTCTTTTAAGGAATTTTATTTTTATTTCCAGTTAGTGATGAAGCCAACAAGGCAGGGATGTTCTGACCAAAGAAAAATTTGAGCATTTCAATGCTATTCTGTAATGACTGTTTTTCTTGCTCCCTTGCTGATGTCCTGAGTCTTTCTGCTTGGCGTAAAAATCGTGAGATGGAAGAAATTCTTTATATGCACATTGTTTTCAGCTGCATTTCACTCCTACAGTGTCAGGCCCATGTTCCTCAGCTGCTTTTTCCATGTCAGAAGAAACCATAACTTTTCAGAGCATGAAAAGATGTGAGCAAGCCCACCAGGCATCCGCAGGTCCATCAGGTGGGAAATGACCCCTCAACAGACCTTTAGCCATGGTGGTACCTCATGCTTCATGTCTGCCTCTGCCCACAGCTGTCTGTTACTGAAGATGCTGAACTGACATGACTGCAGTGCTTGGATTTTTGCATTTGGGGGCATCCAGGCTCAAAAATCTCTCCTGGCTCCTCTAGATAATCCATCAGGGTCTTCAGCTGAATTTTGCTGCTTTGATCTAAGAGTCTGTGTGGCCCCAGTCCATGTCTTGGGCTGTTGCTCTATGAATTTATGCCTTTACACTGGTTTTGCTGAAACTCTTACATTTCAGGGTCCTTCTCCAGAGCGGCTGCACCCTGAATTAGCTATGTGCCCAGGGTGATGAGCCTTACTGAGGTGAGAGTCATGCACAGGGAAAGATCTGATAAACAGCAGCCTCCTTTCTTACACAGTCCTGCTTCATCCAGCAAATTATTGTGATCTCCTTCCTGATGGTGTGGTATTTTCTAATTTTTCAGAAAATGGCTGTCTATAAGAGAGAGGCAGTGCTTTCTGTTTTCTTTTCCTTTTAATACAAACTAGGAATAAAAAGAGAGTCTATAACATGGGACCATACTGGTGGAACGACTCATGGTGCGTCTTGCTCCTTGCAACCTGACTCTGATGCTTTTCTCCTGGCACCAGCAGCAAAGTACAGGGGGGCCAGAAGAGAGAAGACTCCTTGCTCTCAGCTGCAATGCTGGGTGCAACAAGAGTCCAAAATGTAGCTGCCAAATGATTTTCTCTGTATGTGTGGCCTGAAAGATACTTGGGAGAACATTTGTCACAAACCGGTTGTGCAAGGAAAACATATCCCTAATGGCAAGGCAAGATATTCATGTACCAGTGTCCTTCCCTCCCCAGTGCCTCAGCAACCAGTTTTCAAGGCTTTGCTCCAAAACACTGAGGTCTTTCAGTTTCTGAATGGGATGGCTTTAATTATAGTGAATGTCTCTGTCAGGCGATGCTACAGTTCCCTCTCTCATAACATGCCCTGCCACGTCCTAACAGCTGGTATAGTTTGGCCCAGCTCCATGTCCTACTACACAGCTCTGTTGATTTACACTAGCTGGGAAAATACAGCTGATATAGTCCCATAAATACTAGTATTTCAAAATATTACAATATTACCCCTGAGGGAAAAGGGCAAGCTATCTCAAAAAGTATTATGTCGGTGGCTTTGTAGCATTTATTCATTTGAAAAAAATATCCGTGAATTAATAAAAGAGTTTTGACTTAATGCTATTTCCAAATCTGAGGATTTAGACTTTGTGTTCTGGTTTTATTATTTTTTGTTGAATCCCCATCACCACCATCCTCATCCACTTCCAGCTTTATATAAGTTAGGTTGCTCCCCAAGGTAGGCAAACGACATTCATTACACAAAATCCCCATCCGATTGCTTAGTTTCATCCTCAAAATGGAAATTATCTTAATCATGCCAAAGCAGGCAGCCCACGAGCATTTCACATGCAGCTACAAAAGCCCTTGTTGAGGGGAAAGGAGACAAAAATCTGAAATACAGTTAACAGTCTTTGTCAGGAAGGTGATAAAAGAGTCCATGAGGGACCATCCCTTTTCCTGCTAGAAAAACAGATCCTCCAAGTGAGTTGGGCTTGTGCTGCCCAGGTCTGGGCTACCTGCTGGGGGAAGATCACAGAACCACAGAATCACAGAATGGCCAGGGTTTGAAGGAACCTCTGGAGATCATCTAGTTCAAACCCCTACCAGAGCAGGGTCACCCAGAGTAGGCTGGACTGGAACACATCCATGTAGGTTTGAATGTCTCCTGAGAAGGCGACTCCACACCTTCTCTGGGCAGTCTCTTCCAGAGCTCTGTCACCCTCACAGGAAAGAAGTTTTTTCTCATGTTGAGATGGAATTTCCCATGTTTCCATTTGTGGCCCTTGTCCTGTTGCTGGGCACTGCTGAGAAGATCCTGGTCCTATCCTCTTGCCACCCACCCTTTAGATATTGCTCAGCAAAGATGGGATCCCCTCTCAGTCTTCTCTTCTCCAGGCTGAACAGCCCCAGGTCTCTCAGCCTTTTCCTCATTAGACAGATGCTCCAGTCCCTTGATCATCCTTGTAGCCTCCACTGGACTCTACCCAGCAGTTCCCTGTCCTTCTTGAACTGGGGAGCCCAGAACTGGACACTGCCTCCTGCTAGGAGGAGGCTCTGGAGGTACTCGAGGACATGGGGAGCAAGAGGAAAATTTAGCCCTGGGTTGTCTTGTCCTTAACACCCTCACCCCACCAGGAAGGATTTCCCTTCCCTACATTGGGCAGAGGGTCATGAAACACCATCAGTTTGCTCCCAAGAGCAGACGGGAGCCAGTACAGGCACGACTTTGTCCTCTACACGTGGGAGATGGAGCAGAAAGCAAGATTTGAGAGAGGAGGGGAAAGAGCAGGAAACTTAAAATCCACCTGAGATTAATGACTTTAACATGTACAACATGTTGTGTTTTGTTTTGTTTTCCCCTTGGGACCAGTTTCATCAGTCAGACACAGTTTGATTAAATATCTCAGCACAGCCATGGTTTATTCATCTAGAGCGAAAGTTACCCCCTGTTCAGGGAAGCAGCATTAGCTTTGTTTTCTGATTATAAGAGCAACAATAATAATAAAATAATAACAATGGTATGCATTGTGGATCGTTTTTATTTCCTTTTTGTCAAGAATAAGTGGACTATTTTGTCAGTGTTGTAAAGATGAAATGAGTTATTTTAAAGATCTTTTTCTGGATTGTGTGGAGGTTTTTTTCTCTTTTAAGTGGAATTTTTCAAGGTACTCACCAGAACCACATGGCCTCAAGATTTCTCTTAAGAAAATAGAAAGGCAGAAGAGGGTGTGATGCAATTGCACGGCTCCAGGAGCTGGGAGGTGAAGGGAAATGCTGCAAAAGCTGCAGAGCTTATGAGAAAGCCAATGGGCTTGAAATGTTCTGCTGGGGCTCTTGTGCTGCCGTCCATGCAGGGATGAGCTTCGGACCTAAACCTGGTCGTGGGTTGAGTTACTTTGAGAGTTTCCCCACTCGTACAACACAGTGACAGCTCAAACAGGGACAGCTCGCACGCTTCCAGCTAAACATGTGAATAAGTGTTCTTCTGGATCCAGGCCAAAGTGCTGAAAACCTTGGAGAATTGAATCCTATAAATGCCAGTTATCAATACCTCAGATCTCTCTGCAGGGTAACTGCTGACAAAAATGGGCTTTTTAAAGTAGAGATCCACGTTCCTTGGAAATTTTCTAACTCTGGGCCCCAAACTCACTCAGTCTGGGATCAGGTCCATAGCATTGCTCAGCGGTGATGAATGACGAACCCAGCCTGGAGCAAAGGTGGGAGTATAAAATAAAACCAGGTAAAGTTGGGCGCTCACAAGCCTATGTTTGTCTGAAGCTCTATTTTGTGACAGCTTAATTTCAGCATCCTCGGGCATCTCTCAAAATCCATCCTGAATTTCAGAGGAAAGAGAGCTTTTAAGTCCATCATTCTAAGGGCCTTCCTTCCTTCCTTCCCCATTGTTCCTCATCCTAAATTTCAATCCATTTAGGATTATCCCAGATCATCACATCTGATCCTAAGTTTCAAGCTATTTAGGATTATCTTAAATAATGATGGACTTAAAATCTCGCTTTTCTCTGAAATTCAGCATGAATTTTCTGCAAGCAGTCAATCCTTGAGGAGATCGAAGTTGAGCTGTCACACATCCCTAGAGCTTCAGAGAATTAGGATTATCCTAAAGAGCTTGAAATTTAGGATGAGATGCTATAATCTGGGTCATTATAAAAAAAATCATTGATAGCACAACTGCATCACCAATGAAAACCAACTAGTGGGCATATCTCAAATAAAATGTTCCCTCCCCAGATCCAGGAGGTTAATCATGCAAAAGAGGATCCAGACCTTCCTCTGCTGGGTGCAGACACAGAAAACACGCACAAGCTGCAGCGACTTTCCACCCTGCTACCTGCTCAATATGCAATTAATTTTACAAAGTGCTGCACATGTTGGCTGGGGCCAGGCTCAGGCAGGAAAACTGTTTTCTTTTCTAAGCTCCTGCTCCATCCCGGGCTGCTCTCTTCATCTGGCTCGGACAGATTAAAATACCACCTCGGTGCTCACCTCTGCAGGTGCTTCCTTCCCTGCTGCAAGCAGCGAGGGGTGTGAGCTGGAAGTATCTTTGCATCTGGGGAAAGCGGGAAACGATGGCTAGAAACTCCCTGTATATCCACGCTTGAGGAGCAGCCCTCAGCACAACATAAAAGCTTCAAACTGACAGTTGCAAAGACTTGGCTGATTTAAGGCAGTCACAACTCCCCAGCTCACCCTGACCCCCACACATAACTCTTCCTCCCCTGGATACAGGGCTGGTCTCAACAGTGAAACATCTGGTGCTGTTCAAGGCTTTGCCTTGGCCTTGGCCCTGCAGGAGACCTCTGACCATCGGGGCTTGGAAGAGGCACATCAAGGGGACACCCAAGGGCACTTGGGCCACGGAGATGATCTGAGGGCTGGAGCACCTTTCCTATGAGAGAATTGGGGTGTTCAGCCTGGAGAAGAAAAGGCTCCAGGGAGACCTGACAGCCCCTTCCAGTCCCTAAAGGGGCTCCAGGAGAGATGGGGAGGGACTCTTGATCAGGGAGGGGAACTATAGGATGAGGGGGAACAGTTTTACACTGAAAGAGGGGAGACTTAAATGAGACATTAGGAAGAAATTCTTTGCTGTCAGGGTGGTGAGACACTGGTCCAGGTTGCCCCGAGAAGCTGTGGATGCCCCATTCCTGGAGGTTTTCAAGGCCAGGCTGGATGGGGCTTTGAGCCACCTGGTCTAGTGGGAGGTGTCCCTGCCCATGGCAGGGGGGTTGGAAGTTGATGATCTTTAAGGTCCCTTCCAACCCCAATCATTCTATGATTCTATAATTTCAAATGGTCTCAACATTTAAGCAATTTAATTGCACCCCTGGTGATGCAAGGACTCAAGGACATTTCTTCCCTCCATAGCACCGATCCCAAGAGCTCTTCCAGGATCGCCACGAACCATCAAACTGGGTGACACTCAAAAATGTGCTCTACAAAGCCGTGGGGCTGATCCAGCTTCATAATTGCCACCAACACACATAGGTAGGTAAGACTTCCAGATCTGGTCCTTACATCCCCAAATCACCAAGGAGGGCTTCTGAGTTAAAAAAGACCTTAACAAACAGTCCCAAGTTGTTGAATCAATTCCCCCAGGAGGAATTCACCTCCTCTGACTTTGCACAGGTTGTGGAGCAAGCTGTCCTCAGCTCCCTGTGCTGTCTATAAAGATATTTCTAGTGTGCTAGAAACTTGGCGTGCCTCCAGAGAAGGGATGGGGATGAGGATAAGATGAATTGTGTCCATTGGGAGTCAGCGTGACCCTTTTCATGTAGACATCCGTAGAGCAGATGTCAGTGGTCGGATGAGATTATCCTTAGCCTGATGCTTGTCATAGAGGTCCTTCTGTTTTGATGTTTGGTCTTGTTATAAACCCAGCTAATTAGTTGTTAAGCATAGCTGGACTATTAGCACCAGAGCATGATCATATATAACTCCTATGCCCAAAATGATCACAGGTGGCATCTATTATTTTACATAAATTGCTTAAAGACACTTCCAAACAAAACAATGAGACTCAATGGGTGAAATCAAGCATTGTAAACATGTACATGTAGCTGGTTAGATTCACTTTTTCCTCTTCTCTCCATTAGAGGGAACATTTTCATCTTGGGATTTGCACACAATTCCAAGGAAACTAAACAAGTTACCTCTTGTGGAGTTTATAAAGAAAATCAAACCATTCAAGCACACTGTCCACTTTGCGGTTGCAGTCGAATGTCAGACTCAAGGCCCCCGAACTTGACTCTTATTGTTAATTGCTTTGATACAAAGTAACTTTTTTTTTCCCCCCAACCATTAAAGAGGCTATTCCAGATAATAAAATATAAACAAAGAAACTTCAAAGAACAAAATGAATTCCATGCAGTAACTGTGTTTTACATGAATACTGAATAGCTGGTAGAGGATTTCTCCTTGCAAAATATTTTCCATTACTCCCTGTAGCCTGGTTAATAGCACAAGCGCCCTGGCTTACCTTTAGGAGACTTAGATTAGCCGAGAGATCTTGCTGCATAGAAACACACTGATCATCCTTTCAACGTCACCCTCTTTCTCCTAAAAATGATCTGGGCCAGTCTAACGAGGTTGACCTTCTTTCTTGTTGCTGATATCCTGCTGGTGCTTTTGAAAGTTATATCACTTATATCAGGATATCACTTCTTTCAATGGTGTGTGTACTGAATGGAATGTATGAGAATAAAGGAATAATGGGGAATGAGATGAAATACTCCAAAAAATCAGCACTCAAGGGGAAGATGCTTCAAAATGCCTTTTAGGCACCTAAACTCAATAGTGAGACTTGAGTGCCTCAGTGACTAATATATTTTTGTATATTTTGTCCTTTTTTTCAGTCCAGACCCATTGCTCCTTCCCAGCTTTACAACTAATGTGGGTATATAAATAGAATAGATATAAAGGAATTGAGTCCAGGAATTCAACAAAATTTTTATTAATTTAATTAAATTTTACTCCCACTCTCTTCAAGCACAACCAAATGCAACTCCACAGATCTTGAATCACATCCAACTTTCTCTTCTGCACCAGATCCCCTGGTTTTTCAGGTGCTTTCATGCAGAGGAGCACCTGGGGTAAGAATCATCTCATGCAGCTCCAGGTGACAGTGGTGGAGACACCTCCATGAGAGCTAATCCAGCATAGTCTTCATGATGGCTGGGTAAGAAGAAGGTATGAAATGGCTGCATCCTCTCTGTTATTCTGTCCTTTAGCCTGGTCTGGCATAGGAACATCTGATTTGTGTTTTACCCAGTTTGTCTCTGAGATCCGGCCAGCCTCACCTAATTCTGAGTTAAAATTGAATCCAGGACTGGTTCTGCTGGGTTGCATGCTAAGGGACTTTTCACCGCTCTAGCTGGGGCTAGGTAACCAAGTCATGTTAGAAGAAATCCAACGGAGGTGGGTTTATATTTATCATCACCCTGTAACTAGGTCTGACACAAAAAGGATTAAAGCAATAAAACCCAAAATAGAACATCTTCTTGCAGGGTTGAGTTTTTTTTTTTTTTTTAAAGGCCCAAAGTTTTCAACTAGGATTTGCCTTGACAGGATAAAGTACATTTTCAGACTCAGCTTCTTAATGGGCTACATCTGCTTAATGTAATTTTGCATCTGAACTGTGTGTCTTGTCAGACACAAGCACAGTCAGAGCTGCACTCAGCGGTACTCACTTTCCCTGGAATCAGATAAACTCAGCCCAATAAATTAGTTTTACTGCTCTCAGTATCACCCTGTTATCATTGTGAGTGATTTAGTCTGGGCTTCCCAAACTGCCCCATTCTTTCCCAATGAAAGAAATGGAGCTCCCAAAATAAATCTAAACAAAGTATTCCTTCTTCCGCTCTCTTTTTCTTTCTCTTCCCCTTTCCTTCTTTCTTTTTCTTTCCTTTCTTTTTCTTTCTTCTGGTCACTCTTGCTCTTTCTCTCTTTTTGTTTTGTCTTTTTTCTCACTTTCTTTCTCACATTATCTCTCTTTCCAGTGATGCGCTATATTAAACAATTCACAGTTACAGTTTTTAAAAGTATAGCTTTTTGTTCAAAGAGAAGCTATTTAATTAGGCAATTGTGACCTGGTTCTCAGCTGGTGTAAATCAGCAGTGATGATTTATACCAGCTGAACATATGAATTCTGGTGTTTGGTAGCGGGTTTTAGAGGGTCTGCCTTGTAAAGTGCATTGGGCTGTGTATTATATTAGCTACAAGAACATTTTGTAAAAATACAGTTGTATTTTATGCCATATTTTTTTTTCATATCCTTTATATTCCCATGTTGTTTGCATGATTAAACAAGAGGAAAGATGGACTTGTCGTTGCAGAACAGACCGGGAGCTGGGTGATAATGGTTTAAGCTCCCTCTTACATCATGGGGAAGTCACTTGAAGCTGAGGTGCTGAGTATCCCATACGAGGTATTGACAGCTCACAAGCCCCGCTGTGAGCCCACTGTGCTTTATGGGGATCTAAAGGGCCTCCAGAGGCATCTGGAGCTGTGATGGATGCAGCCCACGGGTTGGAAGCTCAGGAGGGAAGGAGGTGGGAATAGGTGTCGACCCACCATGGCATTAGAAGGGAAGGACAGTGCAGTGTGGGGGAAAACAGGAAGCAGCATTTGTGCTTTTTTGGAAAGGAGTTTCGTTTTCTCAGAAAGACTGACAGATCTGTTCCTGGGGTAAATGAATTTAAGAGCGACAATCGATGTATGGACCTCTGATTAGGGACGTCTGAGAACCTGGTGAACATCTGCTCCTCTCACAGGGTTAGCTATGCCTGGCAGAGGGTTAGGAAAAGAGTGAACGCTTGGGAGTGGCAGTGTCTGGCCAAAACTTGGCCAAAAGTTTGTTTGTCAGAACTGATAGTTGTAGGAGAGATGACATATTCTGGCAAGCTGGAGGAACTTGAGGGGGGATCTGATCAACACTCATAAATACTTAAAGGATGGGTGTCAAGAGGATGGGGCCAGTCTTTTCTCAGTGGTGCCCGGTGACAGGACAAGAGGTAACAGGCACAAACTTGAATATAAGACGTTCCATCTCAACATGAGGAGGAACTTCTTCACTTTGAGGGTGGCAGAGCCCTGGAAGAGGCTGCCCAGAGAGGTGGTGGAGTTTCCTTCACTGGAGATGTTCAAAACCCACCTGGACATGTTCCTGTGCAACCTGCTCTGAGTGACCCAGCTCTGGCAGGGGGGTTGAACTAGATGATCTCCAGAGGTCCCTTCCAAACCCTATCATTCTGTGGTCCTCTGATTCTGTGACTGCATTTTGGGCCCAGATTTGTTAAAGATATAAGTCTCTTGGGACATTCTTCTTACACCTTCAAAAATGTCTGTATGTCCATCCTCTGTCCTTTCAGATGTCTTCTGCTCTCAGTGGCCAGTTTCAGCTAACTTTGGCAGGGAACTGAGGTTTTAAGAGCACCAAAAGCAAATGATATCCCATCTGGCTAAAAATGCCAACTCTGTTGCTAAGCTGGACTCCCTCTATCAGCGATTAGAAATTGGCATTAGGGGCCAGTTTCATACTTGCATAAAGTAGCCCAGAACTTCACTGATAAAGGTAGTTCAGCATTATTCTCCTAAATGATCAATTATACTTGGCATACTTAAGAGAACAAACGAAGTTACTGTACTTCTTGTAGAGCTAGGTAAATTAATTTAGTGATAATAATCCCAAACCCTTGAAGCTGAGTTCCCATCTCTATTCTGGCTAAATTACCTTTGAAACATGCTAAATCTATGGGCATAATAAGTCAAAGAAAGGCATTTCTCTATGAAACAGCAATTCATTTTCCTCGTCTCCTTTGTGCTCACTTATAACCAGGAATTCATAAGAGTGTGCTTGAGAGTGGAAAACTGTATTATCCTTTAAATATGGTGTCCCAGCTACAGCTGAACTTTCTGTTTGGACTTTGACCAAGCTGCTGGGCTTAATTCCCAACTTTGGAGCTACCAGATGGACCACATTATTCTCACTTGCAGAAACCCTATCAGACAAACTGTTTCGACCAGAACAGGTCTGCTACTCATGGAAGGCGCGAGGTACTAATGGGACATTGTGTTCCTGCCATGGGTGCCATGCTCCTTCTGGTACCCATCCCAGCTTGCATCGTACTTGTTTTTTAATATTCCCTGGATCAGAGGAGTGGGGAAGGGTCTAGTGGTGACACAGCCCTGCTAGCAGATGGGGCATGGCCAGATGGACGTGCCTAAATGAGGACCACCGGCATCTCAGCATCCCAGCAGCCTGAAGTGCTTCACGGGGGAATGTCTCAGCCCAGCCAACAGGCACTGCCAAAGGGAGAGAAGTGTTGGAAATCACACTTCTTTCTTGGACTCAAGTGCCTGCCTACTGCCCCGAGATACCTGCATCTTTGGCTGTGTTTGACTAGTAAATAAACCAGGCTGGAGCCTGTTCGCTGGCTGCCCAGGGCAAGTGGCACAGGAGAACTTGAAACCAGATGGTTTTTATCCCCCAAACAGATGACTTCACCCCTGCTGAGTTTTGTCAATGATCCTTGTCCTTTGTGAGGATGACCATGCCTGGATGTTGTCTAGACTCACTAGCTGGTGTGGGCCTGAGACACAGTGGGGAGTAAGCTGAGGTTTAAGCAGTCTGGATGATCATGGAAAAGAGCTGGTGCCATTGCTTTGGCTCTAGCTGGCTCTTTAATGCAGACATAGCCTTGGAGGCTTAAAGCCTTGTGTAACCCTTTAGTTTTCCTTTCCTGAAATTGTGCATTGTCCCCTTGAGCTCCTGTCACCTTCTTGTATCCCAGAAGAGAGTCTTGCAGTTCACTTCTCTGTTGGCTGAAGAGCAAACTCCCTTGTTTTTTGTGAAGCTGGTTCCTAACACCTTCATTTGGTATCCTTTAGTTCTCCTTCTACAAGAGAAGCTTCTTCTACTGAAAGACATCCCTCTTTATCCGTCCTGGATGTCTTTCCAGGACATCTTCTCATTTTTATGTAGCTAGCACCCTCCTAGGCCTCAGGAATGCATAACAGAGGCATAAGAGAGAGAGCTTGCTATAGGTGGTAATCAAGCAACACACAGGTTGTAGACGTCTCTTTTCATCCCTTGTCAGAAATGGGACCTTGCAGCTTTTTGACTGTAAGAAGGAGGAGTCACTGTGATGTCCATCCAGGATTCCTTCACTTTGGACAGTCAAGATAGTGCTGGGTCACATTTGCTTAGTTTTCTTGTCCCAGTGCCTCCCAGGAGATATCGTACCCAAAGGAAAGAACTCAGACAGTGCTCCTGGGCCACAACATGGACAAGGTCCAGGAGACAGAGAAATACCCTTTTTCATGTAAAAAACACCAAGCTATCAACCACAAGAAATGAACTACATCGTCTTCACCAGGGTTACCAGGTCAAGTTTAGATTTGCTAATTTAACTCTTACTTAATAAATTGGAGGCTGAGAGAGGAGACTGTGAAAGAAGTGGTGGGTCCCTTACTGCCTTCTGGTTCTCCCAAGCTACTGCTTTTTCTCCATAGTGCTTTGCAGATAAGCAGAGCAGATGGAGGAGTTGGCAAGTCCTGACCCCCCATGGCAGGCTGGGAACAATGATTTGAGTTCAGCCCGCATGTAGGTGAGATGTAGCTGGAAAGGCTGCTCAGACAAATGCTCTTGTGGTGTAAAACAAGCATGTATCACCCTGAGGGTACTAAGAAAAGTCACAAAAACCCCTTCCTTCTGTATCTCCCAACGGGACAGAAGAATAGGACACCTAACTTGGAAGGATTAGCAGCAAACTGTTCTTTTGCCCATGTCTCAGGTAAGGCAGAAAATCTCTGTGCCTCTATTAAATTTGTTACCTTTTTATGAGATCACTTCATATGCTGCTCAGTGAGAGGAGCACACGAGGACCAGAGATTGATCCCCAAACACTTCAGGGGTGGGTAGCTTCCCTGTTTTCCCAGCTTTGGGCACCAGGAGTTCAAGAACAAACTCCTGAGAGTTTCACTGCATGGGGTTCACCTGGATCACAGAGGTCTGTGCCTCAGCTGGAGGCCTTAGCATCCTCCCTGATACTGTGGAGATGTGTTCAACTCATCATAAAATGAGGCCTTCAGGGGAAGCAGAGGCCTCCCTGTCTCAAGAAACTAGGCAGGGGGCTGGTAAACCATTCCACAAGATTTTCATGGCACCACCAAACCTCACCAGTATCCAGCCTCTTCCATTCCTAGTGCATGGATAGGAGGTGAGGAGCTGAGCTCCACAAGCATCTGGGGAAATAAAAAACCAACTGGTTTTTCTGGCTTCATGTCAAGATGAAAAACAGATGGGATCCTTGTGCTGTGGCTTTCTTCCTCCCTGGCAAGCAGATGTTGTAACCTTTTCTAGAGCGGGTTGGAGAAACGTGCCCTCTTCTCCAAGACCCAGCCAAGGTCCCCACCAGGACAAGGGAGGTTAAGAGATACAGAACTTTTCGTGGCCCAGGTCACAGCCTGCAGCCTGACCAGCCTGCAAAGAGGGTGTGAAAGAGAGTGTGTATGGGGGCACTGACACCCACTTCATCATGGCTTTGCATCCCTGGGAAAGGATCTGCAAAGAGACTCAGGAGTGTTGGTTGGCTCAAGGCGGAGCTCCTTGCACAGCCTGTGTGGGTATTTTTTAAGCATATGTAGTCAATCGTGACCTGGTTGTAGAAACGAGTGGGAAGTCTGGGTCCTTTGTGTGCAGGAAAAGGCAGGTAGTAGGTTTAAGGGTGGGCTGAAAGGCAGAGGGCTGGGAGAAAAGAAAGTGCAACAATCAAGGAAAAGAAGGGAATGAAGTCACTGATTGCTTCTCAAGGCTGTATTTTAAAATGTCACCTGATTGGTTTTCAAGCCAGAAAGGTTTCAGGTCCAGTGGGTTTCCAGTAATGATGGTAAAATAAGGAGGAGCATTGAAAGGAATTTGTAAACTTTGTATTTCTTTCCCAGTTTTTTAAAGTTTCATGAAAAGGACTTTTGTCCTTCCTGGCTGGAAATCAAAATTGGGAGTAAAAACCTGTCTATGTTCACCAAGAGAAAAGACTTTTTCTCAGCAAGGTTTCCAATACTTGGATTTGTGACATTGGAGTCTTTTTCTTTTCCTTTTTTTTTTTAAGGAAGAAATGTTTCTCGGTGTCTATGCTTTGCAAAATTTCATGTTGTGCTCGCTTATCTGTGGAGAAGCAGCCTTTTTTTGTAGGTAAAGTCCCCAGAGCTGCAGATTTTCAGCCCCAGGAGGGGATTGACACATTTACAAGGAAAATATCATGCTGCCACCTCCATCATTTGACGATAACATTGCGAGGTGGATGGCCATCTTCCAGGTGATCTGTGCTTCATCAGCTGGAGCAGGGCAACCACAGACCAAGGGCTCTTCTGGGTCTGCTCTTCTCCAGCCACAGCTGGAGAGAAGGCAGAGCACCCTGTAAGATGTGCAGCAGTGAGTTTCTGGAGCCCTTATTAAACCATATCGTTACATCAGGGAATGGGCAACTCATTGCAGCCTTTTTAACACACCACGGAGTGGAGAAGACAAGAAAATGAGGATGAGCTGGTAAGCATCTCAGCTCATGGATAAGTAGGGAGCAGCCAGTCCCTACGAGCACCACAACAAACACTGGGACTGTGTCCTAGCCTAAACCACTTCTTAAATAAGTCGTAGTCAAGCCTGGAGTTTCTACAAAGGTTTCCTTCAAGAGGATACAACTTCATCATGTTAGCAAGTATCAGAGAAGGAATCATGCACCAGCACCCCAGGGGCATTCAGGAATCAAAAATGTGCAGAGCCGGAGTTGGGGACAAGATCACTGGAATAAGGAGAGTTGTCTAACTTTGCCCTGGCAGCTTGATCCAACACTGGTCCTGAAGGCCCACCTGCAAACCACGCCGAGTACCACCAGCTTGCGCAGACCCCCAGAACCGAGAGAGTCAGCTCTCAGGTGCTTAGTGTGGAATGGCCTGCCAGGGATTTGGTGAATCCAGCTTAATTTCCACGTGTCTTCTGGTGAAATCTGTATCGAAGTCATTATGATAGCACGGGCCTTTCCAGATGTGACAGTAAATGTCTGCAGGCACGCTTTTTAACAGTCTGCAGGGTTAGGAAGACATTTTATGATCTAGGTGGACGAGGCTGTTTAATGTCTGAGCAAAAAAAAAAAAAAAATTAATGGCAAAGAGCTGCTTAACAAGCCCTTTTTCTGAGTGATTGCTAGCCAGGCTAATGTGTATTTGGTCATAAACCCGCTGGGACATTTGGGATGTATTAGCCAACTTTTGCATAACATATGCAGGAAAATGCTGAGAAGATACAACCGGTATGTTATGATGCTGTACCAAACTATTGAGTTACACGGTACAAAATTTGAGTTTCTTTGGCAAGGTGACTCTCGTTGCTGGTGTGGACGCAGTTCGTGTGAAAGGCGTAGATTTTTGGTGTGACATTTCCTTATGATATTTCATCTATGTTTCCCTTTTTTGCCCCTATCTGCAAGATAAGTTTTTTTTTTTTTTCTTTCCTATCAGCCTGAGGGTCATTCAGATATGACAGTAATGAGAGACAGACATGTACCTCCAAGAAAGTGGGCCCCCTTCATTTTAGTGGCAGGAGACCAGCGACCATTTTGTCATCGTCTGGGAAGTGCTAAGTCTGCCAGTCCTATGGGAAATTACACTTTTTAATAACAACCTTGTTTAGCAGTGGCGTGACCTGTGTGAATGGCCTATGGAAAGGGTGACTGGAAGAGGAGGTGGTCTTTGCTTCTAGAGTGTCCTTGTACTTGAAGGTGGACAGTGCTGCTGTTGTTGTGTTTGATGAAGGAGAGCTGGACAACCATCTAATTTCAGACTGTGTTATAAAATACACCCTGCAGTCCTTAGCAGTCCCCATAAGTAGGTTCTCGTTGCTCCTAATCCATAGAGGAGCTGGTTTAAAGATCCCTGAAACAGTTCCTGGTATCTCAGGGAAGATCTTCACTGCTAAGTAAGAGAGGTCCTGGGTCCAAGCTCAGGTCTTGGAGCACCAGTTGTCCATGCTGCTTCGCTGTTAGCTCTCGCTCAAACACTGCTCTCAGGCAGAGGAGGGCCGAGGTGTTTGGACACAAGCCATGCTGTGACACTTGGCCTCAGGGCCAGCGAACCAGCTCCGGTTGGCTTTATTTAGTAGAGTAGGTGTTGCTGATGAGACTACACCGCTTTTGGCTCCCTCTGCCCTGCGCAGTCCTTCCATACTGTCCCGGCAGGCTTTGCACCTTTGAACACCCCCACAAGTCTTTATGCCGTATCTCAGAGCTCCTAACACCTACCCTCAGTTTCTTACTATAAAAACATTATTCTGGCAGGCTGCAGGGCAGCCCACTTAATATTTCAGACACTTTGAACTGAACCCCCCCATCCCTCCTCCAATAGTTACTATGAACTAGGGCCATGGGGCATCACACAGGACCCAGAGGAGGCTGAAGGCCAAATGTCATGTGCTGTGGACCAGGCAGTCTGCTGGCAACCCCAGGCTGTGTGTGGCGATACAAACCAGGCTGCTCAACTGGACTTCAGGGCTAGAGGGGAGTACAACCCTCTTTTTTTTTTTTGTCACTGCAAGGGAAATCATCATGGATTTAGAGGAACCATACCCTTAGAAAGCAAGAAAGACTTTTGCCAGTGCAGACATTGGAAATAGTTTATGAGATATACATGCACAGAATCATAGAATGGTTTGGGTTGGAAGGGACCTTAAAGATCATCCAGTTCCCACACCTCTGCCCTGGGCAGGGACACCTCCCACTAGACCAGGTTGCTCCAAGCCCCATCTAACCTGGCCTTGAACCCCTCCAGGGATGGGGCAGCCACAGCTTCTCTGGGCAACCTGGGCCAGAGCCTCACCACTCTCATAGGAAAGAATTTCTCCCTAGTATCTAATCTAAACCTCCCCTCTTTCATCTTAAAACCATTACCCCTTGTCCTATTGCTACATTCCCTGATCAAGAGTCCCTTCCCATCTGTCCTGTAGGCCCCCTTTAGGGACTGGAAGGCCACTACAAGGTCTCACCAAGCCTTCTCTTCTCCAAGCTGAACACGCCCAACTCCCTCAACCTGTCCTCACAGCAGAGGGGCTCCAGGTCTTGGAGCATCTTCTTCTGACTTACCAGCTCACCTTTGTGTGATGAAAGTCATGGCTCAGATAAATCTTCCTTTGGTAAGACACGTAGCAACACTCAAAACCAGTAAGTTTCCTTTAATACCCTTGGTTCAGTCCTCAGCACAACAGAGCAGTTTAATAGGGTTATCAAATGCAAGGTAATCCATGGCAGCCAAATGTGAGGTCATTCACATCGATTCAATTTAGCATGAAAAGGTGTCCAACTCCTGCCTGTCTTGCATGGAGAATGTGCTCTGGGACAGTTACTACATCTCAGTCAACATGTGGCAATGCCATGTGGGCTGCTGTAACTAGGTTGTGTGTTTGAGTCCTGGCATCTAACTGCTCACAGAAGATGGGTTGCATCTCCCCAGAGGGGCGGCAGATGTGGACTGCTCTGTGAGAAAGAAAACCCAGCTTGTCTTTAATCCAGAATGCACGGGTTTGACATTCCAGGCATATCTTGACATTACAGCAGATGATAGTACAGCCAACCTTTAGGTCCCCACACAGCATGAGCAGGATATGTTGTTATATATACAAAAGGATCTCGTGCCAAAATGCTTGCAGTCTAAATCTGTTCAATAGCCTCGATGCAGTCTACAGGAGTGACTTGACTGTGTAGGAAGAGGTAGGTAAGTCCTCAGGCAAAGACTTTGCATAAAATCATAGACATACTTTGGACTCTGGTTGCTCAATGAGAAAAGCACTGAAAGGTCACTACTGAAAAAGTTTTCCTGGCTTTGGCCTGAGGAATTCACATCTCTTGACTCAATGACCTTTTTGTTAGGCTGGAAGAGGCAGCCTGTGGAGGTGTGAAAGCCAGCAGCTCATCTCCTAACCAGTCAACCTCACTAGCCTTTTCCTTCACCCGTGACTTCACATGAACACCGCCGTCCCATTTCTGTAGGTGTTGGGGGAAGATTCCTTAAATCTTGCTTCTGGCTCACCTCAAAGGAGACAGCTGTCTCCGTGTTTTGTCCTCAGGCATCACTGCGTGAAGTTGCTCTGAAGAGCCCAGGTCAGGTAGGGCAAACGAGGCAGGCTTGCCAGCTGAGATACCAGTTCATCTGCAAGGGTGGAAGTGGTGTGCCTTGGTCAAACAATATGAGAGGCTTGACGGGTCTTCAGAGATAACAC
The DNA here is from genome assembly GCA_013399435.1 of Arenaria interpres. Lineage (NCBI taxonomy): Eukaryota > Metazoa > Chordata > Aves > Charadriiformes > Scolopacidae > Arenaria > Arenaria interpres. Next base: position 47,678 of record VXAK01023276.1, read on the forward strand.
GGAAGGGGAAATGTCTCTCTCTCAGTGAGCCTAAAAAGAGAGGCAGCTCCTTCAGCACCCACCTCTCTGCTAAAAAGGAGATCACAGGGAGCAACTGTGGTTTTTATAAGGTGGAAATATATCCACTTACTGACTTCAGGCAGCGAGGAGATGGCAGTTTTTCACCACTATCAAACCAGGCTGGGTTTGAACTGGCATCCAAAACATATCCCAGCAGGCTTGTAAGCCCCTGGATGTCTCTCCCTTCTGTACATCACTCAGCTCTCAGAGGCCATGGGTGTTATTGCTACAATAAACATTCATATTAGCTCTCTGTCTGCCAGGTATGCTGCACTTCAGAAATGCCACATGTATTCCCAGCCTTTAAGAATTTCCACAAATCCTACCTATTCAAAGCAGATCCCACCGCTGCTTCCCCTGCAAAAATCCAGCTGCATCTTCTATTGTGCCTTTACAGTGATTATCTGAAGATTTTCCTCCAGTTTAGCAAAGCCGCAGCTTATACAATCTTCACCTCTAAAGCACGAAGGGAAAGAAGAAAATAACAGGGCACAATGTCTCCTTTAGCTATAATTCCACCAGGGCCAGCCATGCTACCGAAAGGGAAATCCCTGCACAAATTAAGGAAATTCAGATATTTCTTTCATTCTAAGAGGCATTCCCAACAGAGTCAGGGCTTGTTTCCAAAGACATGGCTGCATTCCAGCATCAGAGAAACTTTATTATGCAAATATTGACCATCATTGAAGGAAACAGCAATAAAAAACTGTCAAAGGTGACAAAAGCTATTGCGCTTGGGCTGTAACATCTGAAGCCAAATTTTGGGAGCATTGTTTCACTGGTGAGAAGTCTTTTGGAAGTAGAGGGTAGCAGTAAATGGTCTGTGTTTCTGCTTTTTTTTTTTTTTTCTTTTTCTTTTCTTCTTATTTTGTTTTAATTGGGAAAATTTTAGTCCTGGAAATGGTGACGGAAACACTAGCGAATGCACAGAATCCTGTTATTGTCCAGGACTTAGTTGCACAACGATCCAAACAATGATCCAACGCGTAGACCAAAACTAATAAAGACCTACCTGGCAGGAACACGAAGAGGAACATTATGTGTTATGGACTGGCCCCAGGAATGAGAACGCTGGGTGGAAGAATATTGGAAAAAGATGGGAACTCCACCTCCAGTGAAGCTGATGGAAAAGTCCAAAGGAGGCCCAGGAATGATGGGGCAGGAACTCAGTAATGATATGCAAGTTGTAGGGTTTGAGGCAAAAGTCAGGGGTCACACAGATGAGGGTTTAAGTTACACATTGACAAGGGAGAGCCGAGAAGTCTAAGTATTTGCAGCTTATGTGCAGAGGGGCTGGAGAAGACATGAGGATACAACACAACCCCACAGGCTACGTAGGTGCAAGTCGGGGCAGCATCTTGCCCTTAAAATGACTTCATCTGCCTCCAGAGCAGAACTGAATTAAATCTTCACAACCTGAGGAGACACACTTTCAAAACCCATCTCTATCCATTTCTTGACCTTACAAAAGTGACGACAAAAGAATGACTACAATAGCCCAGGTCGCAGGTAGTCAGAAAGTAGTCAGAAACAAATGTCTGAAAAAGTATTTTAAAAAGCAAGTAATGACTCCTCCTTCCTTTGCAACACCCTCCTGGCTTCTGACATGGGTACAGTTTTATTGTAATCAAATGCAAATACACCAGACCCACATTTCACCCTCAGGAACTCCCACTGAAGCTGAAGGAGAATTTGGCCCTGAGATAAGGGCTACTTTAACCAATATTCTGTTTTCTGCTGCTTCTCTCCTTCTGTCAGACAGCCCAGCTCTAAACCATGTTTACCTCATCAGTATATAAGTGCATCCCAATGGCTCTCTAGGATATGTTCCTTTATTCAAAAATGATCTCTTCCTTTTCCCTTCAGGCTCCACTTATAATATATATTATCAGCAGCATGGACAGTGTGAAGAATAGAGTTTATACCCCATCCCTGATCTGGCATATGAATCAGAAGCCAAGGATGGGCGTTGCTTCTCGATGCTGGCATCTAGACAAAGATTGTTGTCAACAAGCCGTTAATACATCATCTTCCCAAATAACAGGTAATAGAACAAGAGGAAATGGTCTCAGTTGCACCAGGGTAGGTTTAGGATGGATATTAGGAAAAATTTCTTCACTGAAAGTTGTGAAATATTGGAATAGGCTGCCCATGGAAGTGGTGGAGTAAGCACTCCTGAAGGTATTTAAAATACGGGTAGAACGTGGTGCTGAGACACTTGGTTTAGTGGTGTTTTTTTCAGTGTTAGATTGATGGTTGGACTCAATGATCTTAAAAGTCTCTTCCAACCTCGACGATTCTATGATTCAATATCTGACCATGGTGAATAAACTGTACTCTTGCATTGCCCATCTCCTTCCATTGACTATAGAGACAACGTAGTTGGCACCACACCAAACGTTAATTTGTCATGTCAATTAGCAAAGTGACCCAAAAGCTCACAGAAGGTATGAGCTTTCCATGACCCCACCCTACTCCCTGTGTGTGCATGGGAACAAGCGCTTGTTCAACCACATGATGCCACTTTGATCTACTTACAATATTGTTCTTCAGGTTTGACATCTGGGTATGGTTTAAGTGAAAAAATTTAATTGGGACCTTTGGAAATGTCACAGGTCATTCAAAAGCAACCAGGAGTTCATGGGGTCTGGCTGAGAGTCACAAAAAGGGGCACCATATTTTCTGTCCCTGCCTAAAAGCTCTGTTAAGGTGCAAACCAGGATTTTTCCCCTGGAAAATCTTGGTCCCAGGCCATGCTGCTGCTACATGTTCAAGTTGCTTACTAAAGGAAATGTTGCTCTGTCTGAGCTGGCACTGCTCACTGTGTCTCTGCACAGGGGAGATCTGTTGCTTGCAGAGCGGGTTACCTCAGCGGGTTCAGGAAAATGGGGTGAGAAGCTCTATCATTGAGTCTCTGCAAGTGCAGTGAAAGAAAATAGATGCTGGTGCTTCTTTTGCAACTTTCCATGTTTCTCAGAGCTGGTGTGGGGAGACAGCATCCCAGCCCACCTCCCCATGGCTCCCTCTCCCCTTGCCCACCTTGTTTATTTAGGTGTAGGAGGCTGATCTCGCTCTGAGGAGGATTCTCTCCAGCCTGATGTGGTCTCAGCAGAAACAGAGACGGGCAAGACATTTTACCTTACATTTAAGGAGAGGTAGGCATTAAAAAAAAACCCAGCAGATGACACCTTCTCCAAATGGTTTGCAATGAAAAGCCCCCTCCAAATCTGCAAGAACGCCCCCAGGAAAATGGGATTTAGAGGGGACAGGTAGTGGTACGGGGATTGCTTCTTCCAATATACCAAGCACAAAGTGGTCCAGGGAACCTTTACAGTAAGAATAACACATATACACGTACACACACACACACACACACAAAAAAAAAGATGCAGAGGAATCTAGACTTGTTAAAGCCTTTTCCTTGCTGGCCTTGTCTGGCAGAGCTTGAGTTTTAAAATACCAATGCCTTTTCTTGTCACTCTCAGCTTTAATTTATTATTTTTTTAAATCAATAAATATCCCTCCACTCCTCCATCTGGAGGATTCCTCCTTCATCCCACCACTGCCAAGCTGATCAGAGCCACCTATGCAATGCCATTTGATCCAGAACATATTTCAATCTTGGCCCGTTCTCAGCCTCATAAATTCCTGACATGATTCGGGAGGCGTTTCTGTTGGAAATAGCTCTCCGCTCCGCTGTCGTATTTATAGAGATTGCTGCTGCCTCTGATCTGAGGCCAAACATTAGGAATAATTGCAGCAGGAAGCAGGACAGAGCTCGACATATTGTTTGTCTGGATTGTTTTAATTTCAAGATCGTGGAAGTACCCCCACTTACTGATGTTAGGAGAAAAAAAAAAAAAAAAAAGAAAAGCATTGTTCGGGAATTTTCTATTTTAATTTTTTTCTTTTTATTGCTTTTGTTAGAAGCAAAGAGGGAATCATTGTGCTTGCTGCTGAGGACAGGGAGGTGTATTAGATGTTGGTGACTTATTAATTCAGGAATTCCTGTCCCTGCAGATTAGACCAGAGGTTCCCACTTTTTTTTTATTTTCTGCTTGTTGAAACAAAGCCAGGAAATGCACATGGCTCTGCGTACACATGTGTGTGTGTCTATGTGTGCATGACAGGAGGGAGGGGGGAGCAGAGCTGTAGGTGGGCCCCCAGAAACATCAGCCACACCACTGCGCCGGTCAGGGCTGAAGCTGCACATGGACAAGGTGCTAACGCTGGCAGCTGGGAAGGAGCCACACATCCAGCCAAGGCGATGGCCCCTCCTCAAGGCGTGAAGTCCTTGGCCATGTGGCTCAGAGCTGAGAAGGGAAAGCTGCAGGACGTGGATGCCAGGAGCCTTCAGACACACCGTGTCTGAACTGGGGCAGCCGTGTTTGGAAGTGAGAGACACATGCACACGCTGGGAGCCTGAGCTGAAGCCCGTTGAAGTTGACAGGAAAACATTTTTCACTTTGGTAGGCTTTGGGCGACACTGGAGGTGACACTAAGAAGGAGGATGGGAAAAAGGGCAGAGCAAAGTTTCCCCAGTACAGGGATGCCAGGCAGTCTATGAGGTGGAACCATGGGGCTCCTGATGCTCAGAAACCCCATTGTAAACATCTCCCACCCCTGTCTGACCATTTGCAAAATCACAAGGTTGCCTGGGACATCAGTGAAGCGCAGAGTGAGCCGATGAAGTGGGACCTCAGTGCAGAGAGGCAGAGGGTTGTCTTCTCCTCCCACTGCCATGATTTCTGGTTAATGTTACAACAGGGATTTAGCCTTGCCCCAATCTTACTGCCTTCAGAAGAAAGTACTTAAAAACTTGCTTAAGTACCCATTGTTTCAGTAAAACCCTTAGAGTCATTCTTAGGTACCTGTTGAACAACCTGGTCTAGTGAGAGGTGTCCCTGGCCATGGCAGGGGGTTGGCACTCAATGACCTTTAAGGTCCCTTCCAACTCTAACCATTCTATGATTCTATGTTGAAATGTGTTCCTGAGTAGGGGTCCTGAATTTGAGCTATTGCCTCTTGAGAAAGAAACCTGGCTGTGATTTAGTTGCTGGGTAATAGTTTTGGGAAAAGAGGCGATCTCTTCTGCCAAATCCTGGGCTGTGTTGGTTCAAGCCTACCCCTGTTGCTGGTTACCGAGAGCTCTCTTAATTGAGCATAGATACAGGGTAAGAGCTGCCGTAAGTTCATAGAAGAAAACCGTCCACGCTTCCACAAAGAGCTACAATCATATTAGCTTAACACAAGGGAATAATAAAGGGCTCTACACATAGAAGAAAATAGCAAGAGCCAACATCTGGGAGCCGAAGCCAAAAAAACGTTGGTTACGAGCAAGTGAGTCTTGTAAATTGAAGGGGGAGGTTGACAGCCTGGGGCAATCTGTCAAGGAATGGTTAAAGGCTTGGCCAGTCTTCAGGGTGCCTTCAGGAAAAGATACTTTAAACAAATCCAGGTCGCTGGGCTCACTCAGCCCAGTTTTGAGGTGAAAGCGTCTATTCCGTGCTGTGCAGGAGATCAAATTAGGGGTTCGATGGTTTCTGCTGCCCTTAACGTCTCCGAATAGAGAAATGCCAGGAAGCACTTGCACACTTCTTAAGGTGACAGAGAAAATGGAAATGAAGCCATCTCAAACTGCTTCTTGGATTGTCAGTGACATTGTGCATTTGCGGTTTTCCGCCAGCAACCTGTGAAATTTGTTCATACACAGTTTTGAAAAATACTGCAGTGGTGGGAAAAGAGAAAAGGAGCAAAACACCTTGTGTATCCGGCTTGATCAGGGCAGAAAGCAACTGCCCCGTCTGGCTGCTAGCGTGAGGGTATCTTTGGTGTCCTCCATGACATTTCTAACGGCAGCACCCAGCACTGCCATGGCCTCAGATGCTAAGTCTACTGCCTCAATAATAAAAAGCCAGCAGCCGAGGGAGGGTGGAAAATAATTATCTTTTAAGGTCCTGGAACAAAATGAAGGCAGAACCAAAATAGGTCTTGCGGTATACAAGCTCGATCATTCTTTCCTGAGCTCCTGCACCTTCTTGGAGGTAGGACAGAGAGGCTAACTCAGTGCGGCCTTTCCTACACTATTACACGGGGTAAAACTCATAGACATGCAGTTAGAAATGCAGATGAAAGGATGGAAACAAGGATGGATTAATTCTGGTTTTCATCCAGGGAGCTGAGGCAGCGAAATCTATAAGGGAAGGCTACAGCAAAATGGGGGATTAAGCAATTATTTTGAGTCTATACCGCATCTCTGCCATTCCAGTAGCACCTTCCCATGGTACCTCAACCCATAACTGTGGCTGGTTACGTTACCCTGGAGTCTTCACCACAGTTAAGTCACAATAACCTCCCTCCAGGAAAAGAAGTAGCCCTGAAAAAATTAACAAGTTCAGCATTGCCTTCAATCTTTGAAATGGCCCTTGACATGCTTCAGTCTCCCTCAAAATCTCATGCCAGTAAAAAATATTCCCTTTATTTGAAAAAAAAAAAATATTAAGGATAATAGAAAAAGGGAGAATATAAAATAGATGGAGAGGAAGACTGGGACAGATGCCAGGAGATCTGATGCTAATCAGCTCCAGATAACGTCCAAGTCCAACATTGCTTTCCCTGGGGACGGTACCCAGGACACAGCGCCAGGAGGATGTCAGTGCTGAGACTCCAGCGCTCGCCTGCACCACCGGGGAAAGGGAATCTGCAAATATTTAGTCTGCCAGAAAGACTATTCCAATTAGTGGATGTCAGATCAAGGCCTGAAGGATTCTGAAACATGTAAGGGTTTGGACAGGGCTTACCCAAGCCACAGAAGGGTTGTCACTTACTTAAAACTATTAGTATCTGACAAGCATGTACATCGCCAGGCACTTAAACCAGAAACTGCTTAATTTACACTAACAGTCGTGGGATGGATCCCATTCAGCGCGGATTCCTGTGTCCCCAGAAAGCTGAGCCCTGGGCTGATTTCATCCCCTGGAAATTTGCTTATTCATAAATAAAAAAACACCACCCAACATTATCTGAGCTGAGGGAAGGAGTCTTTGTTGCAGAAGACAGGGTGTCATCCCCCCGCCGTGTTTTTGCTGGCTTCGGTCTGACCATTGGTCCTAATATGGTTGTGGTTGATGCTTACACCAACAGTCGCGGACAAGCAAGGACTTTTTTGGAAATGAAGGGAGAGGGATGGCAGAGCTCCATGTGAACATTGAAGTGAAGAGAGTCATGTCAACAGATGCAGCAATGCCGGCATCGCACTGGTTGTGGGCAGGGGTCTGTTCTCACCCACCTTCATTTTTCCACAATCCAGTTGTTTTTTTTTTCCCTTCAAATAAGGGCAGGAAAATCTTCAGGTCAAGGCAATGAACAACAAAGAAACTGAGAGCAGCTGACAGGGTGGAATTTAAAGTTCAGCCTTAAGTGCAGACACTGGTTTAATCCCTGTCCCAGCTTCAAAACCAGTCAGGATGTCCTCAGCATGGTGATGCCTGGCCATCCCTTCCCGGAAAGGCACCAACATCCCAATACAAGTCCTTCTTCTCTGATTTGGGTAGTGACTGAGAGTGCAGAAGATGCATTTTTATCTCCCCCCAAGCCCTCCTGTGCAGCTCAGTTGGTCACGAGGGTTTGTATACATCTCTCCAAATCTTGTCTCTGAGCTCAATCTCTGGGCAACACCAGCCATCCCAGCTACATCTGAACGGGTAAGGAAAGCAGACCAGGTTTGATCTCAGATCATGACTCACATCCACACAGTTAAAATCCCCTTTTTCTGCCCCCAAACTGTGCCTGGTGAATAGTCCATGGCCAGTGTTCAGGCAATGTTGCCAAAACCATCCAAGGAGTAACACTAACACTCATCGAGCCTCTTCAAATGAGCTTATGGACTGGGTCTGTTGACTCTGTAGATCCCAAAAGTTTCCGGAGACAGAGGAGAGAGGCAGACACCCTCTCTCCATCCTGACAGGATGAGGTAGGATATTTGGGAGATGAAGGCTGCTGGGATGAACCAAGATTTGGATGTGCACCAGACTGTCACAACGTCCTACTCTGGATGCTTCAGGGGGATAACCCTAGGTGAGATGAACCCCTGCCACCCTTACCTGCTGCCCTAGGTCCTTCATCTGGAGGGATAAAGATAAGACAAGAGATGAGAGAGAGCAACTCTGCCAATATTCACAGAGGTGCAAATTTTGCACTCTAAACCAGTGGGCACTGGAGCCATGTTCCTCAGAATTTCTGTGATCCCACCTCTGCAGATACTGAATGCTTTGTGACATCAGCCCTTGCTTTTGCTTTTGTTGTCCCGGGAGGGGAACTGAGATGAAGTACTTTGGCCTTCAAGTGAGTAACAGGGTGGGATGTTGAACCTAGGTCTTTGAATCACCAGGCTGGTCCTCACACCATCCTAGATGCAGAAGGAGAGCACTGGGGAGATGGAAGAAACCCTTTTTTTTTTAGTGATGTTTTGTCCAGACTATAGACAAGTGCTGAACTTGCTTTGCAGTGACTACATTTCAGGCACCTCCTAGCTAAGTGTTTTAAAATTAAAAGTTTTAAAGAGGCTTATAGTAAGTACCTGCTATGAAATAGGCTTTTTATAGCTGTGACTGGAATAAAACTGACCAAAGGTGACAAAACAAACTGCTCAAACAAAACCAGACCAGGGTGTAGCTCCAGGACCAGACATGGCTGTACATATCTCCAGGGTTTAGCTCCACAGGCAGCAATGCAACTTCCCTGCTTTATATCATCTGGGATTAGAGAGTTCTGCAGGTGGCCACAGCCAACTTCTCCCAGCGAAGAGCTCCCTAGAGATATTGTCTTAAATATTAACAGGGGCAAAAACGGACCACAAAAGAGTAACAATTTCTGCCTGTGTTTGTGTGGTGTGTAAGTCAAGGTTTGGTGTATGTGCATTTCTCACGTCCTCTTAGAGAGACCCTCTGGCTTTGGAAAACGTGAAATTTATATGCTAAAGCCCACCAGATTTAGGAAAAACAAAGCTCAATGGATCCTTTGTGCCAGATGATGTTTCGAAATACTGCATTCAATAGGGCTGCCCAAAGTAAGTGTTGAAATGTTACACATGGTTGTCATTTGCGATGATTTGGGAACTCTTAGATGCACAGGGCTGGCAGAAGCAGTCCCTTCCACCTGGCAAGCATGAGGAACGCCCAGAAGCACCACAAATGCTATACAAAGTCTAGTTAGACAAAACCAAGGAGAACAACCCGGGGACATGGTTTTACCCAAAAATCAGTGAATGAGCAGAAGGTAGGAAACCATTTCAGTCCTTGTTCCACTAAAGTCAAACCAGGTTTTGCAGTTATTTGCTGTATGACCAGGGCTTCATCCATGATTGCTGCCCTCAGCCATATCTTGCCTGTTTGAAACAAGAAGTTCATTTTCAGAAGACTGGTTTTAGGCGCAGCCTTGCTCAATTACATGGATTCAGTTGAATGAGACACATAGGATCAAACTGGAGGAATAAAAATGTTGCTGATTTACGGTGCATCAAGTTTCAGAGGTCAAAACTTCCACTTTCCCCTTGTGAAAATCAAAATATCTCAAATGAACATGAGAAATCATAACTCTTAGTTTTGTAGCCCTTTGCAATCTCCTGGTAGAATATACACAGTCCTGCAGCGGAAAACTTTCTGAACACAGTATTTATTAACGGAGCCCATCCTAGCTGTGCAATCCTCATGCCAAGTAACAGCAGGAGTTTCTTCAGGTCTCCTCACCACGCCGGGTTTTGGTGTTTGTGAAAATGAGGCACCCTGAAGGGAAACTCTCATCTGAATTTCTCAACAGGTGAGTCCCAAATGTGATTCACGTTCCATTACTACTTAACACACACAGCCAGGCCTGATGGATGGATTTGATACATTTTCTGGTCCATCAGTCTGACAGATTAGAAGGGAAACGGATCTTTTTTTTCAATGCCATGCGAGCTTTTCAGTGCCTTGCAGATGATCACTTTCCTGGCAGACCCCATCCTCTAACTGAATATGGAAATCATGTTTAGATATAAAGACCGTGAGTGACAGTTCAGGCAAACAAATGTATTTTCTGGTAACAAAAGCCAGACAGAGAGTTGGACTATTTTTTATACAACAACCTCCAAAAACCTGTGCTTGGTGTAAGAAAACTCAGGAAAGGAATCTGTCGAGTCTCCTCAAACTTAAAACACCAGCAAGAAATTACTCCCAGCCCTTCCTCTGCTTTTGTGCTGTAACCCTATTCACTTACCCTCCAGCAAATCTGCCGCACCAAAAGTGCCAGAGTTCAATCATAACCAGGGATTTTCAATACTCAGACCTGATCCCTTCCTTTCCCAGTGCAGTCCTCCCCTATAGACCATTTCCCACAATTAGGGGTCCCTCCATTCCCCAAACTGCTTTAAGTATAGCATGTTATCATGTTACCTTCCCCTGGGCAGATGCTATCTTTAGTAAAGTCCCCCTTTCCATGTGTTTGGGTTTTTTTCCTGTTTTTTTTTTTTAAGAGGAAAATTGAAAATACAAATAGGTAATAGTAATAAATCTCTTCCCATATTTCACATTCCACCATGCTCCCTTTAATATCTCTATTTATGATATGCATTGTTTAACACCATTTCACAGCAACACCTTTTAAAGGAAGGCTGGCCAAACATGTATTGTTTTTGAAGAATTACAAGACTAAGTGTTGAGTTCAGAGAGATTTCTCCATCTCACCTTAGTCTGTAGCTTAGCTATAGAATGTATAGGTAATGTAGGCCCACAGAATAAGAAAACCCAGAGACAAGGTCTAGCAGTGGACTGGACCAGAGATCTCACCCCTTGATGCATAGACCTTGACTATTTTCAAACTCTCATGTATGTCTTGCAGTGAACTGGGACTGACCTTTGTTTTTAGAACAGGAAACTCTCCAGAATGTATTTCTTCTGGGGGTATGTGATATTTTGCATATATTTCAGTATCTGTTGCTAGCTCATGGCCCGTGTTCCTCCTGTGTCCCTCTGGTCAAGTCTCAGCAGATCTGTAATCTCTTACATCTGCATCTGTAGCTCGTACGTGCAATGGGCAAATATACTTGTGGCTTCAAAGAATTCCTTTCTCTTATACGCCCTTTACTTCTCAGTACATACACGTTCACATTTTCTTCCAAGAAAATAGTCTGGTCCTGGAAAAGACCCCAAAAAGGTGTCCCACAAGGTCTCCAGCTTGTGAGAAAGGTAAGCTCTGGTCTTTGGCTGTCTTCCTTCTCATCTTGTATTTTTTTCCATTCCTCTTGGTTCTTTCATGCTGTGCAAGTATTTGGACTTTGGTGCTTGAATCAGAGCGTCATGCTGGTCTTCAATGAGAGCATTTCTTCCCTAGAGAATGACTCACCAGGCACTGTCTTTGCTTCCTTCAGTACAACCTTCGCAAATAAAACTGCTGGTTCAGCTTTGCTGTTCAGTCACGGTCAGAGGGCGACACGCTGGGACAGGATTTCTCTTCCTGGGTAAATCATGCAAAGTTACTGCAATTCAAACAAGGTGCCTGCTGAAATGCCTCTTTGCTTTATTGCATTTCATCTGACAGTTCATCTGCCTCCCCTCGGCTGAACACTTGTCTGCAACGATGAGGTAGTTTGTGTGGTTTGCGATGAAAAGGTCCTTTCCTAGTTTGTTCCAAAATCTACTGGGGATGCTGTATATTTTCGTTGTCTCTGTTTGTTGCTTGGCCAGCATTTCCTTGCCTGTATAACATCTGCTCACCAGACCTCAGATATCCTTGATCACATTTGGCCAGAATGAGGCACCTCTAGCTTTCTGGTGTGTTCTTGAAAGTGCATCTGTTCCCAAAAATCTTGCTGTTGCGATTCAGCTGCGTTTCTGTCTGATCCGTCTATCCCATGTGACTAGCTCATCTCTGTATTTCCAGCTAGTAGTCTCTCTCTGTCTCCTTTTCCATGGCTTTTTGTGCATCCTATTGGTATCTGATGAATTTTATGTCTGTTCGGCACTTTCATATAGGTGGGAGTTCACTTTTCCAGCACTCACAGCTCCTGGTAGAGCTTCTGTGGTAGCGTGAGGGTTGAGAGTTGGTTGGGACAATGGTGATGGATGTGAAGAATTGTTCTCCTCTTTATCCAACAGTTCACTAAAGGAGCTTTGTCTTCTGCCTCCTTCACTAGTCAGTCCTCTTACTTCTCTCCTTCCCACTCTTCCTGCCTTTGACTTCTACCCTATCTTTCCACTTAGAACCTCCATTTCCTCCAGCCACCCAGTGCACACCTCCACTTCCCCTGCTCTACCTCCACTCCTCCTCTAGCCTCTTCATGTGCAGATGTTTAGATCTGTAGACTTTAGACCTCATTTTACCCAACCTGAAATAGCCAACCTAGGAGCACCCTTGACTAGTTGTAACCAATGGACACAACTGCAGAGGACATTTCAGCCTGCTTCTTCTGGAAATGCCTCCTTTTTTTCCATTGACAATAAAGAGGAGTCTTCAGTGAATGCAATCCTATGTGCTTTGCTTTGCTGTTTAGCATCACTGGGACAAATCCAATTTATATGCTGCCCATTAGATACCCTGGCCCTTGATACAGCATTCAAGGTAACTTCCTTAAGTGTCTTTGGGGCACTTTCCTCAGCTTTTTCATCTGCTATTCATATTTCAGAAAACCCCTTCCTTCCAAATTTTACATGCTGGGGGGCAATAATAAAGTCTGCACAGGCCAGGGAAAAACCTGACAGTTGGTAAGCCTACTGAGCCTTTTCATTCAGACTCCCACATCTTTCATTCCCATGACAAATTTGGTGTAATTTGGCAGTGGTCTGATCTATTGTTTCTCCAGATTTTTGACCTCTGCCACAACTCTTTCATACACGACATTTTCTGTGGGCTGATGGTGATTTTGGAGTACAGTTAACATTTGTGGGTTGTGGGCCCATCCAGGTGGGGGGTGAGCATGTGACACCCATTGCTTACTACAGCTAGCAATGCAGCAGCTTGTATTTACTTTTATTTTTTAACCATTTCAACATCAGGGCAAAAAGCATCAAGCTGCTAAGCAGGGTTTGGTGGGGGTCAGGGCTACGATTTAGTGCCAGAGGCGTGATTTCTCTCTGACTTTTTTCCTTTTTCCAGTAGTCTCCACTTTGGATTTCCTAGATTTGCTCCTAGGATCATGGTCATAATCTAAGTGGAAAAACAGCCACCCCGAACACTGATGCAGTCCTATTTTATTCCTTGCGCAGACCCACCTCATGAAACACTTCCTCCAAGCAGAGCTGCCTGCATGCCCAAATGTTGTCTGAGCATCACTGTGCTGTAATGGCCCCGTTGGGAAAAACACACTCCATAACACTCCAGAAGTGCCTTTTCCTTGTCTGGCCTTGCCACATCCTGACATCACTTCTCCCTCACGCACGGCAGGGGTTGCAGTGGCTCCTGAGGCCTGAGAGCATGTTGGAGAGGTTGGAAATACCCTGCAAGAGCTTTCCCAGGGAAATGACCTGGGCTCTGGTTGGAAAGCCAGTCTGTAGATTGGCTGGTAGCTCTTTGGAGGCATTGAGGGAATGCAACTGCACCCCTCTCTCTAGACTCCTACCAACAAGGAGAGGCCATGAGATTGAGTGCGTCGCTGAACTGGACTCCAGAGATCTCAGCTTATTGCTTGATCTAAGGCAGAAACAAAAGAGAAGAGCAAGCGAATCTCTTCCTCCTTTTTCCTCCCTTCCCTGTTGGTATGTCTTTTCCATTTAGAGATTATCTCTCACTACGTGTATGCGCAGTGCATGAGGGGCCCCTGCTCTCCGCTTCCAATCACTGCTGAAATATAAAGGAAGCAGGAGGAACCATCACCCAGTGCCTAGGGCTGTGTTTGCATGCCTCATCACCTTCAAAGGTGCAATCAGCAGCTCACTTTCAGGGTTGAATCCCGTTCTCCTTCTTTGCAATACTTCTCTTTATGGGATCGTACTTTATTGCTTTCTTTCCAAGTGTTTCATTACAAACTCTATTAATGAACCACTAGGGGTAGCCAAATGTGTTTGGTTGCACGCAGGACCTCGAGAGAGGATTATGGAGCAAATTCACTGCGAGCAGCCTCAGCTTGCTTGCAAACGAGGCAGCCTAACTAATCCCCCATCCTGCCCCCGCAGATGAGCTCTCGAGACAGAGACCTCCCTGAACTCAGGACCTTGGGGAGACCTGGAAGGACATCAGAAGCTCCAGAGCTGAGAACTGGCTGCAGCAACCTGACCCCATCCGGGCCCAGCACACGTCCAGTGAGATAAACTAGTGATGTTTGCCACATGGCTGTCGCACATCTCAGCACTAAAGCCACCAATCTCTCATGGGGGCTATAAAACATGTATTAGAGAATACTGGGAATGAGAAACCTCTCCTTTGGGTTTAAGTGAAAATGCTGGGAGAATGGACTGCAGAAACTACTGATGTGGTCATCTCTCATGACAGCTTTACCTCTTGAGAGATGGTAACTTAGGAGGAAGAGACAAAACTTTGTTTAGCTCTTTGTCTTCCGTCTTCACCCTGCTTCAGGCTCTCCTCCCTGTGTTATTTATGTACAGTCATTAACTGCTGTTAACAAGGGTGTGCTATAAGGAAACAGCACTGCCATAACATTGATGGGGAACCCGCGTAAACTTAATGATTTCCCAAGGTCACACGGGCAGCCTGTACTTCAGGCAAGAGATGTACTAAAGTCCTCCTGCACCCCACTTCAGTGCCTTAGGTGGGTTTTCCCATGGAAAGAACCCTACACTAAGCTTCCAGAGGTCTTTCTAGGGTCAGGGTAGAGATACTGGATGTGGCCTAAAATTGTTAAAGAAATTTGCTTGCATTAAATGCATATTTGTCCATTTCTAGATTCTGTAAGTGCCTGAAGAACTGCCTGTTCTACTCACTTAAAACCATGACTTTTGACACTGAAACCACGAGACTCTGCTATATAATACATTTGATAAACTTTTCATTTAGCTTCTTGCTTTTTAGCCAGTACGGTTGGTCTTCTGAAGCTTTTCCTAGCAGCCATGAGGACAACCAGCTTTAGGAAAATATGACTTGATGCTATCAGAATTGCATGTCTCTGGGAAAGAGGCGACAATTTCTGTGAGACTCTCCGCCGAACGCGGCCACGGTTGTTTCACTGGGTCTCTTTAGAGGCGCAGCACACCGTGCGTTGAACAGATAATGCGAGACCACGTACAGAACACATACTTTACACTTGGACGTGTGTATTTCCTCCAGAAACACATGCTGCTGATCAGCCCAGCAAGGGAACAACCCCCCTTGATTTGGCTGACCGGTGGTAACAAGAGCAGCACAACTTGGCTTTCTGAATCCTCGTCATTTACCTCTTGACACGACACCTTTCTCTGCTCTCAGTCCCTGGATATGCGAGACGTGGTTTGCATCCAGGTCTAAATCCAAACCCCTCCAAGGTGTGTGAGAGTTCAGGTTTCAGCCCGCGCCTATCTCGAACGTGAACCCTTTTTAATAAAGCAGAAATCTCCAGATGCACCCAAACAGCTGAAAACCATCAGCAAGGATAGTGCCATTTCAGCTCTTTTGGAGGAACCTCTATGCTCCCCCTTACTTTCCACCTCTCGGTCTCCATCTTGCCATCTGTTATCTCGTGTAACTAGATCATTGCTTTGCATCTTGCTCATGCCCTTCACCTGACACTGCCCGTTCCCCCTTTCCAATAAGGGTAGGAACACAGAGGATGTGCTGTGTGTACTAATCCTGTTTCTAACCCATCCCATGCCGGGGGGCCCCATGCAAACCACGCTATCAATCTGGCGGCCTCTGGTGATGGAGCCCACATGGGAACTTTAGATAATGGATTACAGTGGAGGACATGTATTTTTAAATGCGTTTAAGGTGTCTGGCATTCTCTTAAGAAGCAAAAGAGGGGGAAAAAAGCAATTTAAGGGGAGACAAATGTACCCCAAATCAGTGAGACCTTTTTGGAAAGGAGATGGGGAAAGTCCTCTGTCATGCTGTACTGCTTCACTCATCCCAACACAGGAGGTAAATAGTGAAAGTATCCTTAAAGCAGAACTCCCATAGCTGAGGGCAAGGAGGCAAACAGGTAATATGGTAAACATTGCACATGGTTTAAATTATCTTTGGTAATAAAACCATTCATCATCAGCCTCCATGCTGAAGATTGAGATAGCTATTGCTCCTGAGGATTGAGGGACTGAAAGAATGAACCATTTGCCGCTCTCTCGCTCTCTTATTTTCTCTGACCTCCATGGCCCTGGCTCAAGGTCTCGCTGCAGAATGACAGGTCAGCTGTTCCGAGCTCAGTATCCAAAAATTATAGCCTAGGATTCAAAGGTAATCGTCATCACTGGCGCGTCTCACTGCTTACTGAGACAGGGCCTCCTCTGGCATGAGGACTGAATTATCTCTCTGCCTCGAGGACTAATCACTCAGCATCAGAGCTGAGAGAGGGATGGAGATGTCCTATGTGTGACCCCCCCCAAAGGGCTGGTGGTGATGGCAAGTCCCAGCCAGACCCCAGAATGCTGGTACTTTGTTGAGATTTCTTCACTTGACCCCATTAAAATTCTGCTTTTTATGGTGTCTTTGCATATCATGTGCAACATCATAGTGTAGGAAGCAAGGGGAGCTTCCCTCCTAGTTCCCTCTGGAGATGGATACAGCTGGCTTCTGCCCATCCCTGCATGGTCTCCCAGAAGCTCAGAAAACAGGGTAGAGCCCGTGGCTGTCCTCTGCTTAAGATCGCAACTCAGCAATCATCCATTTAAACCAGAGTTCTCAGAAGCACATGGCAAAAATCTTCCATATTGACCCCCAAACCAATGGATTTTGATATGCCTCCCTGGTGGTACCCAGCTCCCCAACTCCCTGGCATTCCTTCCATTGCTTCTCTTCCAAGCAAAATCTCCCCACCCATAAATCTGCAGATTTACATCTCCTTTCCAGCTCAGGGAACTCATGCCTCTCTCCATGTAGGTCTGCCTGAGGCGAAATACCTCTGGTCCAACACACAGTGCACACGTGGCTCTCCACAGGCATGAACCCAAGGCTGGGTGGGGATGGTTGTAAATTCAGTGCATATGCTCCGTCATGGCTGAGGAGGGAATAAGATACTTCCCCTACTTGGCCTGGTTGTAGAAACCATAGCAGGGTCTTCACTTCATGCCGTGTTTTCTTTAGGTGTTATAGAATCACAGAAACATAGAATATCTCAAGTTGGAAGGGACTCATAAGGATCATTGAGTCCAATTCCTTGCTTTGAGTAATAACAATAGCAGGTTGCTCTCCCAGACACATTCTTCCTGCAGCTAGCATTGCTTTTCAGGGTCCCCTTATCTCCTTCTTCACAGAAGAGGGACACATCCTGAGCTATACCACAGAAAGAAGGGTGAAAAATGTGGTATTTCATTGCGCCATGCGAGGGCTTGAGTGCTGCAATGTCGGGTAAAACTGGCTAAAGAGAGGCTTCATTCTATGGGTATCAGTGACTTTAAGTCATTTTTACACACACTGAGCTTCGTGTTGCAGGATATTTCGCTGTGGATGAGGACACCATTCAGCAGAACTACTTTCCACACGGCTTTGTTGTTGTTGTTGTTGCTTCAAATAGCTTCATTTAGTTCTTTCTTTGCATCAGTTTTACACTACTGCGCCTTTGCCAGACCTGAATATGATTTAAACCAGCCATGGTCACAAACCCTCAGCTTCTCAGAGAGCCACAGCCCTTTTGAGGTCAAGGTAGTGCCCGTTTTGTCCAGCTGAGAACTGGGCCCAAGGCCATTACAGA
Source organism: Arenaria interpres (assembly GCA_013399435.1). NCBI lineage: Eukaryota > Metazoa > Chordata > Aves > Charadriiformes > Scolopacidae > Arenaria > Arenaria interpres. The sequence goes on from VXAK01023276.1 coordinate 65,541, forward strand.
GGTGTTACCCTGGGATGAGTGAGGTTGGAAAAAACTCCTTGTCTTCCAGGGGATTACTCTGATGTACAGCTCAGGTAGAGCAGCAGAAGGCTCAGACCTGCACCAACACCTGGATTTCTGCAGGACTATGGTCACTTGAATCTGGAAGGAGATGCCCATAGGTAGGTAGCCAACACCAGGAGCACCACGTTGTGAAGTGCAAACTCACCCTTGCAATGCTGCATTAATAGAGTCAAGCTCTGTCTTCAAGTGGCGGCAAGAGCATGTGGACCGCATCACGTTGCTGGAGAAAGAGAAGGAGAGGAGGAGAGCAGAGTCTGCAGTGTTATCCTCTGCCAGCACTCAACTGCTCTGCCCATACCTGCCTGGAGATCTGTTCTGTACTTATCACAGAATGATATGGGGTTGGAAGGGACCTCTGGAGATCATCTAGTCCAACCCCCTGCCAGACCAGGTCCACCCAGAGCAGATTGCACAGGATTGTGTCCAAGCGGGTTTTGAATGTGTCCATAGCCTCCACCACCTCTCTGGGCAGCCTGTTCCAGGGCTCTGCCACCCTCACAGGAAAGAAGTTCCTCCTCATGTTTAGATGGAACTTCTTATGTTCAATTTTGTGCCCATTTCCTTTTGTCCTGTCCCTGGGCACCACTGAAAAAAGACTGGCCCCATTCTCCTGACACCCTCCCTTTAAGTATTTGTAGGCGTTGATCAGATCACCCCTCAGTCTTCTCTTCCCCAGACTAAAAGACCCAAATGCCCTCAGTCTTTCCTCATAAGAGAGATGTTCCAGTCCCCTCATCATCTTCATAGCCCTTTGTTGTACCCTCTCCAGCCGTATCTCTTAGGCGCTGGAGCAGAGAGGGAAATTAAAAGCAAGATGGTGGCCATAAAGACAACCAGAGATACAGCATGGTGGCTGGTCTCTGGCCAGCTCATTAGCTCCACCATAAAGCCCCTCACTGCTCTGCTGGAGTCAGTGGGCCCCAGATTTACAGACGTCAATGCTCAGCTCCTGTTTCAGAGCTTAATTTACTATTGAAATGAGTGAGAAATCAGCTGCCTAAACAAGAAGTTAGACACAGAAATGCCTCTGTGGATTTGGTCTTGCGAGTCTGGCCAATAAATATCTGAAATGTGCCATCCCCTGTTGAGGGTCTGCTCACACTTTGGTTCCCTGAGCCCTCAGTAACGCTACTGTCTGCAACAGCGGGGTCTGGGTATCAGGGCAAGGAGCATCATCCATAAATCCGCTGCTTAACGAGATACAGAGAGCTTATATGGCCCCTCTATTATTTGTGGATTTGTTATTATTTAAGGTGCATTTCCAATCCTGTTGCAAAGTCCACGTGGCACAGCAAGGTTTGCAGTAAATTTTATCTAGCCAGTGAAAAGCACGCAGGGGGGCAAAAGCTCATTTTCTGTCTGCTGTAGTGTGGGTTTTGATGGCTTGCATTTCTCTCATGCCACCTGCTCTGAAGTCAGGAGGGTGGACTGAAGCTCTGTCCGGCTTTTTTTGGATGTCAAAAAGTTGCAATAGGGTTACAATAGGGAATTCTGGTTTTTTCCCTTGAAGCAATGGCCTCATCTCCCAGGGAGGACTGTTACTGGTATTAGCAGTGCTATCTTTTGGAGCAGATACAAAGCTGAGGTCTTGTCCTTTGAGGTTTTACAGAGTCTGTGCCCCTTTGTTTTGCTGACTTTCAGTGCCCCAAAAGTCCTGGCAAGACTCCAACTCTGGCAGGTACAGGGGACATGAACAGGTAAATCTAAAATAGCTGTGGCAGGTGAAGATGCTCCCACATTCAGCCTTTCTTTTCCACCTTTCCTCCACACTGTACATATACCTAATCCATGCCAGAACAATGCCAAACCTCTTTTATCCTGTCCTATGTGTGCGGGGACACTCCTGCCCAGGCAGCATCCCTTCTCCATGAAGGGTATATCACCAGAGCCATTTGACTTGGGAGGTGATCATCCCCCTGTACTCAGCATTGGTGACTCCCCACCTCGAGTTCTGGGTCCAGTTTTGGGCCCCTTACCACAAAAAATACATTGAGGGGCTGGAGTGGCTCCAGAGAAGGTCAACGGAGCTCGTGGGGGGTCTGGAGAGTAAGTCTTGTGAGGAGAGCCTGAGGGAACTGGGGGTGTTCAGCCTGGAGAAAAGGAGGCTGAGGGGAGATCTTCTTGCTCTCTCCAACTACCTGAAAGGAGGGTGTAGCCAGGGGGAATTGGTCTCTTCTCTCAAGTCACAGGCAATAGGACAAGAGGCCTATTGCAACGGCCTCAAGTTGCACCAGAGAAGGTTCAGATTGGATATTTGGAAAAATGTTTACACTGCAATGGTTATTAAGCCTTGGAATGGACTGCCCAGGGAAGTGATTGAGGCATAATCTCTGGAGGGATTTAAAAGATGGGTTAACACAGAGCTTAGTGACATGGTTTAGCAATGTTTTTTTGTCAGAGTTAAGTTGATCATTGGACTAGATGATCTTAAAGGTCCCTTCCAACCTAGACAATTCTATGATTCTATGATTCTATGACTCCTGCACCAGTAGTTTTGCAATAACTTAGGTCTGAAAACACTCTGCTAACTGCAAGAGATTTTCCTGGATTTATCCTGGTGTCCTCACCGAGGCTGCACTTAAATCAGAGAGCCCAGGGGCACTTCAGAGAGCAGAGGTGCAAGGTCAGGCTATAGACTTGCTCTGTGATAATGAAGTGTGATCCCTGTACGTCCTCATAGAATCACAGAATCACAGAATGATATGGGGTTGGAAGGGACCTCTGGAGATCATCTAGTCCAACCCCCTGCCAAAGCAGGTCCATCTAGAACAGGTTGCACAGGAAAGTGTCCAGGTGGGTCTTGAATATCTCCAGAGATGGAGACTCCACCACCTCTCTGGGCAGCCTTTTCCAGGGCTCTGCTACGCTCAAAGTGAAAAAGTTCCTCCCCATGTTTAGATGGAACTTCCTGTGTTCAAGTTTGTGCCCCTCAACTCTTGTCCTGTCCCTGGGCAACACTGAAAAAACCTCTCTCCCACATTCTTCTCTGCATGGTGCATGGTCCAGGCAGGTGGGGGACCAGGACACTACCTCACCTCTCTGTCTTGGTCTGTTCTGCAGGATCCCAAGAAATGTGTTTCTTTCCCTGTCGTTACACAGCTTCCCAAACATCTTCGAAACACAAGCCTTGAAAAACCAAGGTTTCACACTTAAATTTTCCATAAGCCACTTGGGTTCCCCCATCACCTTCCAGCTGCATTCCTGAGATTTAATTATTCTCCTCTCTCCCTCCTTTTTTATCGCATGTGATTTGCCAGAGGGTAAGGCATCGGTAGCTTAACACGGGATGATGTTACCTTTTAACTTTCTCTGCTCAGGCCTCAGGAAAGTGCTCCCCTCCCATGGCCAGCCATGACCTTTCTTGTCCCGTATGGGATACTGCTGCCAATCCGCCACCAGGACAGAAACACACCAGATGTTGTTGAGATCAAGAGATATTCTGCTCCAAACCCCCTTTTTATTGCTATTATGGTTATATTAGAAACTACTGAAATGTATGGGCTGGAGTCTGACAGGTCAGCCTGCTCCCCATCTTTAGCCTCCTCTTCTCTGATGATTTTTTTTGTTAAAAAAATCAGGGCTACACTTGCAGAAAGAGGAGGAAACAAAAGAACTAACGAGAAAACCATTTGCCAGCTTGTAGGATGACAAATCTGAAAGTGTTTCCCTTAGAGTCAACAGCAAAAGTCCCACAAACTCCAGTGGTGAAGACTATCTTTGAAGAAATGGAGATTCCTGAAAAAAACCCACCCCAACCCCAATGGACCTCTTGTATTGTCTTTACTCTCCTGAATTTCTATGGTGTCCTCTTAGAATCATCGAATGGTTTGGGTTGGAAGGGACCTTAGAGATCATCTAGTTCCAACCCCTCTACCATGGGCAGGGACACCTCCCACTAGACCAGGTTGCTCAAAACCCCATTCAACCTGGTCTTAAGTCCGTGTCCCAACTCTCTGCTTTACAGCAATGCCCATTCCTATTCTACCTCCACTTTTGATGCACCCTGATCGTCTCCTTGCCAGACCTGGAGGTGCATTTCTTCATGCCCTCACCACCACCTCTCTGGCCTTCTCTACACCTTTTCAATGAGTTTGCAGCCAACGCATTATCCCATGCACCTCCTGGGGAGGAGTCCTCACTTTTGGATGAAAAGGTAAGGTTTCCACCAGTGTGACAATATTGCTGTTCCCTTAATAAGGAGTCAGCGTTACAATATTGTCATGTGTGGCCTTTGCTGTACCATAAACCTGTATTATACAGGTTCAGATTACTTGGGGTGATGAAGGTTTTCTCTTTCTACTTTTTAATATACTGACCAGTGTCCCATCAGAAGCTTCAGGGACCCAGGGAAAAATGGGAAGGGAGAGCAGAAGAGCAACACTACTAGATCCTTGGGGATCAATTAGTAAACCTATGGATTGCATGTGGGAAGTCTTGAAGGACACTTTCTTACTGCATGTTGGCATTGAAAAAAAAAAAAACACCACAAAAATCACAGAAGGAACCAAAGCTCCCAGGTTGGAAAGGCTCTAGGTAATGTGGTAATGTCAGAGCCAGGGGCAGAACATGGGATCTCTAAAGGTCTTCTCTCTTTCTGGGAAAATTCCTTGTAAAGAGCCACTCTGCACCAAGGTTTGCATTTTGTCCATGATGAATCCCAGCCCAATGGCCAAATCTCCTTTCCCCACCACCACTGCCTTGACTTCCATAGCCCTGCTTTTTCTTGCAGTCATTTAGTCAAGCCAGGTATTCCAGCAAAAACCGCTCATCAGAAATGCAACATAAAGTGGAAGTGACCCCTGACACTAGCTTAAAATTAGACTCGATGAGCCTACAACCAGGAAACTGTTCCCCCAGCCCCCTTTAAAATGTAACAAATGAAAAACATTTGGTTGCTATTACCGGTGATTATGATAAGCTATGTTAAAATATGAAGTGGGGGAATTTATCTTTATTTCCTGGGATAGCATTGATGAAAAATATGCTGCTCCATCTTGATTTTCAATCACTCGAATGAACTCTGTCATGCATTTATCTTTATTTGGCTTGATGTGTGTAACTGATCCGGGGAGGGAGAGAGGGCAGGGAGAGGGAGGGCAGGATTGGCAATTTAATCTGATGCAGATAAGTTTATTAGCTGCCCTCAGATCTGTTCCTGACTGAACACAACGGACAAGGCTGCGTGTCGGATACCTCATCATAGCCCTTCAGGGAGAAGGCACAGCCTCTGTCGCGGCATAACCTTCAGCAAATGGTTTACATCAGTTTTCATTACGCTTAAGGCCTCTCTCTAGCAATTTTCTGCCAGAGCCTGGGGGCTGGGTGGGTCCTTCTCTCCACTGGGGCTTTTCCTCTGCAGAATGAAAGCAAAGCCTTGGACAAGAAATGAGGTCAAAGCTAGCATCCCTCCCCGCCTCCCCCTTTCCTGTAGGTGAGATTCGAATAATATGTCTCGGATTTGTTGCACCTAAAGCAGGGTTGGGAGACCAGATTTTGGCAAGATGAGATGGAAGAGGGCTTGAGGCTTTTCTTTTTTTTTTTTGTGTAGGGCCAAGTTTTTGCAAAGTTGTCTGTAGCACAAGCTGGTCGCTGGATGGCAGTCCCACTGCTCCATGCTGCCCCAGGAACCCAGGGAAGACCTGGCAGAGGTTCTCCTATGGAAACCGTGAAGCAGTTTTCTGGGAGTGGCACTAAAGCAGAGGCAGCAAGTTCACACTACCCAACTGCCCGAGAAAACAGTAATTTTGCTATTGGCTTCCATGGGAATGCACTGCAAAAAGTTAATTATATATATATATGAGCATACATATATATTTCTGATTCAGAATTGCTCTTTTTAAGCATTCAGGGGTGAGCATTTTTCAGCTGGTGCAAACCGTGGAAAGTTGTGCTGCAATCCTGAGGGCTATATTGAGTTTCACCAACTAAGAACATGACCGAGAGCTTTGGGGACTTTGTGGCTGAAAACCCCAGAACCATCAGAAGAATATTAAGTCTCCGAGCAATTAGCACTCATTGAGCTGTCCTGAAAAACATCTCTTTCTAATAACTCTTGTTGTCTGTGCTGTAAAGGGCTGAGCTGAAATGAGGATGTTTCTCCTGCAGCAAAGCTTGACCCAGTAGAAGAACAGATCTGTTCAGAATTTCCCCCCCACACTTCTGTTTCAGTCACTTAACCCAAGTGCATTACAAATTATAAATCACCCAGACAGTTCCCTGCCTTCACCTGAGTATATCCTGATGGTCACACTGCTCAAGAAATCCACTCAATTTTCTTTTGTGTTTTTTTTTTTCCCCTTTACAAGGAAAAAAAAAAGCCCAACCCTCTCATGCAGCACAGCTCAATTTAACAGATGTTTGTTCATTTACGACAAAGTCCTGGTTACAAGATGGAGTAACTCGTCTGGTTCTTGAACAAAAGCAACTATATTACCTCGATGCAAAACCCTGCCCAGCCTTGGGAAGAGGAAACATTAGAAATAACAACAGGTGAGACCTGACAGAAAAGACGTAATGGCTCGCTTTGCAGAATGTGTCCGAAACCATTTATTGCCCGTCTCTCTCAGCAGAGAGGAAATTTCAGGAATGATTTCTCTCACTTGTTCTCTTGGTTCGTATTTTTACAGGAGGCGTTTGTATTTCCGCCGTTGGATGTTTGCCCTGTTTGTGCCGGTGCTGTGCTGGAGCTTTTCTTCTCTGGGGTGTGCTTCACCCTCTGTCTTTCAGATCTCTGCTCTCAGGCAAAGAGGAAAGAATAGCAGGACAACTTCCATGGACAGACCTGGAAGGAAGCCATCTCCATGATGACTGGATGGCTGATGCTGATGCAGATGCTGATGGCTGACGCTGATGCAAGATGAGATGAATTTGAAGTCACCCCAAGGCTGACCACCTAAGCTGCACGGCCATTTTAGTAGGACCTGTAGCAATAGGACAAGGGGTAATGGTTTTAAACTGAAAGAGGGTAAATTCAGACTAGAAGCAAGGAAGAAACTTTTTATGCTGACGGGTTGTGAGACACTGGCCCAGGTTGCCCAGAGAGGTGGGAGATGCCCCATCTCTGGAAACATTCAAAGCCAGGTTGGACAGGGATCTGAGCAACCTGGTCTAGTTGAAGACGTCCTTTCCCATGGCAGGGGATTGGACTGGATGACCTTTAAAGGTCCCTTCCAACCCAAACTATTCTATCATCCTCATGTAGGAAGATGAGCGGACCTCCCAACTGCGATGTGAAGTGTCTGGCTCTAAATCACAAATTCCCTTTAACCCAAACCACCTGCAGTGGGGTCTAAACTTAACGAGCAAATGCAACATCAGCTGGTTTCCATGAGGTTGTGCATGTGCAGTGGAGATGCTTTCAGCCCCTGCCGGGCTGATAGAGGAATTTCAATGGCAATGAATGTTCCTGCAGTGAAGACAAATGTGTCCGGTGCAGATTAAGGGTGAGGGGTTGGGAAAGCAGCGTCCCCTTTGGTATCAAGAGCCCTGCTCTGGTTAGTGTTAAATGTCCACCTTGGGCGGAAAGTGCCTGCAAGCAGCCAGGCTCCTCCAGGGAGGGATTTAACAGGTTTTGGTTTCCAGGCAGAGCCCAGAGACTCTTTGGAGCATGAACCCCCAGGGAGGAGAAGCAGAGGCTGCAGGGGATGAGGGAGGGCATTAATGCACAGTGATCTCGCAGTGGCCCCTCCAGAGAAGTTATTATCATCTTTTGCAGCGTTAAACCCACAGCAGGTGGATTAACTGGCTACGTGTGTGCTTTTGCTGTTGTTTAGTTTTTCTCCCTGCCCACGCTTGGAGATACACGTGTGCACAATCTTCCACCTCCTCTAAAAATAAGTAAAACCCATTAAAATCAGAGCATAGGTTTTTTCCCTTTTTTTTCCCCTCTAAGTTATTGGTAAATTCAGTGCCTTGGCTGCAGTCTCCAGGGATCTAAAACTTGCAAGCTGTTCTGCTAATTACAATATTTTAAGTTGTCGGGGGGGTTTTTTTGTTTGGTTTGTTTTCTTCTTTTTTTTTTTTCTTTCTATTTATCAGGGTGTTTTTAAAAGGTTGCATGTATCCCAAGTGCTTATCAGCAAAACTAACATCCAGGAGACTTAACCATAGGGATGTGATCCATGCACACAATCAGAGATTTAGCTTGGGATGCCACAAACTCCGAGGGTGTCACCTCCAGAGAGGCAGATTTGCCACTTGCTTTGTAGCCCAGCGGCCAGGGCTGAAAGCCAGGTGCAGGTAGGACAACACATGGTGTCTCTCTTCCCCCTGTGCCCCACTCTGTGGTGCTGGAGGGCCAGAAAAGTCCCTTTCTGTGCCCATCAGTAATGCTTGGGACCTTGCTTCAGGGTGATCAGGACTTGGTGGCCCCATCTTGCAGCACACAGCAGATAAGGTGGAGGAAATCTCCCAGTGTTTCCCCTTGACGTGGTCCATCCACCACACTGCTGCCATCTGTGGTGGAGAAGAGACTACCTGAGAGGTCCAGTCGGGCACCAACCACCTGGCTGATTTCAGGAGGTGAAGACAATGTCAAGTAAGGCAACCTCTGTAAAACAAGAGCACTGCAGGGCTCGTGCCCAGCTGAGGTGTCAGGCTGTTTGTCTAAAGTAAAGGGATTGGTGCTCTGGCATCTCCCACTCCCGGTCTACAGCCTGCCCTGACAGCAGCTCTTCATCTTACCTTCCTGGAGATAAACCCTTTCCAAATGGGCTGTCACCCACCTTGGCCCCATTGAAGCCCTTCATACCTCTTGCCATGGGCTGGGTTGCACATTTTGGGTCCAATTCTTGTAAATCAGGACCCCAAATCCCTCATTTTTCTGTGTGCTTTTTCTGCGTGAATTGCCAGAGTCAGCGAGAGGCACCTTTGTGTCCTCTGTAGATTTCAGCAGAGGTCGCAAAGCCATCAGAAGTGTCACCAGATGCAACAACTGCAAGCAGAGACGAGATAAATTCAGAGGGTTGATAAGGCATGTTTCGCTCTTCACAGGAAGCATAAAGAACCCTTGGGGTGGCTTATCTAAAGACGTGCTGAGTCCTTCAACATGTGAAGTCCCTAAATCAAGATTGAATGCCTTTCTAAAAATAGATGTTAGCCCACAAACTAGTTGTAGACTTGGTGCAGGAATCACTGGTGAGATACTTCTGTCCATACTAACAGGACAATAGATTGGATGACTGCTGTCATCCCTTATAGGCATCTGATTTTGGAACATGTAGATGTAGCTGGAGGGAAAGATCAAGGAATATGTAAACATGAATTAGAAAAAGACTAAGTCCCTTTCTTGTGTTTTCTATGGTTGTGATCTTTTCGTAGAAATCACAGAACTCCCTGTTGTTTTGGGGTTTGTTTTTTTTTTACAGGGAATTTGAGAAGGGAAGAAAAATTGACTGTACTTTTCTATACCTTACTTTCTGCAAATAATTGGTTTTCGTTGTTCTTGGAGTATAATGAACATACACCAAAGGCCATTGCACTGCTGGTTGCTCTCAGGGAGCAGGATGGACGGATGGGGACTTCCTCCAAGAGGCTCCGGTCCACAGGAACTACAGAGAGCCACAGGCAGGAATTCTTCCCAAAGCCAGGGGGAAAATGTCACCTGAGGGCCTGGCTGCAGCCCAGAAACAGCTACATGGAAAGGATGTATTGGCCAGTGAGGAATTTGGTTTAGAAAATTATAAGAGGGTTTGAGGCTGGCTCTGAAATGGCGGTGGCAGCCAGTACCCACAGCAGATAGCTCAGTGTACTTACTTGCAATTCCTACAAAATGGGCAATTGAAAATTTAAGCCTGGGAATGAGCAAACTTCTGGAACGATGCAGCTCAAGGGTTTTGCACCAGATGGCAGAGGGTAATTACCCAAATGCACAGCCACCTCAGCACCCTCTGTACCTGCTTTTGAGACCAGGTCCTGAGAGGACAACAGACAGACAGACACTGTATGGATTACAGGTGCAAATCAGCATGATTTGTGGCACATCGAATCATAGAATGGTTTGGGTTGGAAGGCACCTTAAAGATCACTTGGTTCCAACCCCCCTGACATGACTAGAGACACTTCTCACTAGACCAGGTTGCTCAAAGCCCCATCCAGTCTGGCTTTGAACCCCTCCAGGGATAGGACATTCTCAACTTCTCTGGTTGCATGGGCAATAGCAAGAGTGATGATCCTACCACTCACCCATTCTTTTTACTTAAAACCAAGCATTTTTCTGGGCATTGAAAGAGTTACACTCCCCCCCCCGCCTTTAGCAATCAGCTGTTTGATGGATCTGCTCAGTGTTCTATGTGGCAGGGAGAGGATGGACCCTGCTTTTGAAAGCCCCGATAAAATAAGGATGTTTGATTAAAGGGCTAGAAAAGATGCTTCATAGACATAGAGCTGGCATGAAAGTTTTCTGAAGTAATTGTAGCAAAACCCCTTGATTTTCCCACCCATACACTCTGGATTTTGGAGAGTTAATGACTTCTGGCTGGTGGTCTTCCAGGAGGAAGAAGGACAGAAGACCAAAGAGAAAGCTAAGGGAGCTCTTGACACCTTTCCAAGCTTTTATCTGAATGACTTGACTTAGTGTGAAGTAGGTGGAGGTTTTCAGCTCTCCTGAAGGGCAGCTTTCCATCTGCCTGCTGTGCTTATGCCATTTGTAATTGGGAAAGGTTTTAATAATGAAGCACCTGTAAAACTGCACTGTGAAGCAACATGAAAACATTTAAGGCAGCATGGAAAACAGAATTTACTCCAACCATGGCGCAACCCTGGTTTTCTAAATAAAACGACAGAACGCACCACCCCTATCCATAAGAAAACCCTCTGAATCTTGGCACAACCTTCCCAGTGAGTCTGTTACTTGAGGCAGAGCCAAACCTTCAGATGGCCCTTATCTTGGCAGCACCGAGCTGCAGGACCAGGCAGCCACAATGCAGGCTTGGATGATGCTGCCAGCAGCAGGGCTGGGTGCCCAAGCCCTCTCCAGGGGGACAGGGATGTGTTTGTATGGTTACTGATCCCAGGAAGCACTAGGATCACTGGGATTACTTCTCCTTGGCCCACTGTGTGGGGGCTTGAATAGAAAATATTTTTTTCCAGCTATTTTGGTATTTCTCTCAAACATGGCTCAAGCAAGTGGAAGGGGGGAGATGGGAGGGAAAGAAGGATGAGCCTGAGCTTTTCAGGTCTGAGGTTTCTACATCTTCTCCCTGGAGGCTTTTGTGGGTTGGGTGACTCCCTTCTCAGGTTGGCTTCCTCTGGGAGAAATAAAAGGAAAAGAGGAGGAACTGGGGTGGATGAGCCTTGAAAGTCTCTGTGATGCAGATGTGATTAGAAGAGGCTCTCTAGTACTTGGTCCCCTCCAGAGCAGCTCCTCCATCAGCAGCACCCATACGGATGGATGCTTGTACCTGGGACACTCCAATACCGAGGCAAAGCAAGAGGCAGATCCAGAGTCCTCATGAGTAGATGGAGAGATGGAAAAGGTATGTGAGAAACAGAGGCCCTGAGAGAGACTTATGTGGGGCAAACTGGGGATAAGTACAGATTTCTATGTTTTCCAGCCATTCCCCAAGCTGCAACGAGCATTTTAGAGCATGTAGAGGACAGTAATGAGCCTGCCTTCATGAACATGAGAGGTTTGCACAGGAGAGCTCCGTCCCTCCATGAGAGACCTCACTTGAGGCCCTCAATCTCTGCCTCTTTGCTGACTTACCCCAAACGTGTTCCCAACAGCCAAATTCCACCAGCCCAACTTGCCCAGCCTTTGGGGCTGCATTGTGAAAGACAACAAGAAGTCAGCACAAGCAGCAAAAAAACTGATTTCTTTTCAGGTTCACGGACCTATGATGCACATCACACTGATATAACCCTTTAGGAAGGAGGGCTTAGCCTGACAACTACCCCATGTGGGTAATTAACACATTACAACCCTGACCCCACGACTGCCTCAGAAACTTACTTGCCTGCAGTTAATTCTTTACCAGGTACAGTCATTAATGCCATTATTTGTCTTTCCTGGAGCGTGCGAACTGAACTGACTGACCTTGCATGGGATACGGGGATTTTAATAGGAAAATCTGCTTAATATTAGCACATTTTTCAAGCCCTGCACAGGCCTTGACAAGATTATTTTTAACAGATGTCACACGGGTATTTGAAAAGAAGATGAATGTTTTTTTGGCTGCGCAAACCAGAGCAGAAATATCTCGTTTGTGTTAATGGGGGGAACAAAAGAAAAGAAAAGGCTTCTTGGGAAAGGCAAACTGGAAAGTTAACCGAGATACTGTCATTTAGGCACTTCTGTCACCCATGTGCAAGTACTAATCCTGGTGTCAGGGGAGCCGTAAGGAAGCCTGGGTTTGGCTAACGAGCCAGATCTTCCCTTGCAATGAGTTATGTGGACTTTCCTCTTGGTGTCTGGGAGTCCCCTGAAGTTGGGCTGAGACACCAGCTCCTGGTAAAGATGTTACACCCCACCACCTCTGAGACAAGTTGTGCAGCATCATGGAGAAATAGCCAAGCGTCAGCATTATCTTGGCATGATTTGTGCCAAACCTCAGTCAGAAACTGGCACATGACGTTCCCCATCTCTCAGGTTTTGCATCACATAGCATGGACCTGAGCTCTCTGCAACCATTGCCCAGGCAAGCCCTGACCCAGAAAGGAAAAAAAAAAAGGCTCATACCTAAATGAGAATTAACAGTACCATGAAAACATAATGCTTTCTGTACAGTTTGCAATCCGCCGAGATAGCAGCAGCAGCTGGCATAGGTACATAGCAGTTGTGAACTGTAGACACCAGCTGAGAATCTGACCCTGTGAATTTAAAAAAAAATATAAAAAGATGTTGGCAAAGCCACTTAATGTTCGCAATCTGCGGGATGGGTTTTGTGAAAGCTTCTCACCAAGAAATCAGCCCGAGGCATAGGAAATGTCAAGTTGAATTGCTGAAGTGTGGCAAAGTCACATGCGACTTAAAAGAGGTTTGTAATGGAAAGGCAGAACACGCTACACACTGTGTGTTATGCTCCATTGCCAAGGAACAGTCTGAGAGACCTCTGAATTCGGGCTCAAGTGCTGCAGGGCTACAGGGAGCCGTAACATAAAGAAGGGCAGCACTTCGGCTCCTCCTCTTGTAGCATCGTGTGTGTGATAGATGGAGCAGGGCTAAGAGGGAAAAGATGATGTATTTTCCCAGCTTACCCAGTAAATCCATCCTTGCACTTACCAGCATCTTCTCAGAGACGTGCAAATTCCTCCAGGTCCCAAAGCTGAGCCTGCGCTGCTGTGAGGGAAGGCCCTTTCTGATTTCTCTTGCATTGCCCTTATCTTGGCCCACCTTCCTTCCAGACAAGATTCAAAACCAGAAACACAAAGCTCTGTGAAGCTACCAACAGGATCAGATGCCTGGAGTGCAAGACCTACAAGGAGAGCTTGAGGGACCTGGGCTTATTTAAGGAGGGGGAAGTAAAAGCAGCCTCCAGCTACCTGAGGAAAAGTTATAAAGATGGGTAAAAGCCAAAACATTTTCTATAGTGGCAAATACAACAGGCAATAGATCGTGCTGCTTACATGTTTGTATGGATGAGAGTCCTCCAGAGGTCCCCTTAGACCAGCATTTCTTGGACTGTGGACATAATATTGGTCTGATTTTGTTTTGTTTTGAAATTTAAGTGAACTTTTATTGAACATGCCTGAGAATTACCCTGTCAAATCGGAAATGGTTTCTCAGCAGACCTTGTTTCTCACTATTTTCCCTGCTATTTATTTCTTTGATTGATTTGAATGAAGTACTTTCACTGCTAAATGACAGTCCTAGAGAAGTAAATTACTGCTGATTAATAGTAAAGTCAGTGCATTCATTTGAGCATACATCTAGCCAAAAGAGAAGGTATACAGTGCTGTATTCTTGAGAACCAAAGGCAAGGAGGTCACAGTCTGGCAGGGTATGTTCAGATGGAGGGGTTCTGGAACCCAAATGGTAACCTATAGGCATCCAGATTCAGGAGGACCCAAGTGATGAAAAGTCTTCCTAAGCTCTATGTGCTACTTTCCTGGTGGTGAGAGAGAATGGCACAAACTTGAACATAAGAAGTTCCACCTAAATGTGAGGAGGAACTTCTTTAATGTGAGAGAGATAGAGCACTGGAACAAGCTGCCCAGAGAGGTGGAGTCACCTTCTCTGAAGACATTCAAATGCTGCTTGGACACGTTCCTGTGCAACCTGCTCTGGGTAGACCCACTTTGGTGGGGGGGTTAGACTAGATGACCTCCAGAGGTCCCTTCCAACATATGATTCTATGATTCTATGATTCTAAGGTGAGATTGTCTGAGGTGTCCCATGGCTGAGCTTTTGGCTGTGCGGCTTCCACCCAACAGAAACACAATCACCACAAGCCAAGGACCAGAAATATGTCTGGTTGGGTTTTAACCATCTGGAACTAACCCAGGATGATTAATAGGACTTCACCAGCAAGCCATGGTGAAGGGATGGACTGTGAAGCCCTGAGATACCACATCCCAGAGCCACAGAGTTATCATGTGCCATTTCTCCTCCTAGTTGACTCCTGCGTGAATGTCCCAGGTGAAGTTCTCACCATAGCTTGAAAACAGTGATTTGCAAATATCTGGCACGGGCCCTCACACTGCAAGAGCAGATAAAAGAGCTGAATTTCTTTTTGTTATTATGCCTGCAAGCCGGCCACAATAAATTATTCCAGAGGAGTGATTCAGTTTTCATGTAGCTTCCCTGCAGCTGTTCGGTTTGGCTGATGGGCCCAACCCCTCCTGTGATGTTTTGTCAGATTTCCACCCAGATGGCAAACCTTTTTCTCTTAGGCAACCTGTGAAAACAAAAAAATGAGGTCGCCTTTTATTCTCCACTTCTTTTGTGCTTCTTAATGTGCAAAAAGGCCGTGCCCGGGGCAAAGACCTGTTGCAAAACCTCTGCTGGGCAGGGGGCAAAAAAATAAAAGAAAGAGAAGGAAATCACAGACTGAATAAAATCAAAGTGGAATAATCAAAAAATTTCTGAAAATGTTATCAAACTCTTTCCAGTTCAAGCCTGGCATTTACAACTTTGACATGCGAAAGTGACAGGCAAGGCAATTTTGGATACTAAACTGAGGGGCAGAAGAATTACTGTAAATAATTGCTCAGCCCACCCCACCATGGAGAGCGAGGTCAAACACCTAGCCTTTCCCTTTTCTTTTTCTCAGCTGCTTCTTATATTCCCTTGCATCCCTGCCAATCATGCAGAAATGATGAATTTTGAAGCAGCAGTCTCATAAACTCTGAGACTGGCTTAGAAATCATGAGAATTGATGTACTCTGGATTCTTTTCCATTGACTCCTTGGCTTTGGCACATTTAGATACACTCAGGATATATATTCTAGCTTTTTCAACATTCATAAGGGCTAAAATAAACTCTTTATTTTTTCCTTTTTTTTTAAATTTTTTATTTTCCCCTCAAGGGAGGGAGAAATGAAAGCCCAAGTATTCAGCTCCTGGAACTGGGGCTTTAAGAAAAACAATAAACATCATGACCCACACAATAAAGTCAAGAGAGTTGGCAACTGTCTGGACATCATGGTTCAAAAGTCATTGTTCTGCTCTCATTAACTTACGCTATCTAGTGTGGCTTCATTGGAAGGGAAAGCAGGGGAAGGGAAGCTAAACGCAAAGCTCGTTTCCCCCACCATAAGCGTCCTCTCACTGTGTTCCCAGATGGACTGTTTTGCCTGTGGCTTCTTCTTCTGCCTTGGTTTGGAGTGTTAGAGGTCTCTAGATTACCCTTGTTTGGGAGATGATAGATCAGTTGTCGTAGATCATGTTCCTCCTCAAGTGTGATGGTTGATACTGGATTGCAGCACCCAAGTTGCTCTTACTTCTCCAGCTCTCTTGAAACTTTGCACTTTTCTGTGGCAGGATGCCGTCCGTGGTGTGGAAGAAGAATGGATACCACTGGGCTCTGGGCTGAATTGCATCATCTGGGTTAAATAAAACAATACTTCAAAAAAGCACAAGTCATGTTCCCATGGTAGAGCACAGTGAGATTTACATCAGATGATGAGATGGCTCTGCAACACCAAAGGCCCGGAGCCACTCAATATTAACTCGCCTTCACTTCCATGAGTACATTTGACTTCAGTGGAAATCAAGCGCTGAAATACCTTCCTGGAGGAGGGCCAAAATGCCTATTTTATCATGTTCCCCTCTCGCTTGTCCCTGTAGAACTATAGGATTGCCGGGGGGCTGGGGGGTGAGACGACGTATTTTCTTGTCACTGATGAAGAAGGAAATTATTTTAACTGGGCATAGAGAAAAAGAAAACTCTTTTCTCCCTGCGGTAACAATAAAAAGTTCTCAGGCATTTCCTCACTGATACTACAGCATCAAGCAAACATCGGTGGGGCTCCGTGGGTTCATAACCCGACAGCATTTGGCGTCACGCAGGTTCTGTGGATCTCTTCCAGGTTTTTGCTACCACAGAGTCAGATCCCTGACGCAGCTGCAAGGACGGTGATTAAGGAAACGATTTCCTAAAAGAGAATATACATTTTACACCTTCCTTGCTATAACTTAGCAGATCAACTAATTCCCCCGACTGGTTCTGGTGCGTTGCTGGTCATACATGCCTTTTACCAGCTGGTACATAAGTAGCTGATCAATGTACATTCTCGTTACTTGAACTAATGTTTCTTTATGCAATGAGGGTCCCTAATATGTTGCATGTGGTTTCCATTTGGGGCTTTTTGGGATCTTTTCCAGGAAGTTTCAGGTCATTACCTCAAACCTTCCTCAGCTGAAAAAGGATTGAGGTAATAACCCACAATATCCTGGAGGAGGGGGGAAAAAAAAAAAAAAAAAAGAAAGAAAAAGAGAGAAAGAAAAATTTCTATAATGCATTGAAGACAAGAGAATGAAAATTGCATGCAGGATAGATAGAAGGAATGTGGCCTTTGGCTCTCCAGCAAAGGTGTCATAAAATGTGCTGTATTGAAGCAATATGTCAAAACGCAAGATCATGGGCAGGGAAAGCACAAAACCGAACCTCTGGGACCGCCGTGAAGTGGTGGGCCTGATCCTCAGCCCCTGATCGACTTTCAGCTCGCAGAGCTGAATGTTAATTAATTAAGAGGTTTCATTGGAATAATGGCTGACTTTTTAGGATGAAAGAGAAACAAAAATTGCTGCATGCTAAGAAACCCCTTAAAAACTTCCGCTGTGATGGGGGTGGCTCAAAAAGATCATAAGGAATCACTACTGAAGGAAAGTCAGTTTTAAGTGTTACTTACCCAACTTTTTTCTTCGTCTCAGCCGACAATATACCTCACTCTGTTATTCACTCCTTTTTCCTCTCCCCATCCAAAAATTGCCTTGGCTACAGAAATTACCATTTACATCCACTTTGTGTTTTCTGGTCGGGAGCCAGCTCTCCACCGACCAAGCTAACTGACCCCAGGCTTCAGCCAAAACCATTCAGCACCTCCAGCCCTTTTCAAGGAGGGGAAAGGACTGACTTGCAGGGCCCCAGGAGAGGAGGGTGGTTGTATTTATAGCCCCAATACAGGCAAATGACTTTAAAAGTCAGCTCATCCAAAGTACTGAGCACTGCCTGTTCCTCCAGGGTTAGGGGAGCTCAGGAGTTTTAACGACCAATGGAGGGTGTCTCAGATGCCCCGGGTATTTTGTGAAGATTTACCTCAAAAATTATCTTCAAAACTCTTTCAGGTGAGATCTGAAATGATCCATTCAAAATGGTAGAGGATAAAGCCTCCCTGAATGGAAAAGTCTTCATGGCACTCAGGGTGGAAAAGGTCATAACATAGCAGCTTGGGAAGGGGCTGAAACTACCGACTGCTAAATGATGGATGGAGCTATTCTTTTTTGTTGCCTTGTTTTCTTGTTGCTCGTCTGATGGGTGAAAATGGTTTCCTTTATTTCAAAGGATTGGTTCAGCTGAGTGGATGTTGAGGGGCATGACAGAAATGTTAAGTCTTCCCCAATCCATCCATAGTTGGCATTCTCCAAATCTTCATTAAAGCATTAAAACAACATGTAAACCATGTCCCTCAGAGCTACATCTAACTGTCTTTTAAATACCTCTAGGTATGGCCACTCAGCCACTTCCCTGGGCAGCCTGTTCCAATGCTTGACAGCCATTTCAGTGAAGAAATTTTTCCTAATATCCAGTCTAAACCTCCCCTTGCACAGCTTGAGGACATTTCCTCTTGTCCTATCACCATTACTTGGGAACAGAGAACAACCCCCATGAAGATGCAACCTCCTTTCAGGTAGTTGGACTTGATGATCTTAAAGGTCTCTTCCAACCATGATGATGCTACAATTCTATGTCCATGTCAACAGATAGAGGGACCAGTTTTTACCCTGCAAGTCTCAGACTTCCAAAACCTCAAGGTGACTCCAGGTATCTACATCAGAAAACTTTCTGGAGACCTTGTTTTCAGAAGGAGTTAAATAACCAATCTTAGAAGCAGGTCCCTCATTACCTACTCCCTCCCTCAACAAAATCAGTCAAAATTCAGTTTGAAACCCTTTGCCTTTGTTTTTGTGAAGCAAAACTTCACATAGAGACCAGCACTGTTGTCTCCTCTGTGGCTCTGAAGTGATGAACTCCAAAGCTCTAGGGTTCTTCACGCTGCTAAACGTTTACAAAGACGCCTCTCCCTTTTTCACTCATAGTCCACGCCATCTTTACAGCTAATATATTTTTCTTAACACCCACAAATAACTGATATAACATTCCTGTACATCAAGGACCAATATCTTAGAGCTTTCTAAGACTTGAGATAAAAGACAGTGTTTTGTATCCAAGGGCAGCATGCGTTTTCCTTCCATTTCTCATTCCTCCTGTATTTCAAGGCACTGGTGTCATCACCTGCCAGTACTATCCAGCACAGCCATCCAAAAAATCATAAGCCCACTCCAGGAAGTAATGAAATCAACACAGGATTCAGGAGGTGTTTCTGGGACGAGACACATCTTGTTTTTCCTTTGTCTTCTGGCTTCTAAAAAGCATCAATGGATTGCAGGATGTGATTTTGTACCTCTGCCATTTTGACTGCTTGGACATCTCCGTTTCTGTTTGAGTGATGAGTGATTCCCACAACTAGTCACATTGATGACACCTCCAGAAGATACTTTTCTTGTCAGAAAATCTTTTAAATCACTCCTTGCTTTCCATTTAAGGCTCCTTTCCCCAGAAATGAAGGTCTGTATTCTCTTTAAATGCAGGATGGGATTTCAGGACACCTCTCCGCTAGCTCATCCTGGGCTTCAGAAGCACTACAGAACAGCACTAAATTCACACATAAAAAAATTCTGAAAACAGCTAAAATCATTTCCCAGATTGAGTACTGTGCTTTGTAGATTTGAAAAAATAAAAAAAAAAGAATATTTTGAGGGTGTGGGATATTCCATATTTTGGAGCAAAAGGAGAAGATTTTTCTGTTGTATGCTTCCTGCTTTTAGGAAAAACAAAAAAGACAAAAAAGACAAAAAGGTGCCTCTATCTCTGGTTGTGGACCCTTTCAGCAATCCTAATCAAATCCACACGCTTTGGACTAATATCCAAAACCAGAAACACGCCAAAAAGCCTGCAGACAGACCAGTTTTAGATTAATAAACAGTTTTAGATCATAGTGTAACTCCAGGAGGGACTATTAGCTCATCTGACCTGTATATTGCAGGCTATTTAATGTTACCCAGTTACCTGTATTTTAAGCCCAATAATTTGTGTTTGACAGCAGCTTAGCCTGAGTAAAGAAACCTGTAGTCTGTTTCTAAAGACACAAGAGAGATCTTCCACTTTGTTTAGTGTCTTTTCCCAGCACTAACCACACTTACTTCCACACGTCCATGGTTTATAATCTGAATTTGTCATGCCTTGTTTATGAGACATCTGCTCACATCAGCTTTGCTCTTTCTCCATTGCATGAGGACCCCTGGCCACTTTTATCGTCCTCTACAAGATACCTTACATGGCAATCAAGTAACACTTTGATTTGTCTCTTGATGGCTAAGCAGGCTGAATATCTACCTTTCTCATTGTAAGATATTTCCCTTTTCTCTTACTTCTTCAGCATCAAAAGTCTAAATTATCTGTTAACTTCAACCATCCCTAGGAGTCAGGCATCTATGCACCACGACTTGTCCTGGTCCTTTTTGGACAAAGGGTTCATCTCCAAATGGGATGATTTTTGTTTGCTGTGGGTGTCCTACCTTTAGTTGTGCAGGACAAAATGTTTCCCTGCTATTTGACTAATGTCTGTTTGGATAAACGCCACTCCTGAGGCTTGGAGAAATGCCCTGTGGGCCTGAAAAAAACAGGTGATGAACAAAATGCTTTGTAGTGAGAGATTCAAACCATTGATCTGCTCAGATATCTCACACTAACTCCGGCGATGATCCTACAAATTTGATGCTCAAGAAAGAAAACCCTGCAAAGCTCAAACAAGTACTCTCCCCACACTTTGCAGAGATGACTTTCTCACCCTCACCTTTGCAGTTTCTTAGCTAGAAAGGACCAAAGCTTGACCTTTCTCTTCCCTCTGAGTCACGGGCTATAATATTACTTCAAAAGTGGTTATCTGAATAATGTTCAAAAAAAAAAGGAAATAATTTATACTTTCTTCCAATCCTTCACCCTTCTTCTTTCTTCTCTGCATCGTTCTCCAACTTGTTTGACAGAAAACAGATTTGAAAGAAGGCACCACAAAGGCTCACACTCCTTCTATTGAAGTCCCAGGACATCTTCAGACAATCAAAACCAGCCCTGAACCCAATATAACTGGAACCACAAACCCCAGAAGTGCCTCACTGTGGCCTAGTCAGACCTTTCCTTATGAACAAGGCAGCTTTGAGATGAGATAATGTTTGAGGACAAGTGTGAGCATAAAGGGATGACTGCATAAAGGAATGACTTCTTGACCAGGAAAGTCTTTGTGAAGAGAAGCATTGGAAGGCCACAGCCTCCCAATGAACCTCTCCAGGCATTAAGGCCCAAACTTCACGTGCTGAGAGCTACCCAGAGGTTTTGGTGCATCAACAAGAGTCGCCTGCTGACATCTAACAGCCTGTATAAAACCAAGGTGGAGACATGAAGCTCTCCAAACTCATGTTCCCGGAAAATGTGCCTTCTGGAGTATTCCCGGTACGTGACTCTCAAGGAGTATCATTCTTCATTCTTTCTTTTGCAAGCTCAGACCTTTGTAAGGAGACCCCCGAAGCCTATTCAAGATCCCCCCACATGGAGAGGACCTATCCATCTGCCTTCACTCATCTTAAAATTTTCTTAAACAATATGTTTCCCTTAGTGGTCTGTGTAGCACAGTATTATTTCCTTCTTCATGTGTTTCTGTTCTTTCCCTGGTGTATCTCTTTATTTGTTTATTGAATTATCCTTTGAACTTGCTTCTGCTTCTTTTCAGAGACCTCCAAATTATTCTTCCTATGCTAATCTTCACCTTCCTTTCAGGCCCCATATTGGCCTGTGCTGCCCTTTAATCCTACCGAGGCTTAACAACGATGAATTTAAATTGCAAAGTCTTCCAACTATTTCTGGTTTTCTGCAGTAAAATTCTCTGTGCATTCTAAGATCACAATCACGATTCCTCTGGGCGTTTTACGTTCCCTCTGAGTCAGCTGAGCAGAGGTCAAGAACATTTAGTATTGCCTCTTCCAACATTTCATTCCTCCCGTGCCTTGCAAATCCAGCAGTGTTGTGATGATTCTTTGTCTGAGATGGTTTACCTTCAGATCCTTCCTTTTCCTCTTATCTACAGCTTTGGACCAGACCTTGGCTTCCACCCAAGTGGCACCATGCACAACTGCTTCTACTTCTCCGCATCCTTGCTAACATTCAGCACCCTCTCTTGCTCTCTCCTGAATTTCAATTGATTTGAGTTATTCAACTTTCAGTCTCCTCTTATACTTCCTGTCATCTGAGTGCCATTTTCTTTTATGACTGCAGTCTCAAAGGAGACTAGCAATAGGCCATAAACCATCATTTTTGGCACTTTGGTGGTTCCTTCAGTCCAAGTACTTGGCAAACAATAAATTTAGCTTCAGCATGAATGTCCTGTCCACTTACGTCGAGTTCGCTGCAACATGAACTGACTTTCTGCTGTGGATATTTCGACCGTATGTGCAACGACAGGAACTGGCAGAAGCTATTCTATCAGTTAATATTTATACTGCTGCATTGGCCTGAAGTCTTTGTTAGGACCCCATCCCAAGGATGTTTTGCAAACTTGGGCTGATCTGAAGCCTGTTGAGTCTTCCAGTGACACCCAGCGCCAGTTCTACAGATGCTGTGAAGCACAATGACAGAGCTGGCATGGGATGCAGTGGTACAGGTGCCTTTTCATTCACCAATCCCTAACTTTCGTTTACACAAGAGTAAGAATATTTAGCAAAAAACATCTCATCCAGTGTGGTACTTTGTTCTTGAAGGTCACAGAATCACAGAATGATATGGGGTTGGAAGGGACCTCTCGAGATCATCTAGTCCAACCCCTCTGCCAGATCAGGTCCACCCAGAGCAGGTTGCACAGGAATATGTCCAGGTGGGTTTTGAATGTCTCCAGAGAAGGAGACTCCACCACCTCTCTGGGCAGCCTCTGCCAGGGCTCTGCCACCCTCAAAGTGAAGAAGTTCCTTCTCATGTTTAGATCGAACTTCTTCTGTTCAAGTTTGTGCCCATTTCCTTTTGTCCTGTCCCTGGGCACCACTGAAAAAAGACTGGCCCAATCCTCTTGACACCCACCCTTTAAGTATTTGTAGGTGTTGATCAGATCCCCCCTCAGTCTTCTCTTCTCCAGACTAAAAAGTCTCAAGTCCCTCAGCCTTTCAAGGTCACTTGTTTTAAGTCTTGATTCAGCCATGAACATCACAATATCAGCTTAGGGTAAGAGCTGCTGAATTTGGTAGCCCAACAGGGGTGAGACTGCTGCCCTGTCCTTGTTTTCCCCACAACCAGTACCCACGCATCTATCCAGTACATATGTACATATATGCATGTAAACACGTCTGGCCATACAGATCAACACAGATGGAAAAGACAGCAATCACACAAACAGAAATTGTTCCAATGGCCTCATCTTCTGTAGCTGAAGAAGGTGAAAGCCCTTTGGTGGAAAGTATACACAAATATATATGCACATTTACTGGCCATAGGCAATCAGTCTGCCTAGTAGCTGCCTCTGTTGCCTCATGCACAGATACATATGTATGGTCGATGATCTGAACCCATCATCTTACTAGCATCTGACCACCAGACCTGAGGTTCTGTCTAATCTGGCTTGGATCCCCAGTTCAATCCAGTAGCCAACTTACAGATGCCCTGGTCTCTCCAGTATGTGGTGTAGCATTTTGGCCACTCCAATAACTGGCTCCCAAGCCTGTCCTCCCTTTCTCTACCTTTGGTCTTTACCTTAAACATTGTGTAAAACTCACACAATCCCTAAGTGCTTTTTCCTTGGCATCTCATGAGTCCTACCCTGTAGGCGTCAACTTCCCTCAGTCTGCAAGGTGGCCCTGTGTCTTCTTTCTCAGAAGTTTCACATCAGGACCATGAGTTTCACAACAGGAACATGGGCTGATCCTCCTCCTTTTATAATCTGGGAGTAGCAAACAGTCAGGATTGCTCTGATGAGGGTTCTGAGGTTCTTCAATCCATAATGGTTCATCTGCTCCTCTGAGCTTGCAAAGACGAGCTTTTAATTGCACAACCTAACAGAGATGAATGTGACAGTCATGTTGGCCACTGGTGGACCATGCAGAAGCTCATGGGGGTGGGCAGACAACAAGAAATACCTACCTATGTGAGACAGTTTAACACAATGAGGACTGCGAGGTCATCTTTGGAAGCACACCTCTGGGTACAATTTGCAGCCAACACTCTCCTCGTCCTGCTGTCAGTGGTGCCAATCTCCTTTGCATGTCTGGCAATCAAATTGACATAAATGAGATTTCTGCACATAAAATAAACTGAGCCAGAGATCTTCACTGTTGATAAAAAAAAAAAAAAA
>VXAK01023276.1:89665-122429 GCA_013399435.1 Arenaria interpres
AAAAAAAAAAAGCCACGCAAACTAAGCAACAAGTCAAGGGAAAGAATTGTCTGGAACATCAAAAATGCAGGATCTTAGTCTTCCCTTGAAACTACAATTTCCAGCCTTGGAAAAATACAACAGAAACAGAAAAATTCCTCTAACCTTTGCAAAAATATGTTCCCTTTTGCCAGTAAAAGCCATTCCTTCACAGCACCATTTGGATAATTTGCCTCTACATCTTGTTCATCTGTCACCTCATAGGCTTCAGATTTTTTTGTGTTTTCATCACTGGTCTGTATATAAGAAAATGAGTGGGGGGAAAAAAAGGAGGCACAGATTTTGGCAGGAATCCCTGCCTGGAATGAATATAAAACTTTGTTTTATTTAAGTGATCTGGTTGTGTGTGTGTGTGAGAGAGAGAGAGGGGAGAAAGATTAGGGAAACAAATAAAGATAGTTTTTTTTAAAAGTGAGTGTGAAAGAAATTCCCCAGAGAGACAAATAAAGGACTTTTTTATTGCTAATAACACATGTTCTGGTATGTGCTTTGCACGTTGTTAACCCACCTTGAAACCGGTGGGTTTTGTTGTTGTTGGTTTAGGTTTGGTGGGATTTTTTTTTAAAAAATCTTTCTTCTGGCTTTTGAATTGTTGCAGTGAGGGGAAAAAATAATTAAACAAAAAACCCCAACAAAAACACACACACAACAAAACCCAATATTTCCTCCTATTTGAAAACCCTGAAGGATGAGGGGGTGATTTCATTCCTTCCCCTCGTTATATTACTAAATCTCCCCGATGGACTGGGGTGGCTTTACGCCGGCTGATGCATGTGCATTTGGGCTAGACTAAGAGGACGGATGGTTTCAGCAGCTGTCATCTCGGTGGTTGCTGTTTGCTTGACCTGGGTGGATCTGATCTCCAAGAGCAAAGCAGAATGGAATTTTGTGAAAAAGGGGAATAAAATTGCAAAGGAAATAAAAGGGAAAGGTCAAATGCATTCTGGCTTTAACTCTGCTCCCCACTCGTGTCTACCAACAGATAGTACAGGACGTGCCAGTTTGAGACAGGAACGCACATAAACCTACGCTTTGAGCACGCCCTGGATCAAGGAAGGACCAGAGCACGTGGCTAAATGTTCTTCTCAACATGGCCCAAATGCTTGTGACCTATTTTGAGCCAGGTGTTCTGGGGTGTGATCATGTAGTCCCTGTATGGGATTGTGGTCAGCTGAGGGCCCTCACGTGCAGTCCAAATGGAGCTCCAATATTAAAAAAGAAAGAAATTATACACCGCCTCCTTCCTCTTGGTAGGATTTTCAGCATTACAGTTCTGAACACTGATTTTCTGTGCAGATTGAAGGTTAAATTATAAAAGAAAAGTTTCTTGTATTAGTGTTCCTCACTTTTTTTAAGGTACAGTCTTTGAAGAAGACATTACCAATCCCTTCCCATAAGTCAGGTCTTCACTCAAAGCATCCCTCATCAAGAACCTCTGCATCTCCCGGAGCACAGTCAGGCTGTAAATCTGGCATTCACTCCCATCTCCCTTCTTCCATGGCCACGTCCTTTTCTGACACATTGGGAGCACAGCATCCAGACTTCTCTCACTGGTGGTGACCCTGGGTGTCAAACCCAGGTACCAGCCCACTCTGTCCTCTGCTGACCACCTCCTGGTTGGACATACCAACTGAAAGAGACTAGACTTAGATTAGATGTCAGGAAGAAAATTTTCACTCTGAGGGTGGTGAGACACTGACCAAGATCTCCCAGAGAAGCTGTGGATGACCCATTCCTGGAGGTGTTCAAGGTCAGGTTGAACGGGGCTTTGAGCAGCCTGGTCAAGTGGGAGGTGTCCCTGCCCAGGGCAGGGGGTCGGAACTAGATGATCTTTAAGGTCCCTTCCAACCCAAACCCTTCTATGATTCTATGATACAGTTGCCTCCATAGAATCTATATAGTCCCAGAGTGGGACCTGCTTGCACCCATCCTGGGAGCAGCTCCTGCCACCTTTTTGCCAGGACTGACCATATCAAGTCTTACATAGAAGAATGTGGCCGCCCCTGTTCCACTCCATACTCTCTGGAGCTGCTTGGCAGCAGGGTGAGTAGTGTGCCAGACTGGAGACAGTGTCCTGGTTTGGACAAGACAAAACTGTTCGCATCTCTTTACCCTATACTACTTCACATCCTCCAGTCCCACTTCTCCCAGGCCCGTGGGGATTTCCCCGAGCAGGAGCTGCCAAACCAGGACGGTGTCTCTGTGATGATGACAAACATCTGGGAGAGCACTAAGGGAAGAGGCTGCCAAATTCTCCCTCTTGGGATTTGAGCGAGACTTGGCCTTCTCCCTACCACAACCCAGAGCTTTCTCTGGGCAGTGAAAGTAACAGCAGACATTCCGACAGGGCTCTGTCCTTCCTTCCCCCAGAGGTACCCAAACACTCAACACTCTGCTGTCTGGTTGAGGCTGAAATCACAGAAAAACTGAGCCCAGAGGTATACAGGTCTTATATAGACCACTGCCAACCTGGGCTGCATGAAGAACGGTGACACTGATGTGCTGCATAGAGGGTCCCCATCCAGAGATACTGTATCCCTGGCTGCAGCCAAGAAGAAGACCCCCGTCCCACCATGTCTCTCAACCTCCAACCTGAGACATTGCTGTCTCACATGCTGGACATGGAGTTACCAATGAATTTTAGGATATAGGAACACAAGGCAGAAGGGAACTTCTCCCCAAAAAGGAAAGGGGATGGACATCAGCCTCTCAGCTCAGGTCTCCATATGACACAGCATGAGAGCAAAGGGGACACGGTATAACCTCTCTCCCACTTTGCACAACCAGATTTTCTAACATAAGAAGGGCACAGAAAAGAGCATTTGAGCCAAAGGAAAGTTGTGGGGACTGATTTGCTGTTGAGTGGATCAGAAACGGTCACTATTTTCACTTTGATGGTCCTCATTCTTGCCTTCATTCTTCTCCGGAGACACCTCTGTCAGTTAAGACTTCTGTTGCATGCACCAATGAACACATTTTTGTGGGCATCACCTTTCACCCTCCCATCAAATACTATCCCGTAAAGGTACCAAAAGCTACAAGCAGGCAGAGGATTAAACCTAACCTCATACCAAACAGCTCAGTCCTTGAGCTGAAAAAGGGACTTCGCTTAACTGGGCTGTTCCTCAGCCATTCATCTGCAAGGGGATTTCTCACCAATCCCTAACCTGGTGGCTTGTTCTGGGGCCTGAGTGATTACTTGTGGCATTTTGCCCACTGAGCTGTTTGCAAATGACTTTCTGGAGAGGCAAAAGTCAGAGAGAAAAATCATTCGTCTCCATTGCTCAGCAAGAAAAGCCAGACATGATCAATGGAGAAACCTCTGCCGCGTTTTGTCAGGCTGCCTGGGGCTCAGCAGCCCCAGGGATGCAGCACAGCTACTGTCTTGCTATGCCTTCATTTTCTTCCTCCAGTCAAAGGCAGATGAAACACAGGGCTTTGCAAGCTGACAGACAGCCAAAGTGCTGCTTCTTCAACTCTTGGAAAAGTCTCTTTTTAAAGCAAAAGCCACAGGTTAACCTTAGAAATTGTTAAACACTTCCAAAAACCTCAATATGTCCAGACCCCAGACTTTGATGAGGTTTTTTAACAGTCATTTCATTTTTCACCCGGCTTTAGATCTGATCTGCCTCAAAACTTCGTTGTTTTGAGGTCTGGAGATCACTGTTTTCTACTCTCCCAAGAGAAAATCGGGGAGCCTCTCTGTTTTGGTGGATTCCTCATCTCAGCCTTGGGCAAATTGTACAAATGGGCCACAGATTATAGAATCATAAAATCACAGAATGGTTTGGGTTGGAAGGGACCTTCAAAGATTATCTAGTCCAACCTTCCTGCCATGGGCAGAGACATCTTCCACTAGACCAGGTTACTCAAAGCCCCATCCAACTTGGCCTTGGCTATTGTCAGCAATGGTCACCCGTGTCTCAGGATTTGCCCTTCTCTACCCTACTACCCTACCACACCTTTCTAATGCTGAAATGGGACAGAGCTTACCACAGCAAACCAAGTTATTTTTCATCTTTGTGAAGTGTCCATGTCGTTTTTCACTTGTCCCAGCTGAAAAATGAAGTGAGGTAACTCAAGGCATGTGTTTTAAGCTACAAATGGGTGCTGCAGTAATGCAACTCCTTCTCCATTGCCACATGGGACTCCCCTAAGGGAGTTTTTTCTTAACTGTGGCTTGCATCGCTTGAGAGAGGGCCTCTTCTCTTTGCAGTCAGGAGCTTTAACTCATCACTGCCTGAACCAGAATTTTCTGTTTTGGTACATAAATGGAAGCCAAAATGTCACTTGTCCCTTTCTTAAGATCTCACGTGCAGGTCCTCACTGTGATCCCATGGGAGAGGCAAATATAATGTTCTTTTAGTAAGAATGAAACTGAAGCAGAAAAGGTAAAGAAAAACCTAAACAAGTTCTTGGAAATGCTCTTGGGTACTCAGTTCCTATTATTTCATTATGGAGATGCCAAAACAAATGAAACCTGCTGGTTACTCAGCTCCTTTGAGGTTCAAGCCATGTCATTGTGGGGGCCTACATCTTAAGCTGCCAGCCCTGAACATTTTTGCTTCAGTGACATATCCATGGCCAAACAGGGAACTGTCAGAGCTAGCAGGAGCTCCTGACTCCCAGCACGATGATGTACAGATCAGTGCATCCTGCATCTCTTCTCCAGCCAAAGCAGCACACTCCCACCTCCCTCCCGGCTTGTCCGCCCTTTGCAAGGCAGCAGAAATCGCTTGTAAAGTTGAAATTCTTGCATCTAGCCTCACCCAACCTGGCTGACACGCATCGGACTGGAGCGCTGACTCCCACACGCACATTTATGGCTGGAAAGACAGCTTTTCTAACCATCTCCAGTGAAGACGCTGGTGAAAGAGAAACTGAATACAAAGCAGATGCTGATCATAACCAAGTGTCCCCCAGACGATATTATCTCATCTCACAGCCAGTAGCTTTTATTTGTTGGTGATGCTCCGGCATTCTTCTCCTTTCCTTCCTTTTCCCTGTAGATCCATAACCATGTCTTGTCCCTGTCTTCTCTTAGACGGAAGCCAGTTACCTGACTTCAGACATGAAACACAAATTTCCATCCTCACCTTCCCCCTTTCCTGCTCCTTGCCTGTAGCAATCCTCCAGCAGTTTGGCTACTGCACTTTCTTATCTCCTTACACCGCTAAGGTGACAATGACACTCCTATCACTAACTCTATCACCATGAAAAACATGGATGAGCATCTTAAGGACAGTAGTGCAGAACTTTAGAAACTCATTCAGCAAATAGAGGGGAAATTTGTGGTGTGTATCAGTGACTTCATTTCTTTAAGGTGAATTTGGCAAGGTTTTAAGGCTACTTACCTGTGCACTTGAACTCTGGCTTTTTTTCCTCTCTTCATGTCTCCCACGTATACATATCACCTCATAAACATCTCACACCACTGCAAGTTTTATTTTCATACAGCAAAACACCCTGAAGACACGTGTGACCTCACACCTCAATCTCTGCAGGGATATTCATGCAATCAAGTCCTCATGCAGAATGAAGCAAACATCAGGAGAGCACTTAATGAAGTGCACCAGATATACCATCTCAAAGGAAACCTGCCTGACCATCTTTTTATCTTGCCCAGCTAAGTTCCTGGGCTCTGGTCCCTTGGCAGCAGCTGCTGAGATACTGGGAGTTTCCTTGCTGAAGTTTGTCAGCTGGGAACCCATCACCTGGGTCTACAGTGTCTCCAGTCATCTCAAATCTTGTGTTTTGCCTGTGTGCTTTCAACCCAGATGATTTCAAAAGCTGTGGGACCATTCTCTGGTCCAAATTTGAGATGGCCCTTCTAATATAAAGAGGAAAGGAAATCTCTTTTCTCTCCCCAGCCAGTAATTTGGTGAGATATTTGGGATTTGGGACATCTTTGGAAGCTCTGGAGTTCATAGAATCATAGAATGGTTTGGGTTGGAAGGGACCTTAAAGACCATCTAGTTCCAACTCCCCTGCCATAGGCAGGGACACTTCCCACCACACTAGATTGCTCAAAGCCCGGTCCAACCTGGCCTTGAAGCCCTCCAGGGATGGGGCAGCCACAGCTTCTCTTGGAAACCTGGGCCGGTGTCTCACCACCCTCAACGTGAAAATTTTCTTCCTAACATCTAATCTAAATCTACCCTCTTCCAGTTTAAAGCCATTACCCCTCATCGTATTACTACATGCCCTTGTAAAAAGTTCTTGTAAAGAGTTCTTCTGGTTAAGGTCCATGTACTCTTCCATGGAGCACCCTATCCATGAAACTCTGGGGGAGGGTGTGGCGTGGTGAAGAAGAGGAGGCTCACTAGGACCAGTCTTGCACTTCAAAGAAGTAGCCTTCTGGACCAGTTCAAGATGTGTTCAGGAAAGATCTGTATTATGTGCAGAGCAAAGGACGTCTCAGTGCCCACGGGCATTACATTTTACCAGTTTGCTTACATAGGGTGATGGGTTCCCAGCTGATAAACTTCAGCAAGGAAACTCCCAGTATCTCAGCAGCTGCTGCCAAGGGACCAGAGCCCAGGAACTTAGCTGGGCAAGATAAAAAGATGGTCAGGCAGGTTTCCTTTGAGATGGTATATCTGGTGCACTTCATTAAGTGCTCTCCTGATGTTTGCTTCATTCTGCATGAGGACTTGATTGCATGAATATCCCTGCAGAAATTGAGGTGTGAGGTCACGCGTGTCTTCAGGGTGTTTTGCCATTCTTTGCAGTTGATTTGCTGATGATTTCCTCTTGCTCCAAACAATGATAGGAGGAATCAAGTTCAGCCTGGATACGTAAGGCCCTGAGCCTACTTCCACCAGAGGCAATCTTGTCCCTCAGGAATTAAAACATGCAGAGGATGCCAGCTGGTGAAAACTGGAAAGATCCCTCGAGAACTCCTCCTGCTTCCCAAGTTTCTTTTTTTTTTTTTTTCTTTGTTCTTGTTTTTGTCATTAAAGGTACAGCCTCACCGCACACTTGGTCTTCCATAGCTAAGCCTTTCCTCCAGAGCCACATTAAGCTGATCTTGGAGAATACATCCCGGTGTTTTTTTTTTATGTCTCTCCTTTCTCAGGCTGTAACATGGGAGAGGTGTGTGTGGGGGGAGATTTCCCATCAAAATATCCTCTGTCAAATGCACTTC
The DNA here is from genome assembly GCA_013399435.1 of Arenaria interpres. Taxonomy (NCBI): domain Eukaryota; kingdom Metazoa; phylum Chordata; class Aves; order Charadriiformes; family Scolopacidae; genus Arenaria; species Arenaria interpres. Next base: position 96,852 of record VXAK01023276.1, read on the forward strand.
ACATGTAACTTTGCTGACACGAATCAGGGCTGGAGGAATGTCATTGAAGTCAATCCTTTTGTTTGGAAGGGGAAATCCAATAAATTCTCTGGCAGCTGGGCTTGGGCTTCAAGGATGATTTTTTTTTCTATATTTGCTTGAAATACCAGCAGCTCTTCCAGCCCCATTCAAGTCCAATAGCAATTTCTTCCTTTTACACCTTCTGTTCCTTTCATGTTTCCTTTTGGAGGAAAAAACAAACAAACAAACAAACCAACCAACCAAAATCCTTTGGAGTGCAGTTGATGGACCCAAATTATTTAATTTGTTCTGCAATCCTACTGAAAAAAAAAAGAAAGTTCAAAAAGAAAACAACTAAATTAGTGTTGACCTTTACAAATAGCTTAGTTGGAACTAGGACAAAGCAAGGTTGGCAGAGACAGGCTCCTTGAAGTTAGCTGAGGGTCTGTCCCATTGATGTCATGTTATTTATCTTTTAAACAATATGTGAACAGACCACACCAGCACCAGGAAGGCCAGAGGATGGCAGTGGATTAACTGCAAGAAACCAGCCAGGACCACTGATTTACACCCCGCAGCCTTATCTGTGCCCTGCAGAACAGAAAGGTGACACGTGGAGAACCAGCCCAGAGCTCTCAGACTATTAGAAGGGACAAAACGAATCCCCCTCCACCCCCTTCCTGCACAGAATAACTCATTCTTTAATTACAACATGACAAGAGAAGTGACATAAGCCTATTATTTGATTGTAAGATCCTGTTCCCATCTGTACCAGATGCATTTCTTCTGAGACGATTGACTGTTTGTTTCTCCACTCAGCTTTGCCAGCTCCTCTTTGCACCTGGAGCGCTCTTTCATTAGCAGTTTTGAGACTAATTTGGCTGAGTTTTGAAACTTTTCAAAGGGCCAATCTCACGACAAAAGTGTTTTTAAAACAGATACCTCCTGGACTATCAATTATAGCACAGAAAAAAACAATAAATGTTTGAAGGAGAGTATGCCCTGTGTCACTTTGCAATACTTGTTTTGCGTTTTTCAGCTCACAAGGGGTATGCAAGGCTGATCACCACCAGTTTTATGCTGGCCGGTTCCCAGTCACCTTCACTTTCATTTATATTCAATTTCCATGTTGATTTCTACAGTTTCTCATAGGCTGGCTTAGTGACGCCACAAGCATAAGCTCTGAAATTGCAAACAGTGAAGAAGGAACCACTGATACACATGAAAAAATAATGGGAATATTATGTATTCCTGGTTTTCCCAGGGCTATAGTGACTTTAGATGGTGCAGAAACTCCTCAGCCCTTCAGTGAACACATGCCTGGGAGAGCAGCAGTCCTGTGCTCCTCCTGCCATGGATACTTTTCCCGATCCCATCTCCACCGGCTCTCCAGGGCCGCCACAACCATTTGTGTCATTACAGGAATTGATATTCCTGAAAAATAGCCCAGGAACAGAAGTTTTGGTTTAAATTCAGTTTTGTTACCTGACCTGGTGCAACACCCAGAAGTGCTTGTGCTGGGGCAGGAGGTGGTGAGGTACCTTTCCCCCATGGCGGTGACAGCTTGTGACAGCTCATCATGTTCATTGAAATGTGGTCTTAAAACCTTCCAGGATATGAAGGACTCTATTATCCTTGTTCTGCAGGACAACATAGAGAAAGGATCAGGTGATGGTTATTCCATGCAGACCTTTAAACACCAGTTCACGGGGCAGCCGTCTCTGGTGAGACTTCCCCTGCAGTACCACATCCAGCTCTGGAGCCTCCAGCATAAGAAGGACACGGACCTGTTGGAGTAGGTCCAGAGGAGGCCATGGAGATGCTCCAAGGGCCGGAGCCCCTCTGCTGTGAAGACAGGCTGAGAGAATTGGGGTTGTTCAGCCTGGAGAAGAGAAGGTTCCAGAGAGACTTTATTGTGGCTTTCCAGTAACTAAAGGGGCTACAGGAAAGATGGGGACAAACTTTTTAGCAGGGCCTGTTCAAATAAGACAAAAGGTAATGGATTCAAACTAAAAGAGGAGAGATTCAGACTACATCTAAGGAAGAAATATTTCACACTGAGGGTGGTGAGACGCTGGCCCAGGTTTCCCAGAGAGGTGGTAGATGCTCCATCACTGGAAACATTCCAGGTCTTGCTCTGAGCAACCTGATTTAGTTGAAGATGTCCCTGCTAATTGCAGGGGACACTGGACTAGATGTCTTTAAAGGTCCCTTCAAACTCAAATCATTCTATGATTCTGGAGATGCTGGGAAAAGAAGCCCTTCCAGAGAGACATTCAGGGACAACTGGCAAAGAGCTCATATACTCCTTGCAGAGGAGGAATGGATCTGATTTATTCCCAGATACAGAGAAACTGTCCTAAAAAAGGGTTGCACCTGCCCTGTTCCCAAGAAATATCTTTTCCCCCCAAACCAGCTCTGCCTATGGGTTTGCTACATGAAGGAGCATGTATATTGGGGGAATCTGGCAGAAAGAGGCCATAATCATGTAAATACATGCATAAACACATATAGAGAAACCACCTTAATAAGAGATATCGTAACTAGTCTCCATGACCAGAAAGCCTGTGGTGATTCATAGCCATCACTTCCCTCCCTTGCCCCACTGCCCCCACAATTTGCTGAAGCCCCAGTGGTCATTATTCACCGCAAACAACACAGCTGGATAAACTCAGTGAGCAGACAGGTCTTTCCTATTTCTAATGGGAATCCTGCCTGAACTCTGGCCTGCCTGGGTAGCCCTGGGAGAAATTAGCTGATTAAAAATGTCCAGAGGGAGCTGCAAATGGGAAAAGGTTTATTCTTCTAAAATGCAATTGGCAATGCACCGTCTTTAGTGAGTTATCACAAGATGCTGCATGACCAGACTGTTTCATTAAGGCATCTCCTTCCTCCGATTCATTGTCTGTCCTGGGTATTTTATACCCTGAACTGGTGGAAATGGTGTTTCTCCATCCAGTGTCCCCGGGAAGGTCAGGTTGGGCTAACACAAAGTACTTTCTAGTTTTCAGCTCTAGGACAGCATTTGCCTTCCCTTCACCTCTGAGTACAGTGAGTTTGGTTTTCATGCGTGCTTCCCCCTCTCTCTGCTCAGTCTTTTTTCCCTTTCAGTGTAAAGTATGCACTTAACTCCTAAAATATTAGAGCTAAGATCTGGCATGCTTTGGCCGGCAAGCACTCTCACTGTCACTCCGGGGGAATTCATCGCAGTGAAATCCATCTTACTTGGCTTTCCAGCCCCGCGCCTGCCGACATCTCCATCTGAGCTGCATACCCCCGTGCTCCCCAGACGTTAGAGTCAAGAGAGGAAAACAGGCACTTCTGAGGTGCAATTCATCTCAGCCCCATGTAGACATTTCTATTAGGTCAGAACCATGCTCTGTTTCTCTTCACTGACTATAAAGGGAGCCTGGGGTGACTAGCTTGCATGGAGGCCTCTGGTGTAGATGCCTATGTTAGGTGAGATTAATTCATTCCTGGAAGCCAGTTTGTGTCAAAGTCAGGCACCCAGCTTTATGTCAGAGCTTTCATTTTGGAGCATTACCTGCAAATTTCTTTCTTTGTCCCTGTCTTGCAGAACCTGCAGAAGGTGTCTGATAGAGGTTAATCAACCCACTTTGATAAACCTCGACAGCAACTGCAAGGTCCTGCACCTGGGACGTGGCAGTTCCAGGCACAAATACAGGTTGGGCAGGGAATTACTGGAAAGCAGCCCTGAGGAGAAGGACTTGGGAGTGCTCACGGATGAGAAGCTCAACATGAGCCAGCAATGTGCACTGGCAATGCAGAAAGCCAACCGCATCCTGGGCTGCATCAAAAGAAGTGGCCAACAGGGTGAGGGAGGTGATTCTACACCTCTACTCTGCTCAGCTGAGACTCCACCTGAAGTACTGTGTCCGGATTTGGAGTCCTCAACAGAGGCAGGACATGAACCTGTTGGAAAGAGGCCAGCAGANTAGGGGAAATGGTTTTAACCTGAAAGAGGAGAGATTTAGATGAGATTCAGAATTTTTTACTGTGAGGGTGGTAAGACACTGGCCCAGGTTGCCCAGAGAAGCTGTGGATGCCCCATCCCTGGAAGTGTTCAAGACCAGGCTGGATGAGGGTTTGAGCAACCTGGTCTGGTGGGAGGTGTCCCTGCCCATGGGAGGGGGGTTGGAACTCGATGTTTTTTAATGTCCCTTCCAACCTTCTAACCATTCTATGATTCTATGATTTGGCATTGAAACACTGCAGGTCAGGTTGGACAGGGCTCTGTGCAACCTTATCTAGTGGAAGATGTCCCTGCTTATTGCAGGGGGCTTGGACTGGATGGCCTTTTAAGGTGCCTTCCAACCCAAACCATTCTATTCTATGACTCGTGGCAAGCGTGGGAGCCCTCTTGGGTCAAGGAAAAGCCATGTTGCAGATGAGTCCTGCAGAAAGCTGCCACGTCTCTCCAGCAATTCAGGCCATGCAGAGGAAATGGGCTGTTGCTGCTTTGTGTGCATGCATGTTGGAGATTCAGTGTCCTCTTCTGAGCATGACCTATCACCAGCTCGGTAAAGACAAGGCGCAAATGTTGGCAATGTAGACCACGAAATTCTGGGTTTTTTAATGTAGCTCCAGTGACCTGCAAAAACCACATGGAAGAACAATGAGAAGACACAGGCAGAGTGAAATCTGTAGACACACAGCGCTAAATCAAAACACCACCACACTGCTAACACAGATGTCAAAACAAAGTATGAGCTCTGGGATTCATCTTTTGCCAGTTCAGTGCAAACAATTTGGCTCACGGAAATTAAGCGAGGAAATCTAGCTTCAAACATGTCCAGAGAATGAACGGGAATGTGGATGACATCCAGCTCTTTTGAACTTGGTTGATATTCAGAAAATGAGGCACTGATAGTTGCTGGTTAGCTATGGAGGACAGTGGTACATCGCTCCCTGTGCTGCTCCTGCAGGAGGTCTGACTGGCGCAGTAAAACGGTCTCTTGGTGGTAAAATAGTAAACAAGGGAACAACCGTGAAAGGTTGTTTTATGTGAATGTATATTTCATCCTGATCTAGGTCTCTGATACACGCAAACCTTCATGAACTGTGGTATAGGTCTCAGAGAGCTGGTGGTGTTCACCAGCACCTCCGCTCAGGAGCCCTCATCTTACCACTCTCACAGTATCACAGAATCACAGAATGATATGGGGTTGGGAGGGACCTCTGGAGATCATCCAGTCCAACTCCCTGCCAAAGCAGGGTCACCCTGCGCAGGTTGCACAGGAACGTGTCCAGGCAGAGTTTGAATATCTCCAGGAAGTCCCTCCTTGTGTTTAGATCGATCTACTTATGTTCAAGTTTGTGCCTGTTACCTCTTTTCCTGTCCCTGGGCACCACTAAAAAAAGACTGGCTCCATCCTCCTGACACCCACCCTTTAAGTATTGATCAGATCCCACCTCAGTCTTCTCTTCTCCAGACTAAAAAGGCCCAAGTCCCTCAGCCTTTCCTCATCAGAGAGATGCTCTAGTCCCCTCATCATCTTCACTCCCGTGCAAGGAGACATATTCAGACTCAGGTGATGCTTCTAGCTACCTAGATACCACATGGCTTTAGCAACATAAAGCCAAATCCAAGCCAATATATCTAGTAGCAATTATTATTTAAGGTTTGGTTCCACCCTAAGTGGTCTCTTAACTGGACTAGTTTCTGGTTCACTCTTTACTTAACATCTATTTTTCCCGGAGCCTCTGCAGTGACAGTTTGCATCCACATGCTAAAAACCACCTGCTTGTTGGTCCATCTGTGTTGCCTCTGAGCCAGACACTTGTCCATTAGATCCCTGGCCTGAAGCTGAAGTCACAAAAAGTATTTGCACTGACTATCTAAGGTTTTTAGTTTCAGATTTGACCAAGGACATCAATGAAACACAATAAATTTTAGGTCGCCCCCTAAAATTGAGCTGGACTAACTTTGTTCACCATAAAGACTTGGAAAAGCCCTCAGGATGAGACTTACCAGCTGGAGAGCGTGCAGGCAGTTAGCTCACTCAGCACAGATGGCTTGCTGAGTTAAAAAGACCTCCACTGAAAGAAACCTATTGCACACCAGCCCTGGCACTGCACAGAGACAAAAGAGGTGCTTCAGGGTTGTGTTTTCCCTTCCTACCTGCAGCCAGGTATTGCTCACCCAAGGTTAACCATGGACTATTTGCTAAAGTGATGCTGAGTATCCTACAAAGATGAATGGTGGTGGCCAAGGACACCAACAGCTAAAGACATATCCCAGAGCCAACCTGCATTGCAGTGATCCTGCCAAAATCACTTCATGGCAGCTCAGATAGCAGCTGGCCTTCCTCTTCTGTAGCAGAAAGTCCTTTGCTGCCACTGAAACTGTGGGATAGGTCTTTCATCAATTCAGATCCACTGTCTGCAATTTGATCAGTGTGTTCTGGGACCCCAGAGTAAAAAAAACTTCTGGATAGAGAGGATTTGTTGGCTGTTACCTATTTCTTCTCATTTCTTTTGATTCCTCAGTCTTCCTGTCCTTGCTATTTTTCATACTGTTCTTCTGAGTCTTCCTCCTTGTCAGAGATCTTGAGCATCCCCTGGGACAATGATTGTAATTTCAGTTCAGGGATAACTTGTAGAGGATTTGCAAAGACAGATGATACTAGAAGGAAGGTCCCAGCTCTTGTGATTGAACATAGCTGTGCCACTGCATTTCTGTACTTTCATGATTTCCTGATCCTCACAGGGATCCACCAAGGCGGATCTGGAGGAGAGGAAGAACTTGGTTAGGAGATCAGCAGGATTTGGAGATGATGTGGCAGCAGCCTGGCTGGTGACATGCAGTTGGTAACACATGGTCAAGAAAATTGTCATGTTCTGCAGACTGAGAGAGCAGCTAATTTTGCCTCTCTTCTGGCCACCGTTCTTCATGGTGTTTACAAAACACAATCCCTGTTCTAATGCACATGGGCATGGAGAGTTGGGTTCATCCCACCCAACTTCAGCTACTTACTGTGGAAATGGTCACTTGGAGCTCTTGCTGCAGACAGTGGAGAGAAGAGGACACAATCAGAGTTGGTCGTTGGGTCAGTTATTAAAGCCTACTCTGATATGAGCTGCTATGGAAAGCAGTCAGCCCCTTTTAGACCCTGCTTCTGGAGAAGATGCATTTCACCAAAGAATTGCTTTCTTGTCTCAGTTGTCTATAAGGAAACCAGCTCAACCTGCATTTAGTCATCTTAGTCATCCACCCCTAAGTACAGAGCCGCAGGAGTGTACAGCTCTAGTTAATCCATGAGAAAATGCTGGACGATATAAGGCTCTTTCCACATGGAGGCTTTTTCTCTTAAGGAATGAAAGATAAACTTGGGGCGATCTAATTTGAAGGAACTGCCCAGGGAATCTTGTTGGGTCTTTCTTCTTGTGAATAATTTTTAATCTTGTTTCCAGAAATCTAGGGTGTTTGCCTCTGCTGGTGCTGGTAGACACAGCTCTGGTGAAGCACAGTGAGAGGTTAGTCCATTGGTTAGTGAATGATCTGGCTCAACTCCAGATGGTGGCTCTTCTGCCTGGGACATCAGCAGCTATGTCACTAAGATGAAAGTAACTCATTAAGGCAGAAATTCCCTAGACCTTGATCGCTGCTCCTGGTAGCATAAGTGTGTCCAAACAACCCCTGACAATAAATCCCCATGTGGATGGAAAGTTCTCTGGGGAAGCCAGGAATATGGGAAAAAGCTTGAAATGGTGCTGGCACAGTCCTGTGGTTAAAAAGCCATTCTAACTTCTCCATCAGGCTTCTTGTGTGAGCCTTGGAGATATCAATTAGTCTTTTTGTGTCTTAGTTCCCTCTTTGCAAAGTGGAGGGACAGACTCCGTTTACGCAATTGCAGATTCTTCAGGACAAGGACTCTCTTCTTGCTCAATTAAGTTCAGGCACCACAGAGTCCTGCTCTCAGCTCACGTTTCTAAACAAAAGTGGCATTTAAGAATCAAGAGTTTACATACCCAAATAGAACAACAATTGAGAAATACCTAAGTCTTAATTTACAGAAACCAACTCTTGCTTCAGACGTGAAAAAACAATTGCATGCTGCTGTCAGACCTTAGTGCAAGACAGAAATAAAGGAGTGGAAGGGAAAACCTGTACTGTAAATCCTTACTGTTTGCACTTTAAATTTCTTTGTTCCTTTGCCATTGGCTTGTAAACCATTAAGACATGCAGTAAAAGCTACATTTTCTTTCCTCTAGGCTTTTGAATGCTGCCATTGGGTTTGCAAGGTGGGATAGCAGTAAAGGGAACAGCATGTTTCCCTTGGCAACGTGGCGTTTTCTTTTCATACTGAATGCAACAGCAGTAAACTGAGTTTAAATCTATAATCATTAGCTGAACGCTCATTGACGCTAAAGAAGAATCCAAGGAGCTGGCTGTCCTCTTGCTGAAAGTGCACAGACTCCACAGGAATAATTAAAGTCAGACACTTTGGCTCAAAAGAAGCAGTTGCCCATACAGAACTAGGACCAGACCTACAGGAATGGAGCAATCTCATCCCATTGTTGGGACAGTTCAGTCGTTGAAGTCAATGCTTGTAATCCTGAACATGAAGAAAATATCTCTTTTTTTTATGATATAAACACTGTGATAGATTCTGTACCAACTCAGTGCCTAGTCCACAACGTTAGAGTCAAAGAAACAAAAAGGACAGGATTTCATCTGCTCGGTGCTTTGCCCCAGACGCATCTCCACGCCTTGTGCTCTGTCAGATGTTTTTCAGACCTGGTGTTTTAAGTTCTGACCCAGAGTTTAAGTCTTCTCCAGGCGAGTTAGTTATTGCCCTCACAGCAGCAGGTGCCTGGGTCAGCTCTAGCGAGCGAATTCCTGTGTGCTGGCAAACCAAGCCCTTGAGATGTGCAAAGATGCTCCCAACGATGTGAAATCTCCGATGCTGGTTACTGTGGCACGGCAGGCACATTTGGACAAACCTGCACGATGGCTGTGTGTCAGCTGCAGAGGAAATAAGCAGTCTCATTGTGCTGAGATGGATGTGTCCTCCTTCTCTGTTCACCAGTCCTCTGCGTTTTCTCCCTTTGGTAAACCAGCTGGTAATCTTTCCGAGATGAGGACTGCCTTTAGCAGGAGGCTGTGCAAGGCTCAGCCTACTTGTAGTCATATCCCTGCGTAGGACTGTTTGGTGCTACTGTGACATAAATAATACACTCTTTATTGATAAACAGATAAGAAGTTCCCTAGGTCTTAGTTCGCTGGACTATATCCCAGTTCAGGAATTATCTCACAGGTGAGCTCCCCTTCCAATCACATATGGTCCCACCAGCGACTCCCACAGTTACTTACACATGAAAATAATATTAGAAAAACATTTACTGTAAGCTTTAGCTTAATTTAGTAGAATTTAGCAGCTGGAAATAATGAGGAGGAGCCAGCACCTTGCAAAGAGCCAGCACTGCACAGACCACCAGCAAGTGCTCCACAGACCTCAGCTTGGAAAGTGATGAGACAGATGGAAGTCATTATTTTGTTTTGAACAAAATACCATCTGGGGCCAACATTTGCTGTCTGTTACTTCTGAGTAAATCCAGAGAAACTCCATCGTGTTCCTTAATAATCAGTCCTGGGACAGATCTTATTAAATATTTTCCTTAATGAACTTGGCAGAAAGAAGCAGGCGCCTGGTCATGAGATCTGCTGATGACACAAGCTTGAGTGACTGTAGTGCTATTGCAGAGGTGGATCAGAATACGATATGGGAAAAGATGGATGACCTTGAAGGAAGACTGAGTGAGAGAATTGAGTGAATTTTAACAGTAACAGAGAGTAAGAGACTTCACTTAGAGACTAAGGTGGAAGTTCATTGGCTGTAGAGGCAAAAAGACCTGAATTAATCTGTCTCATCACAGTGGTCTTAAAAAGAACAACCGCAGTCATAACGTATCTCGGGGAAGGTGTTTGCAGTAGAGATAGGGAAGAGTTCATACCATTGCACAGAGAGCAGCTGAGACATCATCTAAACTATTGTAAAGCTCTGCTCACCCAAATTCAGGGAAGATGGGTTGAAAATTGAAGAAGTGCAAAGGGACCATAGAGTGCACCTCATGAACAGCAGCTAAAGAGCTCAGCTTGTTCAGCTAAAGAAAAGAGGTATGTTCATCAACTACATCTGTACCAGTAAATTAAACATTCCCAAGATGGTTCTTTGACACTGAGGTCCACCAGGAAGGAATAAACCACGTCCAGGGTGATTATATCCAGTCCACTGACTGGGCAGTCCGTGATCCATGCTGACTTCAGGAACATCCTTAGCATTGCTTGAGAGTTTCCCAGCTGGCACAGGCTGAACCTCTGCCATTGATGTTCCAGGAACTGCATAGTCGTGACTGAGTGTTCCTGGCAGTGTTTCCGTCAGGATACAAACATCAGCAAAGGAGAAAAGACATTGAAGCTGAAGGAGTAGTTGGTACAAAAAGCAGCAGCTATTACATAGACCTGGGCAAGTTTGGGGTAGAAATTAAAGATGGGGACTTGCCCCTCTGTATTTAAGTGCGCATCTCTGCACACATCTGCCCTGGACTGAAGGGGAGCCACACATGGGGTTTTTCATTCACTCTAAGATGGTGTCTAAGCTACACCACCATGACAGTTGCCTTGTCGAGCTGCTTACTTCTGTCCTTTGGTGCCAAATGCCAAACGGGATTTACACATCTCATGTATAGATATCTGTGCTAGGGGAAATGAATGCCATTCCTGAAGTTTTTCAAGTATCCATGGACAAAATTCTAGAGCAGGCTTCCCAGATGTTCGAGGAGCGCACATGGCCACTTGCCAGCATTTGTCACCTAGAAGAGGACACCATCAACATGAAGAGGACATCAACACCTAAGCAGCATGGTGTCTGAAACTGAAGGAGACATCCCTAGATGATGGAAATTGATGTAATCTTTGGAGCTACACTGATTTACAACAGAAATAATCTTGTTCATTGTTGTTTTTGTTAGCACAAACAATGAATTGGGTTTCTTTTTTAAAAACACGTTGTCTTGTACCCGAGTGTGACTTTCTCCATTCATACTGGGGCTACTCCATTTATTTTAGCAAAACTGCTTGTTGTTGTCATTCACATGGTAAAAGAATTAGTAATCAAAATTATAATAATAACTCCAAAACTTATTCTTGTCCAATACAGTGACAAAATACAAAATTCCTTGTCCAGTTAATACAGGGGCAAAGGAAAGAAATTACTCAAGTCCATGAGCATCCTTTGAGGTTTATAAAGTTGGCGTTTTTTACCCCTTGCCTGCTTGCACAGCACAGGTGTTGTGTCCCTCCGAAACATGCCTGAGCAGCCAGCCAGATGGATGGGTTCCATCCACCTTCTCTCCAGAGGAGAAATGCCAGTTAGCGCGTCCATGAGCCACTCAACCAGCTCAGCTCTCTGCCCCAAACATGAAATCTGATTTTCTCTGGAAAATCTCTGGAATGGATCAGAGAGCTACCAGGACTGTAAATATATCGAATGACCCTCTCAGCTGGGACATGCGAGCCCCTTGGTAACTGAATCTCCACTTCGTATTGCAGGTTGTGGAGAGTGTGAGGTTAAATCACAACAAACAACAGATTCAGATCAAGATTTCCATGAGGGACAGTCTCCTAAATCATGAATAATTGCCTTGCAGCAGTGGTTAAGGGCGCAAGGAAGAATTAGGGAGTCACTGCAGTGGGTACGGCACAAACACACACAACTTCTCCCCCCTAGACGTGTATTTGCATATGGCCACAGGGGTAACAGACACAGCACACGCACACAGATGTATGCGTATCCTTTGATCATCCTGCTTGCTTTTCTCGGAGCTATTCAGCCTCAGCTGCTCTGGGTTTAACTGCAGTCGAGCGCTGATGACATGCACGTTAAATCCTTGCCTTACAAGACTGGGGGAAGAAAGAACATTAATAAACGTGCTGATTTCTGAGCTGCACAGCACGACGGTCCTTGTTTTCCAGTGCTGTTTCCTCCTCATTCCAGCAACATCTTGCCTTTCAGACCTATCCCTTAGCTTGAGCCAGCAGACTGATTTTTTTTCTTTTTTTTTTCACAAGTGTTCCCCGTTTATAACTGGGGGACAGGGGAGAGAAAAGAGATGATGATGATGATGATTAGCACATGCACCATGTGCCCCAGAGCAGGAAACAGCAGGGAATATGTGTTCATGGTGCAGTTTCTTAGTGCAACATGTGCTTCATCTGTCTTTTTCTGACTACAGTTTCTTTCTTCTACTCACTCCTCTGTGCTTTGATGATTTTTAGTGGGTTTTTTCTTGCCTGCCAACACTGCTTTGAGACGTAGGGTTTCCAGCTCTACAGCTCCTGGGCAGTCCTGCCACACGAACTGCTCAATGTCATCAGTGTCTGGGTTATGAAGGCATTTTTCTTTGAGGTAATACAGCTATATGGATTGCCTGAAAACAAGTGGTTTCATTTCCAACTCTGGAGCTGATCCACAGTATGACTTCTGTGGGGCCAAGGGCACTAGAGCTGAAGGTAGGTCTTTGCTGTCCTACATGTCAGGTTTGTAGTACCTCCAGGCTTCAAGAATTGTTTAAATGGGACTTTGGAACAGCTGATGATAGCCTTCATAGTGAGGCAAGGTGGGACAAGTCTTGGATTTGCAGATGCACAGAAGGGAGGTTGAAAAGCCCATGACAGATATACCCATCTTGGATGAGTCCTCCTGGACTCTCTGATTTCCTATAATGAAGTTAGAATCTTCTAGCTTCTGGATTCATGGTTCCTAGAAAATCTGCTACCATGACACTTCCTGAGCTGCTCTCCTCATCCCTTCAACTTTGGGAAGCCAATAGGCTTGAAAGCAATAGTCTCTGTCTACAGGGTAATTTGCATGGCTGCGTTGCTCCAGACCTCTGGGCTGTGAAAGCTGCAAGAGCCCCTGGTAGCCGAAAGAACAGGACTGACAAAGTAATGTTTGGGTATTTTTTTAAGGTGTCTTCAGGATCCCTTTGCATGGCAAAGAGAAGGCTCAATGCATTCAAACTTTCCATTAACATAAATTATTTCTCAACACAGCCTATCTGGAAAAAAGCTTTCTGTCTCTCATTTCCTGGGACACCCTTTTTTTTTATTTTGTGTTCACCACATGGGAGCCCAAGTGAGAATCTGTGATTATCATTTACCAGAGTTTGGACAACACAGAAAGACTTGATGCTTCCACTCCACCTTGAGAAAACTGCCTTCATATTTGGCTACCCCAGCAGTGGAACAAGAAGACCAGTGCCAAGTGAATACATCATTGCCAAAATATATGGCTGCTGACAAACTATAAGGCTGGAATGAAGATTTCAAAGCCTTGGGCCTGGACCAGGACACTGTGCTGAGATTGTTCAGCGTTGGCTAGACGGCTGGGATGCAGTAAATGGGTATCATGACATAAGCCATCATCCGATGATCTCCAAAACCTCACTGAGGTATTTGTTTACCTCCTCCATCCCTAGGAACATTATTTGTGCTCTGTATTTTAGATGGAGAGTCCCTATTTCAGGGAACTGCTAGAAGCAGGTAGGCTGTTCTGCATTACTGCAGTCCCAGTGGTCAGACTAACAGGAATGACCACGCTGGGGTAAGACTAAGTCATCTGGGTAGCGTGCAGGAAGTTTGTTTACACTTACCTAGCACCTTGTCCATCTGCAGCTCTTTCTGCACTTTCCAATCAGAGAATCATAGAATGGTTTGAGTTCGAAGGGATCTTAAAGATCCTCCAGTTCCAACCCCCTGCCCTGGGCAGGGACACTTCCCACCAGACCAGGTTCTCCAAGCCCCATCCAACCTGGCCTTGAACTCCTCCAGGGATGGGGCAGCCACATCTTCTCTGGGCAACCCGGGCCTGTGTGTCACCATCCTCAGAGTAAAGAATTTCTTCCTAATACCTCATCTAAATCTCTTCTCTTTCAGTTTAAAACTGTTCCCTCTCATCCTATCACTTCAGTCCCTGATCAAGAATCGCTCCCCATCTCTCCTGTAGTCCCTTTAGGGGGGGAAAGTCTCCCTGGAGCCAATCTCCAGTGCAAAACCAAATAAACAAAACCACACCTCAGTATCCTTAGACTCTGGGCTAGAACATTGGCAACATCAGTAGCAGTGTCTCAGGACCTGACTGGAAAAGCTTTTCTTCTCCTGTGGGATTAACCCCCTTCGTTATATGTTACCTGACATATAGTCCTGCAGTTCTTCAGAAGCAGGTTCAGGTTTTCTAGTGCAAGGACCCCGTATCCAACACAAATATACTGAGTGCAAGAGGTAATCAGATGAGTGCTAGAGGGCTACGGTCTTCCTGCATGTTCACTTGGACAGTTCAGACACATTTCCAAAAACCACAGTCCCCAGAGACATTCCTCTCTGCAAGGGAATGTGCTTGTTAAGCCAGGGGGAGAAAAAGCCATCTTAGAAATGAAACAGGTTGTTCTCCAGCACTTAGAGTGAGGGACGGAGACCGCTAATACAGCCCTAAGTCCAGGTCACACATCTTTTAGTTATCAGACTTGTCTGGAGACCAAAGCTTCAGCTTCTGATCCACTCTGACCTGGGGCCCAGCCCAGGAGCAAATGTGGGCAGAGCCATCTTGGCATCCCTCTACTTAAGACCATTTCAGCAACCAAACCCCAGAAAAAAATCCTCAGTAGGTCAGGGACTGTTCTATCTTCTTGCAGTTGTGCATTGTCCCTGTACTGGGTCTGGCTGAGAAGGAATTAATTTTCTCCGTAGCAGCCCTCATAGTGCTGTGCTTTGTATCGGTAGCTAGAAAGGTGGTAATAACACACCAGTGTTTTGGCACTGGATGTCTCTCCAACATTCCACCCCCATCATCAGTAGGCTGAGGGTGGGGAAGATCTTGAGAGGGGACATAGCCAGAACAGTTGACCCAAATCGACCAAACTGATCCTTTGCTCTGGGGAGACCCCCCTGCAGTGCTGCATTCAGCTCTGGGGTCTCAGCACAGGAGACATGGACCTGTTGGAGCGGGGCCAGAGGAGGCCATGGAGATGCTGGGAGGGCTGGAGCCCCTCTGCTGTGAGGACAGGCTGAGAGAGTTGAGGGGGTTCAGCCTGGAGAAGAGAAGCTCCAGGGAGACCCTATTGTGGCCTTTCAGTACCTGAAGGGGGGCCTACGGGAAAGATGGGGACAGACTTTTTAGCAGGGCCTGTTGCAATAGGACAAGGAGTAATGGTTTTATTTTCTCCCCTCCCCGTCCTGATGGGGAAGGGAGTGATAGAGCAGCTTGGTGGACACCTGGCATCCAGCCAAGGTCAAGCCACCACAGCCCCACAACCCCCTGTTGACCTTAAGCATAAAGAGTCCAAACAACAGCCTGATGTTTAAGTCTCTAAGGTTCAAGGAACCCTCCTTTTCATCAAACTGCTACATCCCAGCCATTCTGCAGTGGCTACTCCATGGTTTCCCTTGAGCTTTGAGCTAAGAACGTGTACAAATATCCATGCTGGAGTCACCAGCATATGCAAGGAGTTGGGAGAGTGGTGGCATGCATTGGTGAAGGGAAGAAGATAGGGAAGCATGAAGTACAGGTCCTGATTTTGGAAAGCAGTAATAGGGATAAGGAGGGGATAGAAGAGAATTGGAGATAAGGGGTCAGATAGGTCACTGAAAAGACCTTTTAGGAGGCAAAATTTGAAAAAAAAAAAAAAGTTAAAAAAATGAGGGAACCTGCTTCTAAATGTTTACTGGGGAGTGTTTCAACCCAAAGGGCTGGTCGTGGGATTGATGCTTCCTAGTAGCATCCCTTTTCCCTAGCCCACATGCTGCAGGATTTATGGCTCCACACTGAACAATCCAATAGCTGCAGCTGTTTGGCTCCCTGATATAAGCTAGGGACAATTTTCCAACCCTGAGCATGACTGGCACAACATGTTTCATGTCCATACAGCTGAACTTTCTTACCTTGTTTCTCAGGAAGCTTGGTGCTGGGTCCCAACTTCCTGAGCCATTCTCCTGAGCCTGAAACTTCTTACTGGTTTGAGAGCCATGGCCAGGCTCTTTTCAACCTCCTTGAAAATTCACTGATTAATTAGGCTGCTCCGGAGCTTTAAAACCCCTTCTCCCACATGGACATGGCCCTTCTGGACTGCAGCATAACTCTTCAGTGGGGCATGATAGATCCAGCAAATAAGATACCTGCCAAGATAGCTTTTGCAAAGGGTCCCTGAAAACACCATTACTCTGGTTGCCTCCCAGCTGACCTATAACACCTCACTCACTACCACAGAACAAACAGACAGCAGCTCCTGTAAGCCAGGAAGACAGAGTCACTCACCAGCCTTTGCGCCGTGCCTCGAACATCTGGTTGTTGATAGGGGAATGAATAAGCTAGAGGGCTGATGTGAACCAGATTGTTTGCACTCTGTCCAAAAATTCCTCTGCAAGCTTCCAGTGTCGATTTTTGGCTTATCTTTCACACATAGCCTCTCCGGGCACTTTCTGGGAAACCAGGAGAAGTACGGATTTGCACCAGCTGAGAAGAAGGATTTGTCATGCTCGTCGTGCTATGCTTTCATCTGAGCGGACGTGTTTGAGCTTGATTAAGGACACACTCCTCCATGTCTTCAGAGCAAGGAGAGACACTCACCCAAGCTCCAAAGCAAGTGGAGCGAGGAGGGGCAGGAAGAAAGGGACTGGGAGAAAGGACTCTGCTTCCTACAGAGCTTTGGAGCTTGGGTGAGTGAGGAAGGAGCTCAGAGTGGGTGGGAGAGAGAAGGAGCTAGAGGCAAGCCCAAGAGCCATATATGAAGCCCCAGTACATTCTTGATGTTGTACCTTGTTCACTTTGGTCAAGGGCTGGGATCAGCATTTGCATCTGCCCTGTCAACCTTTTTTTCCAGAACCTGAGGATTACTGCAGAACAAAGTCTGGCCAGTAGGTTGTTATTGAATGCCAATCCCTCTCTGAAGGTGAGGCAGGTTTTTTTCTAAGCCTTATTCCTCAAAAACAAGTGAATAAAAAACATTGTGGGCCAGCAGGAGAGAATCCTAAGTCTGCCACCCAGTCTCCATCTCATTCATGAAGAAGGTGGGCCATAAATTCTCGCAAGCCTCAGTGCAAAGCAACGGCCTTTTCCCCTCCATGATGTTTTTTGACACATTCAAGTCATAAATTTGAGAACAGACACATTGTTTTTTAAAAATACATTAGAATGTACTTAAGCCCTGGCTAGGTGAAGTTCAGCATTCACAAATGATAGAATCACAATCATAGAATGGTTAGAGTTGGAAGGGACCTTAAAGATCATTGAGTTCCAACCCCACTGCCATCGGCAGGGACACCTCTAACTAGGAAAGATGGGCTGTCTCTTTCTTTAACCAGCCATCCTTGGCATGACTTACAAATTTCTGGACCTCTGGAATGACCATTGAGCAAATGGGCTTTCAAAAACGAGTGCCCAGCTTCCTCCTAACTGAGGCATAAAGGGAAGCAATTCCAAGAAAAAAATCCATCATGGGCTGCTGAGTTTATCAACAGCACTGGCTGTGTTGCCTGCAGAAGGCAAGAGGCAGAGCCCCTCTACAACATTAAGGCCATCACAGTCTGATCCTTGGTGACTAGTGCTGACACTCCTCCTTTCTCTACTCTGCCTTCCAGAGAGCTGTAATTTTTTCCCTGGATATTAATGGCTGCTTACAATGACTTCTCAAGATGAAACTTTGGCCCAGGCTCTCTATTATGGCCTACCCTGGCCCAAATAAACCAATAAAAGTCTTTTTATATAGCAGAGAGAACAATATCTTCCCTCCAGCATTGCATAGTCAAGATAATGAACAGACATGGCAAGAAATCATGAGGCTCCTTTGCAGTAAGGATGATTCAAGTTAAGAAATCTTAATTCTTAAGAATTAAGAAAAACTTGCTAGCAGAGAGCAGGACTCCAGAATCAGCTGACTGAGCTCTCTCTGGTCTCCAACACTGCAGGTCATTAAGCACCATCTCTTTAACTAGATATTTAAGGTAAGTCTCTGCTAGGAATGGCACAGTTATAGATGATCCATCTGTGGTCCAGAAAGACAAGCCAAGAGTGGTGGGTTGACCCTGGCTCTACTGGACATGGGGGGAGCTTCTAGCAGCTTCTCACAGAATCCACCTCTGTAGCCCCTCTGCTACCAAAGCCTTGCCACATAAACCCAATCCACCAAGTAATGCTTCAAAATGCCTTTCAGTATTATTTCTCTATAGTTTCACAAGTTGTCTTTGGGGCTAGCCCATAACCTTGAATCCTCCCATAAAAGAGTGCGTGAACTTCTACTGCTCTTTTGGGAAGTCTAGCTGAACTTGAGAGAATGAGAACTACATATCTTGTTTTCTGAAGAACATCTCTAAGCCACCTTCAAGACCAGATGTATCATGTACAGATGATCATGGTGCAAGAGCAGCCTATGTGTGTGCAGAGGCCTCAATGACGAGCACAAGGGCCATGGTGCTTAAGAGCTTAATGTGCCAGCAGTTGCACTGCACAATCACAACAGCCATTTTCTGCCTTACAATGCTGAGGAAAGGCTTAGGGTCTACAGCTTCAGATCCCAGCACAGGGAAAGAATCGAGGTCCCAGCGTTATGTCTCACAGAGTCCATTTGGAATTGCTAATGGAGGAGCCAGGAGGAAAGGAAAATCATTAGGCTATAATTCAGTGCATGAAAGAAGACTACAGAGACGGAGAGACCTCTTGAGTCATCTGATCAAAATGTTGCTGTCATAGGTACTCTGCCATATGTTGCCATTCACACCTTTAATGCTACTAAACGGCTTTTCCAGAATTGCATTCCTTTGAGGATTCAAAGCCATCTGCTAATTTTTCCGCTTCAAAAGTAACCATGGCCCAATTTACGTCCACGTGTATTTGTGCCAACAGAGACCTGAAACTTAAATACCACTTTCTGCCTCCTGCATCTTTCCCATGCACAGCACAGAAAGCTCACCTCTCCCATCCATCCCTAACAAGGACTTTAGTCTCCAGACTGCTTGAGAAACTCAGATTTGGTGCCTAAAACTACAGAAATTAAAAAAATATATAGATATGACTACAGGTCTTTGTTGACAAAACTGGCAATAGCTCTTAGCATAATGTCATGTAAAACTAGCTCATTTTCTTATTAGTATAATTACAAAAGTTTCGTTTCCTTCCTTCCTGTTCACACCTTCTCTCTAAGCTGAAAGCAAAGGTTTCTGTAATTATTACTGCCAAGCCCAAACAATTAAAGAGAAATCAAATCTGGCAGGTGAAGCATCTTCATTTGCCATGTCTTTCAATGGCTTATTAAATATTTCACATACAAACACTCACACTCACACCCACACCCACACAGATGCTCGCACAGGAATGCCTTTTTTTAACATTACTTTATGAGTCTCCCCTGATGCCAAAGAATGACTAAAGGAAGCTGGAAAATTCTTTTGGATCATAAGGTTGAGAAGACACAATCCAAGAAATGTTGATGTTGAAAGACAGAAAGATCCGTCAAGTCAAACCGAGGTGGCTCCTGGAGATGTTTTCTAATAACTTAAATTCATAATGCATTATATATCCTGAAGTGCTTTAAGACTCAGACTGTGGTTGCTGATTTTCTTTCGTAATTCAGCAGGGGAAGAGGGCAGTAGCCAAGCGATGTCGGTAACACAGCAGTTTTCAGGAAGGAATGCAAGTACAGAGTGAAATTTAGTGGAAAAACAAGCCAACCTTGAGGAGGTACATTGGGTGGGAATTATCTCGCTTGCATTTGGATGTCTCCAGTGTAGAAGGGTCCATCCCAGCTGGACACCCTGAACTCTCATTTTACTTGAAGGAGAGAAATAGCTACACTTAGCACAGAGATCATTTAATCTGTTTTAATATCTACTTGAGATAAAATGAATCATACCCTGCAAGCGCTTGCTTCCTTCCATTGACTGCAGAGTCCAAACATAGAATTACTTGCAACGTAAACATATTGGGTGGGATTTATAACACCTATTTTATGTTTACAAAGTGTATGCATTCCTCTGAGACAGAAATTTAGGTTTCCACTCAAGTCAATGGGGCAAAATCTGGTCAATGCAGCCAATGGAGTTTTATATAGCAATCCAGCCAAGCACATACAGATTTTATACATATCATTTATTGTTTACTTAATTTGCTTAAATTGTTATTGCTCTTTATTCTTGGTACCAGCTAGATCTCCATTTACTGTCATAAAAGCCTGAATGCCCAACTGAGGGATGAAAACATTTGCAGATATTTGCGATTAATCTCATTGATAAAGTTAGGAGAGATAGATTCCCACAAAGAGATAAGCAACACAACATTTACCACATCCCACACCATGATTTAATGCTCAAGCTTGGTCCACACAGTGATTTTACCTTCTAACTCAGAGGAGGCAAAACTGGCATCTCCAACAGTACCAGTCCCTAGACCATCATGCTGGGTTGCCTTTGTGGTACTGCAGCTGGTAAGAAATAGTTCCAAGTTCTTACCGAGTTTCAAATTTCCTTGGAGATTTAATGTACTGAGACTGATGTCAGAAAACCCGGCCCCAGCAGAGTAAGGGGTGTTTAGAAAGTTCGCTGGTCTTGGCAACAGTCCTGATGGCCAGACAATGGCTTCAAGTGATGACAAAGCATCTTTACAGTATTATTTAGCATGGTCTCAGCTGAGACATGATAACTGCTTGTCTAGGGGGGCATAAAGTAAAAAGCTTCCTTTTGGACTGCTGTGACTCAAATAATTTTGACTTTGCATTAGGAAGGGCAGGCATCACACACAGCCATGGCTGGATCCCAAGACTGAAGGCTTTACAATAGTATCACTCGAGTTTCTGGCGCCATCACCTCCAACACCTCCACAATCACTGGTTGGGCAGGCACATGCTCCTGAGTCACTTGAAACAACCGTGGTCAGACAGCTGGATCGAGCCGAGTGCATCTTTTCCACTTTTAGACACTCTGTGAAGTCCCGTCTGAAAGTCCATGTGATGAGGAACATGCCATGGATCTTGCACATCTCCAAGGCACAAATGCCAGAGGTTTGAACACCAGGTTGGAGGTATTTCAGCACGAAGTCATAGGCCACAGAACATTCCTCCTTAAGCCATGGCTGTATTATTCCATATTCATACCTGCCTTACAGAAAGCCGGAGAAAAGGTTGTGCTAATCTGAAACCTCAGGCACAATTCATGGGGCTGACGGATTAGGCCTGACAACCTAGCAGGTTTGATTGGGTCATGGAAATATCCGCTGAAAGCCACATGAGCACATCTGATTTGGCAATAATAATTAAAAAGAACAAAAAAAAAAAAAAAAAAAAGGAAACCCAAACATTTGCTGCATATAAACAGAAAAAGGTGCTCTGTTTTATACCCGGAGTGGGGTGTTGCAGTTTATAGCAGATAGACAGAAAACATATGTGAATCATCATGTAGATTATATTTATATTGCCTAATGCTCAGGTTTGTTTGGTTGGCATTAACAACAACTCGTGGCTTCCTTTCCTATAATGCTGGTTTACTTTTAATAAAATCTTGCATTCACATCATCTCAGCCAAGCATTCTCCTGGGGTGGAGTCAAGGGCAAAGAAGGAAACCTCTGTGAAATTAATTTCAAATGTTCTCCTCCCCTTGTGCAAGGTTGAGTTCCACCCCCCTCCCCGTCCCCGTTATAAATAAATAAATAAGTAAATGCAAGATGCCCACTGATTGCTTTTGACAAAAACAAAAGGCAGGACAGAGGCTGAGAAATGCTTGCCTTGTTTTTCCCGAGCTGTCACCCTGAGATGCGCTTGGCATGCCATAGTACTCATACTGAGAGCTGACAATGAGTGCCAGCATGTACATTTTGGATCCGAAGATCTTTTAAGATCATGGAAAAGAACAACTTTGTCCTTCTCTGTGGTGATAATGTTTGGAGCAGTGCGTGGGACAACAACTGGGAGAGAATGGGAAAAAGGACATGAAGGACATGGAAGAGTGGGGAATTAGAGAACTTTGAGGGGACTGTACCCAAGTTTCACAAAATCATAGAATCATAGAATGGTCTAGTTGGAAGGGACCTTTCAGATCATCGAGTCCAATCATCAACCTAACACTGACAAAAACCACCACTAACCCATGTCCCTCAGCACCACATCTGCCTGGCTTTAAATACCTCCAGGGATGGCGACTCCACCACTGCCCTGGACAGCCTCTTCCAACGCTTGATAATCCTTTCAGTGAAGAATTTTTTCTTAATATCCATCCTAAACCTCTCCTGGTGCGACCTGAGGCCATTTGCTCTTGTCCTATTGCCTGTTCCTTGGGAGAGGAGACCAACCCCCCCTGGCTACACCCTCCCTTCAGGGAGTTGTAGAGGGTGAAAAGGTTTTCCCTCAGCCTTTAATTGTTTGTAGATTTGTTGTTTTAATTGTTTTTAGGCATTGAGGGCACATCACATGAGGTTGGTTCTTCTCACTTGCCAGTCAAAGCTAAACCTTTGGTGATAGCAGAAGTTCCTTAGCTGCAAATAAAAGGCTAGCAAGGTGCCTACATGCTTCTCTTGTTAGAAGTAAGGAGCCAGGTGACAGAAAAGGCAGGAATCTCCTATATCACAGACTTCCCATGCACGGCAACAGTAAGCTGCAAGGGATCAACCACAGAAGAATGTAGTATAGCAGAGATGGCTGAATATCTGGGCACAAACCATCATAGCTCATGGGTTTACCACAGTCTGATAATATTGGACGTGATGCCTTAAGAATTACCTGCAGATCCTCCCTTCATGTTCCCATCATTGCGTTTGACTGGCGAAAGCAAAAACATGTACTATTAAAAGGTTTTCACAAACAGACGGATGAAACCAGTGTGTTGAGGCTCTGATCATACAGAGGTGAGCAGCTAGGTCCTAGGACATTTGTTAGACTTCATGTTATATCGTGCAGCATTTTTGGAGGGCCGTTCGGACCCCATTCTCAAAACCAAACTGGTTATGTTTGCAAAATTCAGCTCTTGGCTCTGATTATCTCCTGAACAACTGAAAATGTGCTGGACTTCCAGCCCGGGAAGCTGAAGTGCCCACACAGAGTGAAAGGAAAACCCTATGGCAACCATTCAAAGTGTCTTAGAGCTGACATGAACGGACAAATCTTGAAAAGCTTCCACCTGCAGATGTTTTCACAGTATTACAAAAGATATGGATGGAGGAAACATCAAGTTTTGCCCAGTCCATCCCACTATACTGAGATAAGACCACCTCTCCCTCGTGCCAGGCTGGTGGTTAACTGATACCGATGACCCAGGAATTGCAGCCTTCCTCTGAGGGTGATGAAGAATGATCACCCACAGCTGATAGGGGACATGGAGCTGTAGGAAAATTAAGATATTTTTGCTGGAGATGTTCGCCTAGCCAAGGGTAGGGAGGCCAGGTCCTGGCATTCAGTGACTCCTTACATCTGTGTGGTTTTCCTAATTTGCTACCAAGGATTTCATTTGTGCCGATGGGAACTGTGAAATGGGTTTGTTTCCTATAGCAAGACCTGGTCCATCACCCTCTTTCTCAGAGACATGGGAAGAAAAAGCAATTGCCTTTATTCTCCCAAGCCCAATCAATCCCTATGGCTTCTCCTCCTTTAAGCAGATGTCAAAGCAGCTGTGGCAGGAGCAGAAAACGGGCTTTGCATTATGTCCAGCTGTTAGGCAAATCATGGAGCAGAAAGACTGCATTTGGGATCTTTTTCCTTTTCAGTGCTGTCAGTCAGACGGAACAGCAGGTCCCTAAAATAGTTATGAATAACCATTAGTAGGAGAAGACTTTGAAAATGTTCCTTGTTTATACATTTGCTGGAGGGTCTAAATCCTGGTAGAGCTTAGAAAAATCCACCGTTTTCACTAAGCTTTCAACTCTGCTTGGGCAAGAGCTCTGCAGCACAGGATAATAAATAAATGTCATGCCACATGTATACACATTTTCTTCCAAGGCTGTTTTCAATTTCTCCTTTCAGGCATGTTTTGCCCTGATGGTTCCCTTTGCTGGCTGCGTAAGAACCAGCTTCAGCACGTCTCTGAAACCTTTCCAAACAGAAAGCTCATTCATGTCCTCAGCTCTGAGATGAGTAACAGTCTGCAGCCATGTACCTTAGGAGCCATAAAGCAGAGCGGACTGGATTGGAAAAGCTCCTGTCCCCTTTCCCACTGTGGTTTTTTTAATGGAAATAATATTCTGGAGGAACACGAGGTTTGAAAGCGATGCCAGCAGAAGGGCCCTGGAGAGTCACATCTCCAAATTTAGCAGCCTCAGCCTGATCTTCTTGTTATTTTTGCTACGGGGACACTTCACTGCCCACATCACAAGCTGAGCCCACAGGGTATTCAGAACCACTGCCTGGATTTCACCTGGAGAGCTGGGCTCCCTTAAAAAGAGAGTAGTATATTAACCCAACAAGTGCTGGACTTGCTCGCCTCATCCACCTTGTCCTTGTTGGTGGGATAGCTCTCAGAAACATTGCATGACCTTCACAGGCTTTCCATGCAGGCTGATGTTGGCAGATGTGTTCAAGAACCAGGAAACTGGAGGTGTTCAAGGCCAGGCTGGATGGGGCTTTGAGCAACCTGGTCTGGTGGGAGGTGTCCCTGCCCATGGCAGGGGGTTGAAACTAGATGATCTTTAAGGTGCCTTCCAATCCAAACCATTCTACGATTCTATGTGTCCTTCAGCTGGTGTTGGCTGTTGGTCCGCAGCAGCAAACAGCTTAACGAAAACCTCAGGTCTGTGTGGTGCCCATGCCCTCAGCACCTGCTGAAGCAGAAACTGAGGCTGCTCAACACCTTGCAGCAGATTAGTCCTAAAACCACCAATTCAAAGCCCTTGAAAACATCTTCCTGCCACAGTATGTGTCAGACAGAAGTGGCACCTGGAGAAGACACAAGGCAAAGCGCTCAGGGGCATTGAGCATACCCTCAGTGCTGATGACTTCTGGACAAATTTTGCAAACAGAGACAGCCTTGCTTCCACCTTGCAGATAGCTCACGCTTGCCAACCACGGTGGCCATCCCCAAGCGGCAAGCTTGATATTTCCTACGCGTGTTAGGGGAGTGATCAGAGAGAAGCTTATTTGTCATAATTTGGTCTTGTCTTCTAATCTTGGCTGGCCTATCCCATAGAACAATAAACTGCTGTCCCCTTCCCTGCTTTTTTTTTTTTTTTTAAATGATATCATAGCAATAAAGCACTCCAGAGTTAGTTTTATCAGACCATTAATACACAGCATGGGTGGGTGAAGGCAGAGGCCACACTGCAGCCCCACCCCCCCTCTAGACACGTATTAATGGGGTCCATAAAACACACCTCGTTGCATCTTCTGGCTTAATTGTCAAATGGTTTCCAGATTTAAAGCCCCTAAAGAGAATATTTTAGAGGATCTACGTTCATTAGGTAACATCAAAAGCAACAGTAAACATAGGAAATGGGAGCTGCCATTTCAAACTCACCGAGACATATATCAGTGGGGGGTTTCCTAATGTTTTCTTTCATATTGGCCTAACCCAATTAAAAAAAAAAAAAAAGGAA
>VXAK01023276.1:122990-155818 GCA_013399435.1 Arenaria interpres
AAAATGTGTGCTTTTTTTCTCCTTTTTTTAGTTCCTTTTTTTTTTTTTTTTTTTTTTTAATACAAGCCATAGCAGGGTGGTTCAGTAACTTTCTTCAGATGTCTCTTTTTTTCATCATTGCCTACTTCAGAGCTTCTTGTAGCTATTATCGTGGCATCTGGTACTGATCACAGGCAGAGACACAACAAACTTGCTGGAGCACGGCTCTGGTGTGGGGTGGTCTGGAATTTGAGACCTCCTGCTTACAGTGTCCTCTGGTACCAAACAGTCCTGCACCCTGGACAGTCACCATCCAACGTCATTCCTGAAAATACCCTTGCTTTCTTCTAAGTCCTAGCTTGGAACATTTCACCAGCAAGGGGAGGAAGGAGAAAAGAAATGAAGGGATTTTGTTTCAACAGATGGTTGGGAACCACCTCTACTAGATTGTGTACATGGCCTTCAGGAGAACCATAAGTATCCCAGCTGTGGGACCCACCACGTGTAAAATGACCAATAACTACCATTTTTCCGCATTTCATCTTCACTTTTCTTTTCCTCTTAGATTTTGAACACCAGACAGCTCTACATAAGCAACATAAGCAGTTTCAGGAGTTCCTCAGTCTGGGGAAACAGAAAGCAGAGGAAAAAATAATCTATATATTAACAGCGTACACAGTCTCTCTACATTTGTAGCTGACTCGTGGAAGTCCATGATCACAAATAGGTACCTCAAGACTATCTGTATCATTCTCAAGTTGATAACTGAAATAGTCTATCATCAGTTTGCTAATATAAGTGTTTGAGACCAGTCAGATGACTTGTGTTCTGGAATTGCCTCTTTTTTTTTTTTTTCCATGGTCAATGAAGGGAGTTGATTTTGAGTAGTTCAGACTGCAAACTATCCCCTACTATTGAAACTTTGATGTCATTAACGTTACCCTTAGTTCCTGCCCGAGCCCTTCCTGAGATCCACTGCGATTCCAAAAGAAGGACAGGTGACAAGAAAACCTGTTGTGCGTAAGAGCCCCTTTCTTAAAATCAGGCTGCTAACACTTCCTTTCTCCCCTCCCTTGCGTGTCATGTCTATCAGTGCTAGTGATTCTCCCTTCTTTTTCGGGATATAGTTTCTTGAATACCATGGCCTCAAACCTCGATCAGGTTACCTCCTTCTAAGACAATTCCTTTGTAAAAACAACGATGGTGGAAAATATGCCTTATAACTCATGTTGACACCTTGGCCTGCCTTCCTCCGGGTTCAAATCACGAAGGTGATTTGAGTTTATCGTGACTGAAAACAGAGTGTCGTGTCTCTAAGCTCAAGCTACCGTTCAGTGATGAGCATTTGGGAACATCGTTAACTGTTCCTACCAAGAACGATGTGATGTCATAAAGCTGGAAAGAAGTGGAGCATTTTAGGCCATAATCTTGCCTTCATAAAGGAATGCTGATAGCACAGCACTACGCAACTGGCTTTATCGAAACATCAGTGCCAAAAGATCAAGATGCTTCTCTTAGAAAGAGAAGCAAAGAGCATGTTAGTGATGAAGAAACTTCTGCAGAAGGTTTTTGCTGCCCACCTGTGCTGTAAGGCACTCATCTCTTCAGTCCTGAGAGAGTGGTGTTTTTTCTTGAGCATGAAATATTGTGCAGATTAGCAGGAAAGCCAAGTCACAGAATCATAATAAAAGAGGGCTGGAAGGATGAGGAGAGGTCATCAAGGCCTTTTCTTTGCCTCAAGGCAGGATCAGTTGTTCCTAAGCCACTCCTGACAGATGTTTGCCTAATCTGTTTTTAAAGGCCTCTCTATTGGTTCAAGAATCACAGCCTCCCCAGGCAATCTACACCACTGCTTCACTGGCTTTACTGTTAGCAACTCGCCTCTCAAGTTGAACAGAGCTCTCCCAGGGCTCCATTTAAGACCATGACTTCATGCCTTGCTCCCTGAGGATACAGAGAAGAGCTTATTCCCTTCCTCTTTACAGCCCTTTTTATGTAGTCAAAGACAGCTGAGGGGAACCCTGGGTAATCCCCTCTTACTTGCACGTTTGATGTCCACGATGTTGACCAACCCTAGCTGTGTGAGTAGCTCCCAAGCATTCCCATGGGGTTTATGCTCACTTATGGGATGGTTGAATTCAGTTTTTCTGCTCACTCCTGGCCAGTAATGACGACAAAAAAACCTGTTAGGTCTCTGCTCAGCAGCATGAGGGTGGCAGGGAACTCTTGTTGCATGAGGGCTTCTGATAGTGGGGCACAGTGAAAGTCTTGTGCAAGTACACACATCCAGATGATCCACTTGGGGTGGTGACATTTGCTCTCACTCTATGTGTCCAGCCTACAAAAGCACAAACATCACCTATACCCTTCCCAGAGACTGTGCTGGCCCCAGTGGATTTCATGATTCCTGATCCTTGAAACTCTGTTCTCACTTCTGAACTGATGCCCCATGAAGACTGTTTTTTCCAGCTGCATCCACCATGATCTTAAAGGTCTTCTCCAACCTAAATGAATTTATGATTCTATGTGAAGTGAATGAAGATCAAGCTTTAACATGTGCTATCGGCTTCCTGCCCAAAGCTGCTGCCCATCAGCCCATACAGTTGCTCTGGATCTAAGCAACATCCACTGGGGACCTGAGTGGCCCATTGGGTTGTTTCATGCATACAAGATATGTTTAGCTTGCAAAAACATGAGCTGTCCTCCAGGTAGGCTGCCAAACCTGCTCAAAGTCTCCTCCACCAGAGAGCTTGGGTGTTAAGCTAAGGTGGTCTAAAGATCTGAAAGCCTGCAGAATGGCTGATGGGCATGTCCAGCAAGAGTAGATGGTCCCACAGTTCCATCTTTCTCCTCCTACCCTTAACACTCAGCCTAGAGTGGCCTTAATTTGACCCTCAAAAGGCAGTGCCCTGTATCTATCATTCCGTCCCTTGTCCTGTCTCTCTGAGCACTTACAAATTCCCTAGAGAAAATTCCAGCTCATTTGCCCATAGCCACGTCTCCTTCTATGCTGAAAGACTGAGTTAGCAAAAGCTCAAGGAATCCCATTCCATTTCATGCTGGAAAAAACAATGAAGCCTTGCTAGAAGGTCCTGAAGACAGATAATAATAAATGAGATGGGTTGAGGCCAACAGCTGCTTCTGTTCCTCCTCTCTGCAAGGGTAGTAAGAAGATGACATTTCCGACAAAATAGAAATGACTTGGTGTAACTGTCATCTTTCAGAGCAGCCATGGAATATTGTCTCTCAGTGTATATAAACCCTTTTCTCACTGACTCCTCTCTTAATCAAGAATTTGGTAGCCTTTCGGTATCAGCCCACATTGCTGGGCAGGAGGCTTCCCTCCAGCTCCCAGCCTGCTTCTTCACTTCAAAGGCCATCAGGGAGGGGGAAGCACAGCAGAGGTCACATTCCTGCAATTTATTTGCCTTGCAGCCCAGTTCCTGCACTGTTTTCCCTGCCAGAGGTACCGGCAGCCCCCTCCAAGACCTCATCTTGCACTTGGGCATACAAAGTGACTCCAGAACAGAAGACAAGAGCATGTTGTACCCAGAAAGGGTGACCATCATCTTCTAGGTGATGTAGGCTTTAGCCTGCATCTCTACAGGTTGCCCAGAGAGGTTGTGTATGCCCCTTCCCTGGAAGCGTTCAAGACCATGGTGGATGGGGCATTGAACAACCTGGTCTAGTGGGATGTGTCCCTGACCATGGCAGGCAGGTTGGAACTCGGTGATCTTTGGGGTCCTTTCCAACCCAAACCTTTCTATGATTCTATGATCTCTCTTTAGCAGGAGTTAAAAGTCTGTCACATGTATCCTTGGTTACATCTGCACTTCAACTTGTCACTATGCCTGGGACAATCTGAGAACAAAAGAACATGCTGGGAATGGGAACTTCATGAGGTCCTGGTATGAGAAAATAAACCATGAGACCCAGGTGCAAGCCTTAGACAGGAAGATACCACTTAGATAATACATAGTTTCTGAGATTCCTCTAGTCAAATTTTGATTGATTACAACTCAATGCATGGAGATGAAACTATCTTGGTTTGGTCACAGAAATTCAAGAAGGCTCACTATGAAGGTACCAAGGATTTCTGCCTCTCATGCAAGGACAAAGGCTGTGCATGGACTTGTCTGTAAGGCAGTTGGGCTTTTTCTTGGGCTTATAGTTGAGCAAGGTAGTGCTATTTAATTGCCTATTTTTATAGTCCAGCTGGTGCAACTGTGATTCATGTAACAGGTCCAGCACTAACTTCTCAGGAAGAATGGAGGTGCCATGCGTGATTTTCTCAAAACAAACTGAAATGAGAAGGGAAGTCATTACATAATTCCATCACAAGCGCTTTCCCCCTGCCGTTGGCTTTCTCGTGCTTCCTTCTGGTTTGTAGTGGATGAGGGTTTTGTTCCTGCTCATACTCAAGACATTTCTGTGGTGCCCAGTTCATGGAGTTGGGTTCAAAAATGTTTCCAGTGATGCTCTGTGCTGAGTTGACACACCAACCTGTCCACCAAGACTCAGCATATGTAGTACCTTGTGCTATAAACAGCCCGAACTCAACCCAGTCAAGAAAGTGGTCAATAAGAGTGTTGTCCAAGAGTCCAGCCACTCTGGACATTAAAGAGGACATAATTCATTAAGGGGCTTCTAGAATCAACAGCAATTTCTGCACTAGTTCATGAAGAGTGTTGCAGAACATTTCTGTGTATGTAAACACATTCATCTGTGGTTTGGGACACAAGAGGCTAAGAACCTTTCCCAACAAGGAGCTGGGATGAAGCAACCTAGATTTGCGTGCTACTAAAATTTAAAAGCATGGATGCAAGCTCTTCCATGCCATATAGCCTCAGAGTCATAGGACAATCTTGGGCACATTTAATTTATTTGCACAATATTTATTATTGGGTCAAGTCCTTGCTATTTCAGGCCCCATGTCTTCTAATCTTTCTCAGAAACAGATTGGGGTCAAGAGCCAAAGGTTTCCATGAACAGTGTGGTCAACTGGTAAGACCTCTGTAAACTTCTTAGCAGCTCTTTGAGTCCTTAGAATCGTAGAATCATAGAATTGTCTAGGTTGGAAGGGACCTTAAAGATCATCTAGTCCAACCATCAACCTAACTGACAAAAAAATAAGTAAGAAATAGGAAATAAAAATTACTAAAACATGTTCCTGAGGACCATGTCAACCCGTCTTTTGAACACCTCCAGGGATGGTGCTTCAACCACTTCCCTGGGCAGCCTATTCCAATGCTTGATAACCCTTTCTATGAAGAAATGTTTCCTAATATCCAATCTAAACCTCCCCTGGTGCAACATGAGGCCATTTCCCCTTGTCCTATCTCCTGTGACTTGGGAGACGAGACCGACCCCCGCCAATCTACACCCCACCTTCAGGTAGTTATAGAGCGCGATAAGGTCTCCCCTCAGCCTCCTCTTCTCCAGACTGAAAAACCCCAGCCCCCTCAGCGTCTCCTCATAAGACTTACTCTCCAGACCCCTTTGCTAGAAAGACATTAGCGTTGAGTTATTTCAAGAAGCAAAGCCATAAGGAATAATTATAGAAAGAGATCACAAAAGCCTTACATGCAGAGCTTCTTGGTTTTGAATCTTACATTTAGCTTAAGTTTATGTTATTTAACTTTGCTTTGAGCACATTATAGTAAAATGGTGTCTGCCTTCTCATTTCTATTAATGCAGCTTTCTAGAGGCCTTTAGATGATAAAACATACACCCCAAAAAATTGAAACATTGCTCTTCTGACACTGACCTTCTCTCCATTTTGAGGCGGGGTTGGTGGTTTCCCTCTGGGAGAGCACAAACCACATTAAGGGCCAGGATCTTCAGACTTATCCCTGCCTTTCCGAAGGAATTTTATTCCTTTGGAATAAACAGTGAAACAGTGATCATAATACAAATGTCCCAGTCATGACTGAAGTTCCCACCATGCCTGACAAGGCACATAATAAAGTACTAGCCCTTACCTTGAAGAGGTTTTACAAAATGGCATTGAAGTTATTGGAAGATACTTGGAAGACAATAACTGCTTAACACTATTAAAACTTGTGTTACCTGCCAGGTCAAGGCAACTCTTCTGAAGACATCTGCCATGGGAGGTGGGGTGCTTGTTCATGTGTGGCTGTGCATGCCAACTGCATTATAGCTATGTGCTCTGAGGTGGGATTCACATCTCCAAAGCGCACATGGACACTTGAGGCTCACCAGGCTTCAGCTGCATCTTCTGCTCTCACTCAGACCCTTTCTCTCCACTCATCCCCTTGCCAAAACCTGGGTGCTTGATGTTTGCCAAGCACGCGATAGAAACATCTGCCTGCCAGAAGGATGCCTGCGTGGGGTCGGCTGCTGAGGCTTCTCCTTGGGAGCTGACAGCCTTTGGGGCTTGGAAGGGGTGCCCAGCTCCTCACTGTCCTTTCCCTGTGCAATCTTTCCTCTGCACCCCCAAACTTTGCACTGCCCTCCATGGTTATGGCACTTTTCCATCGCTTTCAGCCACCTGCATAACCTCAGACACAGCCCATTTCTCCATATCCTCCAAAGAGAATTTCTTTAGCTCCTCTATCTGCTTCCCATCCCCCTTGCTCATTTTCATGGCCCAAGAGTAAAAGCCTCCGCACATCGCAGCGAGAGAATGCGTCGAGCTGCAATAATACAAAGAATAATTTCAGAACAACAAGTGGGCACTGGAGACCTAGGCTACTCAAATCTTGAAGGTTTTCGTCAAGAAATACAGTTTTTCTGTGTCTCATTTTCCCATGGGAATATTTCATTTCCCCACTCTTTGCCTGTCATAACTGTCCAGTAAAAAACCTGACAGAATCATAGAATCACTAAATGGTTTGAGTTAGAAGGGATCTCAAAGATCATCTAGTTCCAACTGCCTGCCATGGGCAGGGACACCTCCCACCTTCTCTGGGCAACCTGGGCCAGTGTCTCACTACATTTACAGGAAAGAATCTAAATTTACTCTATTACAGCTTAAAACTGTTACCCCTTGTCCTATGGCTCCACTCACTGATCAACAGTCCCTCCGCATCTCGCCTGTGGCCCCCTTTAACTACTGGAAGGCTGCTATAAGGTCTCCCCAGAGCTTTCTCTTCTCCAGGCTGGACAACCCCAGCTCTCTCAGCCTGTCTTCAGAGGAGAAGTGCTCCAGCCCTCTCATCATGGCCTCAAGTTGCACCAGGGGAGGTTTAGATTGGATATTAGGAAACATTTCTTCATCGAAAGGGTTATCAAGCATTGGAATAGGCTGCCCAAGGAAGTGGTTGAGGCACCATCCCTGGAGGTGTTCAAAAGACGGATTAGACATGGTCCTCGGGAATATGTTTTAGTAATTTTTATTTCCTATTTCTTACTTATTTTTTTGTCAGTTAGGTTGATGGTTGGACTAAATGATCCTTAAGGTCCCTTTCAACCTAGATGATTCTATGATTCTATGATCATTGTAGGTCTCAGCCTATGTATCTAATGCTTAAAACAGTGACATTCTGACCTTTCTTGTACCTTACAGGCTTCATTGCAGCAAAAATAACATCACTCTAGTCAGATAAAAACACCTTTGCACAGATCCCCTTGGTATGGACTTCTCGCATCTCTACCCCTGGCCACGATGAGAAACCCTTGGAGTACCAGCCTACCATAACATGGAGGTAAATGAGTAAAGCTGCAAATACTCCTTTTTCCCTACAAAACTGAAGGCACTTGGCAGCAGTGAAGAAGAAATTCCTTGTCCTGGCAGTGGTCAAGAGTTAGTCCTGGACAGGAGGAGTGAAGCTGTGACTCCTGAGCACGACTCACCTTCCACGGGACCAATTCTGCTGAGCATTGCCCCAGCACCCCAGCACAATCACACCCTCTCCTGAAGTGTATTTTTTTAATCATTCCAAGCCAAAAAGAGAAGAAACCTGGTTCCTGCAACGGTTTTCAAGGAGCTGGGAGGGAGGGAAGATGTGTAACACATGTGTTTTGCAGTAGG
Organism: Arenaria interpres; assembly: GCA_013399435.1. NCBI lineage: Eukaryota > Metazoa > Chordata > Aves > Charadriiformes > Scolopacidae > Arenaria > Arenaria interpres. The sequence goes on from VXAK01023276.1 coordinate 130,963, forward strand.
ACATCTTACCTCAAACCAATTCATCATTGTCCATCCACCCTGCTGGGCCCTGGCGGCAGGTCATCAGCGGAGGCCCCGCATCCACCGCCTTTCCAGAAGTGATCAAAGGATGAGATTGTGAATGGCATAAGCTTTTGTGGATGGGATTACAGCCCAGCCAGGGCACGCAACACTCTGTTTGAGAGTTCCTCCTTTTTATCTCCCTGGAGCGGGTTCATTTTAACTCCCCTCCCACCGTGCCCAGCACCCAGTGCTCATGGGAGGTGCAGTAGGGACGATTTTGAGGGGGACTCAGTGCAAATTCCAGCCCAAAAAGCCTGAAGCAATCTGGTGGTGCGTAGGGTTCACCCTCCACAGCAGCTCTCCTTACACGAACAGACGTACATCAAAGGAAATGTTCAGGTCCTAAACTCTAAATAAGGTTTAAAGGTGAGGTAAGACCAAACAACACTCGTAAAAAATTATAGCAGAAAAATTCTTTGTAACCAGTTAACACAAGCACACACTACTTCTGTCTCACGGCATCTCATTCGTGTTCGGTGGTCCTGGGTGCCAGGCAAGAGGATGCCAGGTACTGGTCCCCTTATGCAGCAACTGGGTGGGAAAGGGTGACTCTCTGTGCTGGGTTTAGGGCTCCAGAGTCTGAAAGTCAAATTCTCTTCCTAAAAAACCCGTCTTTCATAGGTCCATCTTCTCCTGGAAGGTGAAGACTACATGCCTGGAGCTTTATAAGATTCCAAGGGTAGGGTTTGGGCTGATGGCTAGTGCCAGAAACATATAAAAACCACACATTAGCCATGAAACAACTCCCACGAAGGAAAAAGGACTTTCCTTCCAAGGAGGAAAACTTACAAAGAAGGAAAGAAAACCCCACCAACACCCAGTAAGGTGATCACTAGTCCGTGGGAAATACGGACAGCTTGCGAGGATGTGTGTGGAGGGGCAGCCTGTGTCCTTGGCAGCTCTCAGCAGGAGCTGTGGGTGTGCTGAGCTTCTCAAGGAGCTCCTGCTGTGCCCCTGCAGAGGCACAACTGTCCTGCAGTTGTTGTGGTCTATGCCTGTTTCCCTTGTGCCAGCGGTGGGGAGCATCTCAAGCACACAGGACTGGGGCAGACCTCCTAAACTCCATCTTCTGCTCTTAGCAAGCACGTGCTAAGCCTCGCAATGCAGGCTGTCTGATGAAGTTTGGTCTCCCCAGCTAGAAACTACCGTGACTCCATTACCCCCTCTGCCCTCTTCTCCTCTAAAACCACCCTGGGACTCTTCTCCCTGTGAATGCACGAAACTTTCCAGCTTTTTTTCCTGCCTCACTGGCTTAGGTGAAAGACTCAGCGTGTCAGCCGTGCGCTGGAGTTGTCACGGCCTCTTGTAAGCACTCCATATATTACAAGGAGTGACTCCCACAAAGGCTTAAGATCCATGACAGCTTTTTCCAGCGCTGCCTTGTTGCTTCCAATTACCCTGACACGGAGCTGATGAAGAAAAGAAGATCCATGTCTCCCATCCGGAGACTCACCGGAAACGTTTTCCCCCCTACGCCCTCGTCCATCGTTCTCCTCGTGGATGAGTTACATCTTTGGTGAGCAGCCGGAAACTCACACGTAAGGAAGAAATATGCATGTACTAAAGCAGAATATGTCATATTGTTTAGATGTTAAGGGCAAGCAACAACGTGGGACGTGGCATGAATCACAGCTGCGGCTCGCCTGGAGGATGGGGGTACCCTGCGAGTGGCAGCTGGTGCTGATTATCTGGAGAAGTTCTCCTTTTCTTTTTTTTTTAATTCCTCTTCTTATAATAGGATCCAGTAATTCATCCTCAGCATGGGCTGCGTGTCTGTTCTCTCTGGAATATCCCAGGGATGGGTTAGTAATCCATCACAGGGAGAGAGCGAGTTTTTCCTCCTCTTTGTTTTCCCCCAGGTGACTTCAGGGCAGCCAATGTTCTTCTACCACCTGAGGTATGTGGAGACTGGCCTGGTGTGTTCAATCTTCGAGGAGAGGCATCGTCAAAACCAGTGTTTCTAATTAAATAAAATGGAAAGATAAGCAGATTGACAAGCAGGCGAAAAATGCAAGGGGTGGAAGTCTCACAAATGCCTTGCAGTGGAAAAAAACCTCCTACGATGGCAGCTCGCACAATGATACAAATCACACTACAGAGAATCAACTAGCCTGCCTTCTACTGACGCTCAAATAATTGTGTGTCTTTCTTCCCACTGGCAACTTTCACCCTGAAGGACATTAAAAAGCCTTGCAAAACTATGCACAGATCACCACGAAGGTACCTCTGCCTTCCCAATGAAATGTGGGGCTGCCAAACACCAAAAAACGCGGCTGCCCAGGTGTCCGGAGCAAGGACCAAAATGTTTCACGCACTGTTTGAAATTATGGCCCGGGAATGTAATGAGCAGCCTCAAGCTGGGGGATTACATTTTACTGGGTAGCAAAGTGAGCAATGCAGTGGTTCTGAATGCCGGCTGAATACACTTCGTATCAAATTTAAAGTGCCTGGCAATGATATTTGTAAGCAACACGGCATCTTCACATGTTGCAGCTGCTGGAAAGTACTCCTAGATATGAAGTTAGATGGATCCTTAAACCAATCCAACATAAACACCCTTAAAAGATCGTTCCTAGTAAGGCCTTCAAGACAAATACTCCAAATCATCTGTCACATCTGAAAAAAACTGGCTTTTAGTCTTTACCATGAGAAAAGATGTTAAAATGAGAGTCGTACCGACACCCCATCTTAACCAGCTCAGTCTGTCATAAGAACACAAGCACAGCTGTGTTGGTTTGGGTCAAGGATCCATCTATCCTCGTATGTAGCCGTGATCAAAGCAGAGAAGGTGGCAAGTAATACAGTTGCACCCCGCAACTTCTAGCAATCCCATTTTATTCGAGATATTTTCTGCTACCCCAGTCTATAGCTTGGGGTCTCTAACCTGACCCATGCACCAGGTACTGACCTGGGAGGAAGCAGGAAGGTCTCACCTAGGGCTGTTGTGTCCATCCCATTTCTATCCACCCACCTCCTCCACTCATTCATCTTTGCAGCCCTACTCCCAGGTGTTGACAAAGCTGGCGTGTCCAACCACGGTAGCTTTTCACCGATGGCTGCTAATGCCTCAGCAGCCCGTGCCATGTGGTCAGAAAAGATTGCAGAGCTCTGAAGTTCATAAAAATTCCTAGATTATTAGTTCAATAATAAGTCTAGTCTTTCCATGTCAGTACATTATAGACCCCCGGCTAGGCGTTTTAAATCCAGGACTATGAGAGAATGTTGTAAAGTCTCCAGGCCACAAGCCTGTTTTTTTCTTTGAGAAAGAGGAAAATTAATAAGACAACCTAGAGAATGGGAATAAGTCCAGGAGACAAAGCAAAAGAATGAGAGGGAGAAAAAAAAAAAAAAAAAGAAAAGAAAAAAAAAAAAAGTGGAAAAAAGCCAGAGGGAAAAAAGATGGAGGCTGATAAATGGCTCTGTAGAAAGGCATATTGAAACTTTGTTTACAATCTCATGGTACCAAAGCATGCAGTATTAATAGCCTTCGACACCTTGTAAACTCAGCAAAACTAATTTTGGAGAAAAGAAGTCCTTTCCCAGCAGTCTCCTCTTTCTTGCTTAACACGCATTTTTCCAGGGCTGACATGTCCCCCTTTCATCATGACAGCAGAAAGGAAGCTGGAAGGTTTGCCAGGACGCCTGGGGTAGTGCCCCATGTACTCTTGCAAAGACAAAACACAAAAACAACTCAATCAGATTTTTTAATGACCCCAACCGCCCTATAACACTCTGCTGGGACAATGGGTCCAGAGGTGAACTTGTAAACTCCACTTGTGAGGTAACCCGTCATTATTGTCCCAGTCTGAGGGATAAAGAAGCTGAGCAGCGTAGACCAGGGTCACACAGAGAGCTAACATCAAGGCTGGGAGAGAAGCAGGGGCTGCATCCTGTGCTCCTGATAAAGCCCACATGGTCCTTCACCACTGTATTGATGCAGCTTAGCGGGAACGGCCATGCTGATACACCCAGACTGACGTACCCGTTCCTACTTAATCAACTCTACTAAATGTCTAGTGTTAGACCATGTCCATGGTCCAAAGACCACGGACCTTCCAAAGACCTGATGGCAAACTCACTTCTGGACATCGGCCACACGATGCCCAAGGGCCCTGGGGGTAAATGATGGTAGCTGGACATAGTGAATCATGCCTGTTCCTCCTATGAGAAGGATACAAGGGGTAGCATGCACCAAATTGTTCCCCAAAGCTCAGCTAGAAGCCCTACCTCATCCATGGCTTGCCTAAAGGCAGCCTGGGCTCCAGACATGGCACAGCCTTGCCAGGTGGAGCCATACTCTGAGGTCCATGTTCACACAGCCCCTTGTGCCAAGGCATGTCAGACTCATATGGTTTAGCATACCCACAAGAAGGAACCATCTTTGGATCACGCCCACCAACATGTAATGTTCCGCCAAAGGACAGAGGCAACATCCCAACCAGCAGTGACTGGGGGTGCAGACTTCAAAGGTGCCATCCTCGCTGATGCTGAGGATGCACAAGGCTGAAACATGAAGGTGTTTTGGATTAATAGATGCTGATGGGTTTATGCAGAGGCACCAGCAGCAGAGGCAGGGAAAGGCATAGGGGTAGGCCAGGCTGGATGGGGCTTTGAGGAACCTGGTCCAGTGGGAGGTGTCCCTGCCCATGGCAGGGGGGTGGAACTCGATGATCTTTAAGGTCCCTTCCAGCCCAAACCATTCTATGATTCTGTGAATAGTTTTTACTGAAAGCTTTTAGCTATAAAATGACCTTTTCGCCCCGAACGAAACTTTTTACATGAAATTTCCCCTTGTGAACATTCTCTGTGATAATTTTTTTGTGAAGAGTTTATCTGATCGTTCTTGAAATTTTCCATTCTCCCTGCTCCAATGAATATTTCCCTATACATTATGAAACACCATTAGAAAGAGAACAAGAAAAGCTACCCTGGATTAGTGGGAATGGCAACCATCTGCACTGTGGGAATCTGACAGCGAGGGTCCCATTAGAAGCTGATAAAGTGGGATTACCCCCTTCCTTGCCCTCCCCAGGCTTGGGACGATCACCTACTCTAGGGCTGATACTTGTCTGTCTGTGGTTTGGGGACTACATCCTTCTATGGAGTTGAGAAATCATGAAGCTTCACAAAAAGAGACAAATTTTCATAAAAAGAATGTTGAGTCTGAGGGAACATTTTGGGCACAGGAGAATTTTCTGATTAAAAAGCATTTATGGGGGAAACACAGTCCTAACACCACAGATGCAGCATCTTTGTGTCCCTCCCTTTTCTGAAAAGGAGGCAGAAGCTCTTGATTCAAGAAGGAGCTGCCCTGGAGGCACCTCCTTATAAGAGACAAGGGACTGACTCCAGAAAGCTGTCAAAAGAGCTGGTTTATGGTTTATGAGCCGTTGTCCACCTCCAGTTACAGGCCATTCTTACCTCTTACTGCTGGTAACATGAGGTAGAGGTCCCCAAAGAGAGAGGGGTTAACTGACAGCCATAAAAGTCAGTCTGGGAGCATGACCTGGCCATGCCACCTGTGCCAGGGGCACCCTCCCTCCAGGCTCCGTCACCTGGCTGCAAATCTCACACACTCATCTACGTCTCAGAAGACATTGTTTTCCTTTCCCTCTGTGGTCTCCAGTGACGTTTGGCTGGTGACTTTCTGACCCTGTTGGTAGCAGGGTGAGTGTCAGGACCAAAATCAACTCCCACCTTCTCCTCTGCAAGCAAAACAAAGCAAAGCCACCCGTTCCCTGCTCCCAGGCTCTCCAAAGGTCATGACAGTCCTGAAAAGCTTAACTGTCCCCTTTCCACCACCCCTGCAACAGCACAACAGGCTCTGCTCCGCTCTGCGAGGAGCTTGACTCAACAGGCAGGAGATGCACCGATTCCTGGGTTGTAAGGTTCTTGCACAAACTAGATCCGTTGAGTCCTTTTCCAACTGGAAAGATCACTGCTGGGGCTTAGTCGTTCACTGGGGAAAAAACAAAACAAGCAAGCAAGAGGCTCTGCAGGACTCTCCCCTCCAACAGGAACCTTAATCCAGATACTCGTCTGGTTTCAGCGACGCTGAAGAGTTGGCCCAGACTTGGCAGCAGTTTCGTGTGCATTTTGATGGAAAGTAATATTCATGGCCCACATGCTGACTCAGCAAGAGCATTCAGTTCTTCTGCCAACTCTTGGGATGCTGGCTTGATTAGCAAGTACATGGAGGCTTGTTGCATCTTCATTAAGCAATGTCTTCACGTGTGGTTACTGCGGGGACAGTGAAGTCTCTAATGACAGAGAGGAGCTGCTTAAGACACATAGAGAAGAGTTCATCCAGTGCATTTGCAGCAGCACAGTGTAATCAACCTCAATAGCCACCCTCGTTATATTCCAGCATAGGATGGAGCCACTGAACACCTAGCAGGGGTTAGCGGGAGAGAAGGAACGACAGAGAAATCCCAGTCATGGAAGAGATGTTGGGGTGGAAGATAGATAACTTTTGGCTTGCAAAATCCAGCCAAAGCAGAGGAGGTCTGAGGCCCCTCTAAGCCACTTCTCCTTCTCAAAGGAGTCCCAGTATTTACTCTGTGTTGCAAAACCGTGGGACACGCAAGAATATAAAAAAAAATGTAAAAAGATGAAACCACCTAATCTGCTCCCAGTAATAATGTAAACATGAATCTATAACAGGACATACACACTTCCACTGCTCAGCTCCAACACAGATGATATTTGTTTATATTTGTGGGGGTCTATATGGGAAACAGAGCTTTCCAGCCTTCTGAGAACTGACCTGATGAAACTGGGAAGGTGTCCAAAAGCATCTGCCGTGTCAATGGAGGGTGAAGGAGGAAACTTGTGGAGATTTTGGCATGCAGAACTGGTTGAGCAAGACTTCCATGGTGTTGCTGGGATACATAGTTCAAGGGTAGCACAGTCGACTTGTGGCTTCTCCCACCTGCCTAAGACCTGGCATCCAGCTTGGCAGTGGTGGAGCTGATACTTTCACGAAGAATTCGAGAAGAAAACACACAGGATTTGACATTTAATGAGATGATTGTCAAGTGTAGCTGGAATATGAACTGATGAGAAACACATTGATGCATAACCAGCAACAGAGACTTGTCCAAGGATGTTCTTACAGTCAAAGTTAAATGTTTTTGAGAAACAATCTGTGTGTGGTTCTGAATTTCAGCATGGGGTCAGACTGGGAACAGGTGACGTTCTGTCCTCCAGACTGGAAACACGGCTGCCACCTTTCCCCAGATGAGCTGGCTCAGCCTCTGTTGTCTCTTCAGTCAAGAAGAGGAGAGCATAACACATTTGTTAGGTGCTCCAGACCTGCAGCCTTTGGAGTTGCTCCTGAAAATGTGCAGAGACATTGAAAATCTTCACCAGGAGTCTCCAGCTGCCTTTGGACTGAAACTCTTTGCCATGGAATTGGCAAATGTCACCGGCTCTAAACAACCACCCTCACCTTTTCCTCTGCTGCCAGACCTACCAAACTCCAGGCTTGGAGGCGAGATATTTAAGAGTTGTTTAGATGCAGTGTTAGGGGATATGGTGTAGGGGAGAGCTTTGTTTCCCAACCTGAATGATTCTATGATTCTATGATATTTGATTAGAAACATGGCACCCACTGTAGTACCTGTATCCTTTGCATCAACTTCTTTTGAAAGTCGTGGTATTTGTAATCCTGAGCAAGGAGATAGTGTAACTTCAGGTCTAGCCCCACTTCACATGGGGTGAAGTCAGGTTGCATTTAGTAACCTTGGGGTCCATCAGACTGTGCTTAAAAGCCTATCCTTTCTTGTCCTTTGCCTTGTTTTCCACTTACAGGAATTATAATAAAATGAGTTCCTGATCCTTTCTCAACCTCTGCAGTGTCTTCTGTCAGCATCCATGGCTCAGAATCAGGAGGAGTCCTATTGGGTATCACCTAGTTAGGGCTGTAAGCCACCAATAAACCTTCATCTCAAGATCTACCTTTTACACCTGTTCGTGAAGCTAAAAATATCGTCCCAAAACCTATCTCCTTTTCTAATGATTACCCAAGCATCTTGGAATGTGCTGGGCTTCATGATTTTATGTGGAGCAAATTAAAAGGACATCCAGAGCCCCTTCATCACCAAAGGGCTGCCCCAGAGCCCCAGAAACATGCAGCTCTGAGAGACTGGGAAACTTTGGGGCTTTGAGCTGTTGTCACACCTCTCCCACAACTCCTGCTTTGAAAGGCTAAAAGCAGTCTGGTTGCAAAGGACCTGGCAACATGGGAGTCCTTGTAGACACCCATGGACCACAGGGACTTCTGGGGAGGAGAGGAGCTTAGGAAATGGGACTCCTCTGGTCACAGCTCCACAGCAGTCCATTTGCCCAGAATATGGGACCCTGGAAGCTGAGGACTCCCCTCCCAACCCACCAGGTGAAAAACCAAACAAGACAAGCTGTAAAGATGCCAACTTTCCATCAGGTCCTTGATGAAATCCAACTGTCTCCATGGATCATTTAGATTTCAGCTGTGGGATCTATGGAGGTATTGTCATGGCAGGAGGTATGGATAAAAGTGAGACAAAAGAGACAAACTAACAATCCCCTGTAAACAGGAGAAAAAAAAAAATATCTGAGGATTTAAAGGGAAATAATTAACGCTGGACCCAGCCCAGGTCATTTATCTAAAATCCCACATACCTCGGGGGCCGTCATCTGAAACATGTCTAGCTTTTTCTTTTTTTTTCCTGTTGTTTTAACCAGACTGAAGCCTACAAGACGAAGATTTGAGACACTAATAACTGCGGCTGATTTCTGCCTGGATTTGTTTCAGCCCTCTGTCTCTTAATGCTAACCAGCAAAACGAAAAATAATTAATAACACTCAAAATTCTCCATGTTAAGCGCGAAGTGCCATTGTTTCCTTCACATTCCTTGCGCTGATTCTGCAGGGCCTCGACCCAACAAAGCAATCAAATACACGTGTAACACTGACAGCCTGACTAGCAGCTTTGGCTCCAAGGAGCTCAAGGCTAGTTTTTCATCCAAAAAGGTGCTGGGCTATTAGTTGACGAAGCATATGGACATCTTGAACAGGTCCTTGCCTTGGCTTGGAGTATGACCATTTGCGACTTGATCTTTTATGTGGGCTTCCATGTTTTCAAAGATGGCCATGATAATCCAGCCCTGAAGCCTTAGATGAGCTTCCAAAATAGTTTCAAGGAGGGTATTGGTTGATGCAGAAAGGGTTGTGGGGTCTCCTGCAAAGTTTCTCTTAGGCTGTGTCCATATGGGTAAATTAAACAGCACCTGGGATTATTCTCAGGCATGAGAGCTCCTTTCTCCAAATGGTTTAATTTTTAGGATGCTCTTGGCACCAGTCAGGTCTGGACCACCAGACTGCTTCATGGACACCTCCCAGGCACAGCTCAGGAAGGAGCACAAGCCAGGGACTCTTCCCAACAGGCAGTTCAGAAGCAGCCACCTGGTTTTGGATGGCAAGAAGGAACAGCAATATGGACGCAAGCCCTCCCTTGCTGTTTGGCCTTGGGGCTGGAGATCAGCACTGGGTACATTTAATTTACTGGTATAGACCCAGTGACTAAGTCACTCTCTTACCCTCTCCGTTACCCAGTGGGAACTTATCATGTGGCAGAGATGTTTATAAACCTTCATCCATCTGGAAGTCATTATCTCAAAATGAAGTTTATTTGAAGAAATTGTATTAAATGATTACATGTTATTTTTGCCTCGGCTAGAAAGCAAACTGTTGTACCATTGCTGAGAGCCTCTCTTTGGTCCAGATTTGTTTTACTATTTTATCTAGACTATCAGCATCAGGGAATGGCAGCTAATTTGGCTGCTTTGCTACAGTTGTCTGGTGGTCGGACGTAATTTATTAAGAGTTTGACTCTTTATTTAGGTTTATTTGTTACTGTTTCTCTTCTCCATCTTCTGCTAGGTTTGTATATTACCCATCTAAATTGTCTCTTTATTTACTTTTTGCATTTTGCAGTGAAGATTTGAAATGCATGTTAAAGTCCAGAAAAGAAAGAGAACAAGACTGCTAGAAAAATATCCCAGAGAGGTTGCCAAAATATTGTCACTTGTGTTGTGTACTGGGAAAAAGCTGGACTAGACATTTGTGGGGCTGATTCTGCTCCCAGAGAAGAGAAAACAAGGGGGGAAAAAACAACAAGGAGGACTAAAGCAGAGCATTGACCTTCAGCAAATGCATAGATCTGCAGTCCAGAGGTTGAATCCTAGGACCACACAATCTTACTGCAGAACTCAATGCCATGGATTGATAATTCATGATCAAGCAAGAGGGTGACATTTGAAGGAGAAAATAACTGCTGGATTTAAGTGTGATAACTAGCGGACAGTCAGCTCATCCCTTGTATTTATGTTCAACTCTGGATCATTGCCTTCCATGTGCTGCCTCTGCAGCCTGCCCTTCCCAACCCATCTGCACCACCCAACCCTCGTGCAGGAACCTCTTTTCCTCTGATCTTGACGAATGCCATCCTGTCCCGCTGATATTCATCCTGAGGGAGTATCTCTTTGATCACGTCTCTTCCTTCCCCCCAGCAGCTCTCCTCGGATTCCCCCATCTGGGCCGCATCCAACGTGAGCCGCCTCTCCTCCATTTCAAAGCCTGTCATCCCTCCATCGGCGTCAGGCATTCCCCCATGCCAGGTTTTGCATCTGCTGCCCATTTCAGGTTTCTCAGCCGTACGCCTCTCTCATGACCAGAGCTTGGATTCATCAAGCCTCACAAGCAAATGAAGTTCAGGAAGCAGCATTCCTCAAGGGTTTTGACATCTGGGGCTGGTGGGGTCCTTCCACACCCTGCCCGGGTTACATCTCATGAAGATAAAAGTGAGAGCTTTTGGGGCCCACACAGCAAAGGGGCACCATAAGTGAGTGTGAACATGAAGCCCAAGACGTGAAAAAGTTGTGAAGCGACTGACCTACTGATAGTTAGAAGCAGTTTCAAACGGTAATCTGCTTCCTTTCTAAATCAGGAACAGGGAGCTGGAGGAGAGGGTAGAGCAAGGGCCTACAAAAATGATGAGGGGACTAGAACATGTCTCTCAGGAGGGAAGGCTGAGGGACTTGGGTCTTTTTAGTCTAGAGAAGAGAAGAATGAGGGGGGATCTGATCAACACCTATAAATACTTAAAGGGTGGGTGTCAGCAGGATGGGCCCAGTATTTTTTCAGTGGTGCCCAGTGGCAAGACAACAGGTAACGAGCACAAACTTGAACATAGGAAATTCCATATAAACATGAGGAGGAACTTCTTTCCTGTGAGGGTAGCAGAGCCCTGGAAGAGGCTGCCCAGAGAGAGGGTGGAGTCTCCTTCTCTGGAGACATTCAAACCCCCCCTGGACTCGTTCCTGTGCAACCTGCTCTGGATGACCCTGCTTTGGCAGGGGGGTTGGACTAGATGATCTCCAGAGGTCTGTTCCAACCCCCACCATTCTGTGGGGTTTTTTCCCAAAGATTGGAAGATAAGAAATTTTGCTTTGTTTCTCTGCACACTACAAATCTCACCCTGGGATCATGTCAAGGATCAGACCCCGAGATGTGCTCCCCTCTGACCAGGGAGCATCTCTCTCTCTGCTGTGTTTGTGACCAGCACAGCAAAAAACTTCTGCCTTATACAAAAGCAAACTACAACCATTTGCTTTTCTATCCTGTGACCACATCTCCACCACTCTGCTTAGTTAAATCCCTTTAACAAGCAGGATAAATGTCAGCCAGGCCCTATGATTTGTATACTTTCAAAGTTTCCAAGCCCATCCTTATCAGCTTAATTTTTCTCTTTATTTTTCTTGCTAATGACATATTTAGAAAGGAATTCCATATTCTGGTGGGTTTAGAGGCATTTATTAATTACATCCTGCTCTTTGTTTATTAATGAGCCTGGGTTCTCATTTTCCTCTGTAATAATTGTAGAGGGCTTTTATTTCCCTTAGCCCTTGCACACTTAACATTAGCTCATAAATGTTTCCTTTCTTATGCCCAGAGATTTTCACTATTAGTTTAATTGACCAATGGCTCATCCCAAGTAGGGAACTGACTCATTGTGCACTACAGCTGTCAGCAAGTCGACTAATTGATAATATGCTCTCTGGGGCCATGGCCAGGATGGCTTGAGATAAATAGACAAGAAATTGGAGGCTGGATTTCTCCTGTATGTTTGCACAGCACCGAGCACAGCATAGACCAGAGCTCCCCCTAAGTTGCTAGGTGTTGCCACAATACATATAAATAATAAATTAAAAATAATAAATAATAAATAAATATAATTAATTATAAGAAATAATAATAACTGGTGGAGGTGATGTATGAAAAAGATGGGGAAAAGTTTCCACAAAGACACAGTCTTTCCAAGTGTTCAGATGGCCCCTTTTTCCATATGACATCGCAAATTCTTCTAATGAGAACCCCAGTTGTACTTGAGAAACATGTTCTCTGGTTTAAAAAAAAAATAAAAAAAAAATAAAAAAAACGGTCATTGATGGAGATGTCAGAACAGGGTCAGCATTGCTGGGATGATGGGCACTGAGGGAGCTCTTGTGAAGTGAGTGCCAGAGATGAAAAAGGCCAGCACTGCCCTGGACCAGGAGTCACTTTGGTGATGAGAAACTGCAAGTCGCTACAAAAAAGACATTGAGGGGCTGGAGTGTGTCCAGAGAAGGGCAACAGAGCTGGTGAGGGGTCTGGAGCACAAGTCTGGTGAGGAGTGGCTGAGGCATCTGGGGGTGTTGAGCCTGGAGAAGAGGAGGCTGAGGGGAGACCTTCTCGCTCTCTCCAACTCCCTGAAAGGAGGGTGTAGCCAGGGGGGGTCGATCTCTTCTCCCAAGGAACAGGCCATGGGACAAGAGGAAATGGCCTTAAGCTGCTCCAGGGGAGGTTTAGGATGGATATTAAGAAAAAGCCATCGGAAGAGGCTGGCCAGGGCAGTGGTGGAGTCCCCATCCCTGGAGGTATTTAAAAGCTGGGCAGACATGGTGCTGAGGGACATGGGTCGGTGGTGGTTTTGTCAGTGTTGGGTTGATGGTTGGACTCGATGATCTAAAAAGTCCCTTCCAACCTAGGTAGTTCTGTGATTCTAACCATGCTGCTCAGAAGCCTGCAGCAGAGGAAACTGTTCACAAACTCATCAGAAGAGGCTGCCTTCATCACCACATCTGTACATTCAAATACATGCCCAATGTTGAATGCCACAGCGAAAGAACATCTGTGAGCGTGCCCCTAAGCCCTTTGCTGATGCCAAAGGTGTAGCATCCCCACATGAGATGAAGCTGCATGTGTCCTGATATAGGTTTATCAGGAAGGCAAGATGGCACCACACTTCCCTGAACAAGGGTGGAAAGCCTAAGCTTAATGCAACTCCTCATCATCCTCACCATGAGGAGGACAATTTGGAAGTCACAGTCAGATCTCAGTTGGGGCCATCTGCTCTGAGGTTGGCTCTGTACTCCTTCAAGAAGACCCGAGTAAATATAATTTTGGAGGATATTGGGATGTTAGGAGGAGCTTGCCTACAGCTCTGGAGTCTCAGGATGAAAACTGGGAGAGAAACAGTGAATCTGCCTTTGCTGTTTTTTCCTCTCAGTCCTTCCTGTCCCTCTGGCCCTCTCCAGACGTGTCACATCTTATTAATTGCACTTCAAACACAGACAACAAGCTCCTACATCAGGTTCCTTCACTGTCAGGCTGGAGCAGCCCAAGAAAGTCCCTTATGCAGCTCAAAACATGTCCTCACTGCACCACAGGAGCTTGGAGACTGTCTGACACATCAGAGGAGACACAGCTTCAGGAGTCTGCTCTTCTGCCTGTTTTCCTCTCCCTCAGCTGCGGGCTTCCTCCTGTAGACTACCCCTTTGATTTATTGTACTTTTGCACTTCTGAGCACCTGGAAAGTGTTTCTGTCCCATTAATTTTGACTTGGAAGTCTCAATGTTTCCCAGCAGAAAAATAAATCACTCAAGCTGGGAGGACGTGCCCCACACAACCTCCTCCCTTGTCTGTGCTCCCCCTTCTCCTGCCTTCCACTTTCTTTTCCCTCCTACTGTTCCCTTCCCCCTCCTCCGAGAGGGAAGAGGGGGGGTGATAAATGTGCCACGCAAGGTATGAGTTTCACATACCAAGAGCAAGGAGGTAATCCTATCTGCCCAAACATCATTTTGCTGAGCGCCTAAATAAAGCTCTTGGCACCCAGCATATTTCTCATTGCTGCAGGTGGAGCCTGAGGTCCCAGGAATGAGGGCAACAAGCTGGAGGAGTCTAATAACCTGCAGGGGTCTGCCTCCACATCCAAAATATTTGGTCCCCAGAAGTTTGAATCACCTCGGGATGGTCAGTATTGGGTTTCTTTTGGGTATCCCCAAAGGTGACTTTTCCAACCCAAAGGTCTCGAGTCTTTCTCCGTTGAGGTGTTTCTTCTCCCACTCTCCCAGGTTGCCTCCAAACTTGTTATCTTCCTCCTTGCAAGGAGGCAACCTACAGTAGCACTCACTGGTCTCACTGAGGAGACAACAAGCCCCAAATCAGGCCTTTTCCCATTTTGTCAGGCACAGGGACAATGAAATGTCTGTTACTGTTGGTTTCTATGGCCAATCTCATTCCCCAGCCCCAATCCTCCAAGAATATCAATTCCTTGCTAAAATCCTGCTAAGTTAAACGCTGCTGATATCTTCTACCAGGATAACTCCTGCTCTGCACCGGAGAGATTATTCATTTGCTTTAGGTTATTCACTAAAGACTCAATGATTAGGATTTTGTAATATCCTCCCTTCCCTCACCACTTGGAAAACTCATTCAAATTTCTTCCAGCGATGAGCACATGATGGACAAATTACATACACTTGGCACTAGAGGAAGTGCTTCAAAATCTATGAAATGTTTGTCTAATCAAGACTTGCTTTAAAAAAATAAATTCATTTTAAAGATAACCTCAATCCCCAAATTCAGACCTGGCTTAAGATTTTCCAGAATTTGTTTTTCCTCCATTCAGTGCAGGAAATACAGTGAGGGAATCACTTGTGAGTTTACTTTACCATTTTATTATATAACCTTATTTTTTTTGTCCCCTGGAAATTAGATTTATGTGGCCATTCAGTCTATCATCTATCTGTCCCCCATAGATTTCTCCACCTGTTGATTTTTCAACCAGCTTTGACAGAAAGCTGAAGGCCTCCAAAAAAATTATGTTCCTATTTCCACATTAAAATAAAGATTCAGAGAAAGGAGTGACTTCATTCTGAACAGTTTTTTCTTAATATTTATCCTATCAGCTGACTTCTACAGGGCAGGTGATGTACATAACAGATTGCAGTAGAAAAATTGTACTAAAACCTCAAGGGAATTCTAAAGGTGCAACAGAAAACAATGGACAATCTTAAAAATAAATCAGTTTAACAAGCCATCAACATTCAGACATAAATCCACAATGACCAGACTCTGCTCGCTGCCATTCTTTGTTCTTCTAGTTTCTGTCTGGACTTGAGTTCACCAAAACCCTGCTAGAAAGGTAATTCCCTCCGGTATGTCCAGTCTGTCTAGAAATATCTGAGTGGAAAACATTGGAAATTGTTCCAGAGACACATTTTCACATGATTTCCCATTGCGTTTTCCGTGCTACAGCCCCTAGATGCAACGTCTGCATCACAACCAGAAGGAAAACCATCGCAGAGAAACCAGTGCCAGGCATATTAAAACTGGTGTGGCTTCAAAAGTGTCAACCATCCTGATGGTGACATCTGTTAAAAAAAGAAATAGCATGTTTTCCTCTAGACTGGAGGTTTGAATTGCTCAGTGATGTCATCAAAAACATACTTAGGACATAACTCAACTAATGAGAACAAAAAAAAAAAAAAAAGATCATTCCAGTAAAAAAATTGTAAAGAATCTAACTCTCCTCACTTTATTCCCCACTACCCTTGAGAAGTTACAGCATGGCATTCAAGAGCATCAGAAAGGAAGAGTCTTGCCCAATTCTAGGAGTGTGTCTCAATAGAACTTCATTTTACTCCCATCCTGATCAAATTCAACTCAACTGAACAGATTTCCTGGGGGAAAAGTAGCCTCGGAGAGTGAAAAAGCAGGCGAGGTGTGTTTTATGAAAGAAGACGGGCGTGAGTGCTCTACTTGCAGTGCCGTGAAGCTGCATGGAGGTTGTTCATTTCCAGAGGGACGTGGGGAGCGCGGTAGGTTGCATGTCAACGGGGGGCGTGTGTGCTAGAATAACACTACTTACACACTACATTGCTAAGGAGACCCACTTGGGAAAGCACAATAAATAACACGACTACTTAATAGCTCTGTAGTGCCTTTCATCCAAATATCTCCGAACACTGTACAAACGTTCGTTAGAACCACCGCTAACTCCAGGCCAAGAGGCGCTATCTTTGCCGAGCGGCAGATAAGCAAATTGAGGTTACGTTATTTCCAGGAGCTTGTGACAGGGGCCAGAGAAAAAAGCCAAGAGTCCTGCCACTTGTTTCCCCTTTGCCCCATGGGAAAAAATGGAAACAGAAGTCTGAGTCCCTGGTAAGCCCATACTCAAGTCAAGGGGCACTCCAGCGATGGTCTCTTTTGTTCCTCCACCAGGGCTAAATCAAGCAAAAATAGAGGGGAAAAAAGGAAGATATTAGGAGAAAAAGTAAAGAAATTGCATAATAAAAACACGGTCAGCTCCTCACACGGTACATTTACAAACACTTGGAGCTTATGGATATGACCCCAGACTTACAGGATACAAATGCCCTCCTATATTGGAAGCTGGAGACCATGGGGGATACTCTAGGGCATCAGTTCGTACTAGATATCTACAAGCAGGGTCTGAACAAGGTGTCTGGAGTCTGCTGTAGTGCAAAGAAAAGGCAGCTCTGAAGAACGGATCATCCAACCCAGTTGTTTGCCCTGATATTTCATGAATAGTGCTAAAGTGAGGCTGGTCCTTTCCATGGACAGTAGCAGGCATAGAGATGATGAACTCAGATGTCAACCATTACACTGCAGACACATACATTTGGGCAGAAAACTCCTGCCGTTCACAGCAGAGACAGGACTGGGATTAGAGAGTGTCTGTCCTTTGGACCTACCCATACCTCATGTGTTGGAGAAATAATAAGATCAGCTGCAGGGACAACTGTGGGAGAGATGTAGGGGTAGGTTTAGCCTTAATGGATTGGTGTCTGGCTGGGTATGATGTTCAGGGTTAATATCTCTAGCTACTGTTTTTGCACCTATGACACATTACAGCGTGCCATCGCAGGCTCCTGGGTGATTTGAGGTCTCTGAGCAGGTTGAGGGATGTCATCCTCCCCCTCTACTCTGCCCTGGTGAGGCCACATCTGCAATACTGGGTCCAGTTCTGGGATTCCCAGTTCAAGAAGGACAGGGAACTGCGAAAGGAGTCTAGCAGAGGCTACCAAGTTGATCAAGGGACAGGAGCATCTCTCTGCTGAGGAAAGGCTGAGAGGCCCGGGGCTGTTCAGCCTGGAGAAGAGAAGACTGAGAGGGATTCTCATCGACGCTGAGCAATATTTAAAGGGTGAGTGTCAAGAAGATGGGGCCAGACTCTTCTCAGTGGTGCCTGGTGACAGGACAAGGGGTAATGGGCACAAACAGGAACACAGGAAATTCCATATCAACCTGTGGAAAAACTTCTTTCCTGTGAGGGCGGCAGAGCCCTGGAAGAGGCTGCCCAGAGAGGTGGTGGAGTCTCCAGACTTGGAGATATTCAAAACCCACCTGGACACATTCCTGTCCAGCCTGCTCTGGGTGACCCTGCTTTGACTAGATAATCTCCAAAGGTCCCTTCCAATCCCTACCATTCTGTGACTGTGTGCGATTCTGTGAGGGGTGAGGTACATTGGCAGGCATTTACGGTTGGATCCTACAAGTGCGCACACACAGACCTAGGACACATCTGAAAACCACATATGTCTTTTGGAGAAGGTGTATAAGACAAGATGTCTAGTGTCTGGAACCACTGCTGCTCCTTAACAAATGTCCTCAAGAGCACATTTACACATACAACAGAAGGACTTAAGTAAGCAGTGAGTGATCTGCAGCAGGATTTTACAGAAAAGCAGACATTTTCAGATAACAGGGCACCACTGAGTAATGGGTTTGTTCCCAGGGTCTCTGTTACAGAATCATAGAATGATCTAGGTTGGAAGGGTCCTTTCAGATCATCTAGCTCAACCATCGACCTAACACTGACAAAAAACATCACTAAACCAGATCTCTAAGCATTACATTTACCCATCTTTTAAATATCTCCAGGGATGGAGTATGTCTAAATACTCATAAGTCTTCAGATCCAGTGTGGAGTCAACGGCCTCAACTCAGAAACCTGGTGAGAACCCATGGAACATCTGGCTGGCAATCATGATAGCGGAGAAAGGGGGTGCTGAACCTTTCTTGAGATCTAGAGGTCAACAGGGATGTTCTGCGATGTCTAACATGACACTAGACACCTACATTAAAGGGACTGAGCCTCACTCCTGGATTCAAGCATGTAGTTGAGGTGCCTTTGTGAAGGAATCTCTAAATGCACTGGGTGCCTGAAATGCCACTATGAGATGCCAGTCAAAAATATTATGGAGCCCAGAAAGCTACTTACCTGGGACAGGTTCCAGTCACCCAGCAGAGGTGCTTAATCCTTTGAGATGCCCTAAGAGCACCTGACCTGGGCTCCAGTCAGCACTGAAGCATGGCAACTGTCTCTCACACCTTTGGTTGTATCTGCGGTTTTAATCAGGTATCTCAGACATTCCAGGCATGCTGTAGGCACTAAAGCACTACCAGGTGCTTAGATTTGACCAACTGAATACCATCTGCATGAATCATTGGCTAAATAGATCTCCATCAACTACAAAGGCAGATTAGACATCAAAAAGGCACCCACACTCCTCCAAAGGGCATATTTATGAGTGCCCTGTGCCAATAGCTGGCAGGAGCCAAGTGTCCACACCTGGGATGCTCTGGACTGAGCAGTAGGTTGGCACCACTTTGTGACAATGACAAGACATTTATTAAACAGTTGTGAGCTGTGAAGCAGCTTCCACAGAGATCACCAGGAGTTGAGGGAAACTTTTCAGCTCTCAGGATAAGATCCTTCCATGAGGGACAGCCCTTGCCTTTGTCCAGTCATGAGGCCAACATCTGAGTGAGCAAAGACCCATCAGCACCGATCCATTTGCTTCAAAGTCATGATAGTCTTCCCCTCCCAAGCTCCAACAGTAACAAAACAGTCTGTTAACTGCAAGTTGTTATTTTTTTAATGAAAAAAAAGGAGGAATTCAGATGGTTATGTTTTCTGACCTACGGCTAGCAACACGTAACCCCCGCTCTCCCTTTGCAACTCTAAAGAGTTGATGTTAATGTAACTTAAGATGCTGAGGAAGCGATTCCTCACAAATATTATGAAGGGGTTGTCATGTTGCGGTCCGTGTGGAGTGATATATAGACCGAGCAACAAACTGCCCTTCTGGGACCCAGCCCCAAAAGCCAAATCTGCCTCTCACGGTCTACTCCGCACATGCCGGGTTTTTTTCTTCAAAGCAGCTCCTTCAGGGATCATGAGGGAGGAGGAACCGAGGTGCAAGAGGAACAGACAGTCCTCTCCTGGGGTTGCAATGACCCATTACTACTCGCTCTAAATCAAGCAGCAAAAAGATGGTCAATGGGGGTCTCTTTGGCTGAAGATGCTCTGCCCAAAGGAGGAAAAAAAGAGAGGAGAACGTGGGTTGGTTTGTGTTCAGATGGAGATTTACTTGGGAGTCAAAGGAGGCTTCCCCCCACTGGTTTTTACTAAATAATATGGGATTTCAGGGGCTATTCTGGTCCTCCTGTACTCACACCTCCTCGAGCAGGCAGTGCCTGGTGGAGGCAGCTCTGTCTGTATAAAGAGAAGTCGAACAGCCCAAAGGAGCCCTACTGACAATTTTACACTCTTTTCAGACACAAAAGAAACATCAGAGCTCCGGCATCTCTTAAAAATAAAGACACCTGCTTTAAAGATATCCATGTCCAAGTCCAGAGGAACTTTATGGGAATGTCTCCCACTGAGAAACAACTGTAATACCAAAATTCCCCCAAACACTGGATATCAGCTCTTCCAAGGCTGGCTGTAAACCTGTGGCCTTTTCCAACTCCTTTTTATGTTTATAGAAATTAAGGAAGGAAGAAAACTCCAAAAGCCCATCTGGTTGTCTCCTTCCTCCTCTGGGGGATGATTCCCACTCCTGGACTTCTATTTCTGTTCTCTGAGACCAGGCTTTTGATTTGGCAGCTCTCAGGTCACATCCAGTCTGCCAGACACCACTGTCAACTCCTCCGTGTAGCTCCAAAGCAGACAGCTTGGGGAGATACCTTAAAGGTCCCATAATCTGGTCCAACCA
Source organism: Arenaria interpres (assembly GCA_013399435.1). Taxonomy (NCBI): domain Eukaryota; kingdom Metazoa; phylum Chordata; class Aves; order Charadriiformes; family Scolopacidae; genus Arenaria; species Arenaria interpres. The sequence continues at coordinate 151,413 of VXAK01023276.1, forward strand.
GATCTCCTGTCTTCTGGACAACAGTGTGGGATAAAGTGTCCCCAAGCTGCCACAGCACTCCAGCAGCTCCACCACTGCCTCCACTTGGTCCATGCAGAGAGGAGCCCTCTCCTCCTACCTCAGGGTACAGTGGCATCCATGGGTAGCAGCTCAAGCCCACCTGGAAGACCCACAGCATTGTATTTAGTAAATCTTCCCATTTCCAGCTGCAGTGAGCCACCAAACTCCTTTCTTGGATCCCGGGACCACCATGATTGCTTTTCAGCAGGCATTTCAAGCAGGGCCAGGCTGCTAGTGCTGTAAAGTTGCACGAAAGGCTGTGGTCCCTCTCCCCATGGCTCAGGCATTCCTCTGGCTGCTGGTGCCTTTGAGCTGAAAAATTACCTCCCATGGGAACACTCCAAAACCAGAGCATTTGTGCAGCAGGCTTCTCCACGAACACGTTTTCTCCAGAGGCATGAGACACGCATGCCTGCAGGCTCTACTGCTGTGGAAGCCTTCAGAAGCTACCAATGTCCTGGTCTCTCTCAGCCTTGTCCTGTGGCACATCACAGTTTGTGTGTTGGTCCTGGCATGTGCTATAGGATGATTAGGGTAGTGTTTTGGTGGTGAAGAGTAAAGAGTACATATTCTTTGTACTGGATCCCATTGAAAAGTTGTCTGTGAAAGCAGGGGACTGAACTCAGTGATGACCCTTTCCAAGTTTTTTTGAGTAACCTGGTCTATTGGGAGGTGTCCCCGCCCCTGGCAGGGGGGCATGGAACTAGATGATATCTCCAACCCAAACCATTTTGTGTTTCTACGTTTCAGTCTCCTGTCCCAAGTTTCTCTGCCTCCCTCTACCACTGTGGGGGACAGCCCTTCTCAAACAACCCACTGCCATTGAAAGGAACCTTCCGGAGCAAAATCTAATGTGTCTTGCCCCAAAGGAAAGGGGAAGATCAACCCCCAACAATTCTTGCTGGGAATCTGGCTCTCCAGCCACTTCCAGTGTGGCAGAACAACCCCAGCTCCGTGGTTTCCCTTGCAATTGATATTTTCTCTGCCATATGAACAAGAAAATATCTGCCAAGAAAATAATTATGCGCTGACATGAAGGAAGCCTTGTGGGGAGTGTGCAGATTCTTCATCTTTAAATCTATGCATGAAGACTCTAGATCCAAAGAAGAGGTGGGTCTAAACCCCACCCCAGGGTGAGATGCCATTTACAACCCTTTCTCAGAGCATGATCAGAAGCCTACAGTTCTCGCTATGACAAAACAGAACACCCTAACGCTCCTTTGATGTTCTGCTATTTATTGCCTTACTAAAGAAAACCGTAGGAGTGACAGATGATTCCAAGTACCTCAGCATCTAAGCAACATGTGGGCACACAGCAAGAGAATGTTTGTGTCTTGGAAGGTTTATGGTTCAAGAAATGTTACAGTCAAAGGGTAAGAGGAGATGTGGAGGGCAGGACACAGCTTCCCCATCCTCTCCGCAGATAGGTCCCCATTTCTCAGAGTCTTGCCCCATTTTTCTGTGGACAATTTGTCTGTGACCTGACCCTTGGTGAAATTAATCACCTGACTGGGTTCCTCAAAGTCTACCCTGTCAACCAAACAAAAGGAGAAAACCTGCTCTCAAAGTTAGACTCACCCACATACATGCAGGAGGCCCAGGAGGGAGAGAATCCCAGGTTTGATCACCTCAAGAAGTGGCTAAGACAAAGAGGACCTGTGGAGGACAAAGTGGACCTGACCTGAAAGAGATCCCAAAGATGGCTCTTCCTCAGCAACAGTATGATGCATGGGCACGGCTGGATCAAAACTTAAGCTGGTCAAATCAAACACACAGAAACCTGTCTCTCCATCATGATAGAACCAGTTGCACTTGAGGACACACAGAGATATTACACCTCCATGTCCAGTGCTGGGCCCCCCAGTTCAAGAAGGATGGGGATCTACTGGAGAGTGTCCAACAGAGCCTATGAAGATGATAAGGGGACTGGAGCTTCTCTCTGCTGAGGAAAGGCTGAGGGACCTGAGGCTATTCAGCCTGAAGAAAAGCAGACTAAGATGGGTTCTCATCAATGCTGAGCAATAGCTAAAGGGCGGGTGGCAAGAGGATGGGGCCAGATTCTTCTCAGTGGTGCCCGGGGACAGGACAAGGGGCAACGGGCACAAACTGGAACACTGGAAATTTGATCTAAACATGAGGAACAAGTTCTTTCCTGTGAGGGTCCCAGAGCCCTGGAAGAGGCTGCCCAGAGAGGGCATGGAGTCTCCTTCTCTGGAGACGTTCAAACCTGCCTGGATGCGTTCCTGTCCAACCTGCTCTGTGTGACCTTGCTTTGGCAGGGATTCAGACTAGATGATCTCCAGAGGTTCCTTCAACCCCTATCATTCTGTGGTTCTGTGATGTGAGTCTCTCTATTTTCCCCTGTCACAGTGGAGACTACAGGCATCCACAGCATCTCCTATCCACACTGTTTGCAATTTGCAGTCATTTATATCAAGGGTTTTTTTGTAGAAATCACCACTGAAGCAAGCACAGAAAATCAAACAGCTTTGTGGGCTCTAACCCCTTCTTCTGCAAAAATAGGATACTGCAAAGGAAAAATATAAGCACAGCAACTCCACTGCTGAGAAATAGCGAGGGCTGCAATTTCTCTTTGCTGCCAGGGTCTGACGAAGGTGGGAGTGATTTGTTGCATCCTAAGAAGGCAAAGTTTGTACAGTCACTCTTGAATCGTGTGGGAGGGAGTATATATCTGTCTGACAGACTGTCTGCTTTTCCTCTGGCAATTTTTGAGCACCTTGACCAATTTCCAGTTAAAAAACAGCCATCTCTAAAGTACTTGAGTTCCAACTTGTTTTGTGAAGGAGGGAGGGAAAAAGAGAAAGGGGGAAACAATATAAACGTCCCCACTGAGGAAAAGCAAGTATATGGTTTCTGTCATTATTAGACCCTAGAAGATCTACATGGGAGAAGCTGTGAACCTCCCAAACGCTGTAAAAGCTTCAGCAAGCTTCATAGATAGTGGACACTGGAGACTCCAAAACAAAAATTCTTTTAAATCAAGGTGCATAGCTCCTCATTGCTCAAAGTACAGCACTCCTTGAGGAGACCATGAGTCCCCAGTTCTGACTGAAACAGGTTGAGCAAGACCAAAGCGTCTCCTTGGCTGGCATTATAGGTTTATCCCATCTCCTCTTGGCCTTCCGCTTCCCCTTTACAAACCAGGGACCTTTTAATCTCATCCTGCCGGCACCTCCCTCCCCAGGAGCTCTCTGCCTCCTCCTTTGCACCACCGCCCTGCCGCCCCGGGCTTTATCACTGGAGTCTGGCAGGATAATGCCGGAGTGAATTTGCACTTGTACCTCCTGCTGTTTGTTATGATGGCCTGGTGTATTTCTCCTGCTGGAGAGTTCGTTTAAATTCTTACATTCCCAGCCAAGCCTTTGTAGATGAGCGAATCCATGTGTCCTGCTCTCTTTTTTCCCCCTTGGAGCGCTCCAAGCTCTTCTGGTCCTGCCCCAGCCATGGCGTCCAAGTCATGCCTGCTTCATGGAGGGACAGGAAAGATTTGTCGTGTGTGTCCAAGAAGGTCAAATTCTCAAACCCCATGGGTTTTCACATATCCCAAGGTTTTTGGCTTCCTCTCTCCCAGTTTTCAATATTTTTAAGTCTTTCTTCTGCTCTGTAAATACACTAATTGCTGATCCACCAGAAAATCATCACAAAATTATAGAATTGTCTAGGTTGGAAGAGACCTTTCAGATCACCAAGTCCAACTGTTAACCTAATGTTACCAAGTCCACCACTAAACCATGGCCCTAAGTGCCACATCTACACATCTTTTAGATATCTCCAGGGATGGAGACTCCACCACTTCCCTGGGCAGCCTGTTCAGGTGCTTGATAACCCTTTCAGCGTAAAAAAATTTCCTAATATCCGTCGTAAACCTCACATCGTGCAACTTGAGGCCGTTTCCTCTTGTCCTATCACTTGTTAATGGGAAGAAAAGACCAATCCTCACCTCTCTACAACCTCCATACCACGCTTTTGAGAGGTTAATAGTATTTGTAACATCAAAAATGATCATATCACCTAGGAGGCCAAACAGGTGGCACAAACCAAATTCTTATATTTTGAGTAGCAAATAGCCACAAATATTCCACTTCCCTCATTGGTGTGAACAATCAAACAATGAGCTAATTGCTTCAGTCTGTGTCTGCATTCGTGTGAGGTTTGTGCCCCCAAAGCCTTGTTTCTCTGTCTTCCCTTAACCTGTATTTCTAACACATATCCATTAGCTGGAGAAAACAAGGGAGGGGATGAGATAAGGCCAGCCCAACTCCGGGCTGGATGGGGCTTTGAGCAACCTGGTCTAGTGGGAGGTGTCCTTGCCCATGGCAGGGGGG
>VXAK01023276.1:155920-183042 GCA_013399435.1 Arenaria interpres
AAAAAAAAGCAGCAGAAATCCTGAAACAAGCACATATAGACAGGATTGAATCTTCTTGCTGGTGCAGCTTTACTTGTGGAGAGGGATATCAGGGTTTTCTGAAAGCCACATGGAGAGTTTATTGCCAGTGTAGCAGTATCCTTTGCTGGGAAAAAAAGCAACAGAAAACTCATTCACTTCTTGGGTGCTTCGCTGAGGTAGCCATGCTGCAATTCAGTGTCCCTAAGACAGGAGAGGGTAATTATTCCTTTCACTGAGCTGAAAAATGGCCGCTTATGGAACCGAAGCCTTTACTTATGTCTGTCATTGCCTTAGAGCTATTGATGGTGACAGCTCTTATTGATCCTCCCACTGGCTGATGCTCTTAACCTAGTGCTTTCTGACTGGCTGCAGACCACAAATCTCCATCCTTCCAGCAGATGTGCGTTTCTCTTTCTCCTTTTGCAAAGGCTCAGGGTGAAACCCAGCCCCAGTTAATGCACTTTAACCACTCCAAGGATCCTGGCCTGGCAAAGAATTTCAGCCAGAGTCAGACTTCTGGAGATAACTAATCTCATCAGCTTTGGTAGGGGTGGCAGCACCCACAAACAAGGGTCATCATGTGTGGACACCGCTTGGTCCCCAGCCTGGATCACATGGAAAAGCCCTCAGAGGATGCCAAACATGATGCCACTGGGGGTATTTTCTGTGATGTCCTATTAAATTCACGTCATACTGAATGACCTGGGGTAACTCAGGGATTCAGGAGGAAAACACAGGGCAAGCAAGAACAGCTCATCCTTTCCAGAGACCACAGGGACACACCATGCCTAATTTCTGCTTCTTTGACATGGGTAGGGAGGACCACAGACATCCCCTTGGTTGTCCCTTCCTGCAACCTCACCCAACAGAGAAAATACATATATTTTAGAGCTCAGAGGGTTGTGATTAGGGGCACAGAATCCAGCTGGAAGTCTGTAACAAGTGGTGTTCCCCAGGGGTCAGTACTGGGTCCTGTCCTTTTCAATATATTCATCAATGACCTGGATGAAGGGATGGAATGTATCCTCAGCAAGTTTGCTGATGACACAAAACTAGGAGGGGTGGCTGACACCCCTGAAGGCTGTGTGGCCATACAGCGAGACCTGGACAGGCTGTAGAGTTGGGTCAAGAGAAACCTAATGAAATTTAAAAAGAGCAAGTGTAGGGTGCTGCACCTGGGGAGAAATAACCCCATGGACCAGGACAGGTTGGGGGCTGACCTGCTGGAGAGCAGCTCTGAGGAGAAAGACCTGGGAGTTCTGTGGATAATAGGATGACCACGAGCCAGCAATGTGCCCTTGTGGCCAAGAAGGCCAAGGGCATCCTGGGGTGCATCAAGAAGAGTGTGGCCAGCAAGTTGAGGGAGGTCATCCTGCCCCTCTACTCTGCCCTGGTGAAGCCCCATCTGGAGTTCTGTGTCCAGTTCTGTGTTCCCCAGTTCAAGAAGGACAGGGAACTGCTGGAGAGGGTACAGCAAAGGGCCACAAAGAGCATCTGGAGCATCTCTCCTACGAGGAGAGGCTGAGGGACTTGGGTCTTTTTAGTGTTGAGAAGAGAAGGCTGAGGGGAGATCTAATTAATGCACACAAATACTTAAAGGGAGGGTGTCAGGAGGATGGGGCTGGTCTTTTCTCGGTGGTGCCCAGTGACAGGACAAGAGGAAATGGGCACAAACTTGAACATAAGAAGTTCCATCTAAACATGAGGAGGAACTTCTTTACTATGAGAGTGACAGAGCACTGGAACAGGCTGCCCAGAGAGGTGGTCTCCTTCTCTGGGGACATTCAAAACCCACCTGGACATGTTCCTGTGCAACCTGCTATAGGTAGACTCGCTCTGGCAGGGGGTTGGACTAGATGATCTCCAGAGGTCCCTTCCAACCCTATGATTCCATGATTTTAGCATCAAAACTATGTGGCATGGTGGAAGGCTGCCAAGACACCCAGGCAAACCTCCCTGCTGGGACGGGCAGCCTCTGTGCCGCACACCGGTGGTGGAAAGCATCCTTGTAATGATACCAAGCTCTCACTAAGCTGAAACATGTAACAGGAGTCTCTGTGGGGAAGAGCCAATTTATCAGTCTGACTGAAATGGAAATTCCTTTTTCGGCAGGATCTGTTCGCTCTGGAACATGTGTGGTGCAGCCCAAGGAATGAGCAATGAACATGATATCTCTTTCATGTCTGCCGTGGCAGCCGGCCTTTTAATAATAATAGTAATTTAAAAAACCTGTCCGGTGACTTCACACCCATCTTCCTAGATATAAAACATAGATGGGAAACACTAGGAGACCTTTGTGCTGTTTACCCTTGAAATGCCCCTATCCTGCCTCAGTTTACTTCAGGGTTAATTGGCCGCATCTCTGAGATGCTGTAATGTTTGAACAGCAGATTGTGTAAACGCTGCAAGTTGTTCCCATGGGAGTGCAACTGAAGGACCCCAGTCCCCCATAACTTGGGGTTTTCTGATGTCTAGCAAGGGCCATACTCACCCCTTAGCCCTTCCTTCCACCAAGCATTAGCAGGATTTCTTTCTTTTGCTTGCTTGGGTTCACGAAACACATTAGAAATTCCCCCTCCCTCTGGCTTAAACTGGCCAACAGCCTTAATGGTTTTTGAAGAGATAAACAGACAGACACAGGCATGTGCAGAACATGATCGTATAAGTTGTGCTTTCTTAAGGAGCCAAACAGAAAGCGAGCCAGATTACTTCAACCCAAAATGCACTTAGAAAAGAAACCTTCGTGAAGGTGATCTTAATGGTGAGGACTGGGTGGGTGCAAGGAGAAACAGGCTGTTGAGGGTAGCTGTAACTCTCGGGTAAATTAAAATAAACAGAGATGCAAATGTAGGTGATATCAGCCATAAGGATTGCAGAGTCTCAGCCAAAGAGTTTGCAAGCTGAGAGCAGACTTTGGCTTTAGATGAATAAAATCACTACTGGTAGCTCAGGGTAAATCGTCCTGGACACATCCATCCTGTGGCACTGGGACACAGAAATCCCAGCGGAGCTGTGCTTATAATAGACCCGTGACATGGGACTGTAGAGGAAAAACCAAGGCACCTCCTCTCCGTCAAGGTCCCCATGTTGTCTCTGAGAGCAGTGTGGTTGAGTTCCACCTCTCAAGCTCAGATGGGGAGCGAGGGCTTTTTGTCAAAGCACAGGAATTGGCCTAACAGATGTCAGGATGGTGATGGGTCTTGGCCATAACAAGTCTCATCTGAGGTGCTCTTGGTGCTCCCCTTCAGATGGTTGACGTGGACCCAAGAGGTTGTGTCCAGCTGGGGTTGCAATGGGGCACGCATTCATCCGAGGGAGGGATGGAGAAGGCACAGGGAGAGACCAACAAACCCCCCTGCAACCCATCAGGAGGCTACAGAGATGCTGAACTCCCCCAAAGCATGGCCATCAGGGGGTTGGGGAGCATTAACTGCACAGCCCAGGTTGAGGAGAGGTCAGCTACAGGCACTTGCCATATTGAAAAAGGATTTGCAGCCGCAAGCGGGGCTGACTGGAGAGTTCCCCTCCGGGACCACTTGCAGAATGAACATAATTGCCTGAGCATTTAAGAAAATAGAGATCCATCTTTCTGTGCGAGTGGGCCTGCTGCTGGGAAGGGAAAGTGCAGGGGGGAAAGGGAAGCAGTGGGATAAATATTGGTGCTTTGCAAAACAGAGATAAATCCACCAGCAAGGAAGGAGAAAAGCAAGGGAGCTTTGGGAAGCCTTTTCGCATCAAATGAGCAGTGCATCCCCCGATGAGTGAGGGTGTCGGGGAAGTAGATCGATGGGCGAACACTCCAAACAGTAGCATCCATCTCTCATAATAAGGCAGCAGAACTGCTCTCGTTTCCTGTAATCTGATAACCCACAGGAGGAAGGGGGAAAAATGCCTTTAAATGGTGATTATAATTCCCGTCATGGTGTTTCCTGATAAAGCGGCCCCCCAACATAGTGTTATTATCAATCACGACTACTACAGTAGCATCCTGAGGCTCCTGTGGAGATCAGTACCTTCAGAGGGAGACGTTTGCTGTCCTGAAGGATCTAAAGGACCCTCGTGGGAGGGAAGGCTCCACAGAAGGGAAATGAGTTATTCAAGGCCTCCCAGCTGGGAGTAAGACCAAACCCAACCATTCTTCGAGTTGTGGGATTATGTGAGCATCACACAGACATAGCAATGTCAGCTGGTGGGGACCTGCAGAGGTCTCTAGCCCAACCTCCTGCTCAAAGCTGGACCACCATGAGCTTCCAGACAAAAAAAGCAGCTCACAAATTGACATAGTCATAACAAACTGAAAGTGAGGATCTGAAAAACATGACCATCAAAGCTGTGTGTTATTGTATAATCCCATGAAGGTCAAGCCAATTGCTAGTGAGGGACTCTGCTGCACTGGCATTTCTTCCCATCGTTTCCTGGCCTGGACAATTCATGTAATTCTTGGTTTATCCCTTTTACCACTAATGTGTGGAAGCAATAACGATGCTCAGGGTTTTTTTGTTAACCCTATTTTGTGACAGGCAGTTGTAGCACTGCTCCTCTTCACTCAGCACAGTGCACGTCTATGGCCATTGCTAGCATTGCTTCCATTTGTGCTCCAGAAGTACCTAAGGGCCCAGTGCTGGGTCACGTGTGCCTTGTGCTTCGTCCTGTAAAAGAGAATCCTTCCTCAAACAGGCACTGTGTCACTCCAGCAAGTGATTAGCACCTCATTCCTGCCCTGAAGGACTAATCTCAGATTTGCCCCATGTCTCCACAGTGCCTCTGATCAGCAGCTCCCACACTGCACCATGGCTTGGCCCTCTCTCGTTCATCCTCCCTCACCAGAGAAGCATGTTGAGGTGGGAATTTCCAGTCATCGTTGATCATATGAGCACAAAAGAAGACGAGATCCCAGCTGTACCCACCAAGACGTCATTGAAAATGAAGATGAGGCATGGAGACTGAGGTGCTGCACAGCAAAGCCAAGTAATTGAGATAGAAACCATGCCACCTGGGACACATTCACATCCTCTGGACAGAAGAGCAGCAGGTACCCCAAGGTGCCTGTAACATTTATCTACTTGCCTATTTCCTTATGGCTGAGCTGAACTGGGAGACGTGATGCCACTCCTGCTCTGCTTTTTGCCTTCTCTAAGTAGTGAATTCCTCAGAAGCAGGACCATCTAGTCCAGCCATAAATCTGTCTTCTGCAGATCAAGAGAAGCGGTAGAGCAAGCAGGAGGGAAGACATTGTGGGTGCTCCAGAATAATCATTACCACAAAGAAAACCCCATCTCCATTCTCAAAATAAAAAAGGGAATGAAGGAAAAAGCTCCATAAAACTTCCCTTATGTTGCTCATGTCATAGAGACACGGGTCTACCCAAGCTTCTGATTAATTAGGTACGCAATGGGTGACTGCTTCAGACAATGTGCAGGAACAGCTAATATAGTGAGCAGCACTGAATCACGGGCCTGAGAGAAGGCAGAAAAAAAGCCCCAGATTGCTTTATTACATTTTTTGTATTAAATCATCTCTTCTAGAGAGACTGTTGTTTTAAGCCGGCTCATAGTTTCAGGCAGGAGGGTTGCCCAAGTCTGGTTTCTGCTCTGCAGCTGCAAACACTTCACTCCCAGCAGATCTACCTGAAGCAAAGGAAACCCCAGGCCCTGACAGCTCACTCTTGGCCGCGTGTCCCCAAGAGCCAGGCTCCCACCCGCCACCCTGCTGCAAGACCCACACCTTTCCTGGTTAACACGGGACTCCAGAAGACGTGTTTTTCCTCCCTGAGCCCACCATTTCCACCTCCCAGCTGTGTGTGGCTGAGGGAAGCCAACCCCACTATCCTCTGCCTGCCTTGAGCAACAATTTGGAGCAGGTCAACATGTAGACTTCACAGTGACACTTTCCCTCTTCCTAAGGTGTGTCTGGACTAGAAACCACACACAAATCACAACCCCAGTGGTGTTACGGATTTCCCCAAATGATGATGAATGATACCTACTCTATTTGCCACGAGAGGGCACTTTTACATTAATTCTCACATCCCTGGCTCGAGCATGGAGTCTGCCTGAAAACCATTTGGTCGCAGTGGGATCCAATATCCAACTCATTGGGGAATTTATTTTGCAAGGACAGGGCTGTGTTGAGTGTGTTACTTATTAAATTACAGGAGAGAATGCAATAAGAGACATGGGTGCAGCTAAGGGTCTTGGTGTCTCCGTTGGAGAGAACTAATAGCAAAGAAAGCCCCTGTGGTAAAGGATGCCACAGGCGAAGAAAATTTCCTCAGAGGAAACAGTTTTGTAGGGAAGATTATGCAAAAGTGTAACGTCTTTCCATTCAGATGAAGGAGACACCTGCTTCCCAACTTCTCTAGCAAAGACTGTATAAATCAGCATTTTGGAAACAGGACGGTGGCTTATGTTTGCAGCAGGCACGAGTCGTTGCTTTGCAAACACCTCACCAGCTGGAAGCTGCAGCATAGAGTCCAGACTGTTGTCTTGGAGCTGATTAGAAACCTTATTTCCCCACCCCCACCCCTTCCCCAGCCCCCACTCTCCTTCATGCAGTAGATGTGGAAAACTGCAAACCCTGAGAATATGCATAGCTCTGAAATTACCGCTATTCATCATGTCCAATTGGCTCTTGGAGGAATCCCAACCGGTCAAGGAGTTCTGCAGTGTAACAATAGGTGATTATCTTTTGCTCCAATTTGTTTTGTCACAACAGCCTCCCAGCCTCTGCAGAACTGTGATTTTCATTTGGTTTCCAGGAAAAGCACAGAAGATCCAAGCAATGAGACAGATCTTTGCTTCTCTGGGGAAGACACCTCATGTTTAGGCAAGAAATCAACTGTGCCTTGTAAGCCAGTTAACAGACACAAGCACTGTCTTGTGTCTCAGGCTGAAGGGGGTGGGAAAAGTTAAATGTCTCTTTAACTAAATTCTGCAACTTTCATTCAGAAAGAGAATGACAGACATGAATTAGATCACCCCTGGGAACGAGAAAGCCATTTTTCAGTCATCTTTACCCCCTCTCTTTTCATTTTAGCTTCATCTTAAGGAACCAACCATACATATAGAATCATAGTATGGTTTGGGTTGGAAGGGACCTTTAAAGGCCATCTACTCCAACCTCCTACCATGAGCAGGGACATCTTCAACTAGATCAGGTTGCTCAGAGCCCCATCCAACTGACCTGGAATGTTTCCAGGGATGGGGCATCTCCCACCTCTCTGGGCAACTTGGGCCAGTGTCTCACCACCCTCAGTGTAAAACATTTCTTCCTTACATCTAGTCTAAATAACATTTTTGAACATCATCAACACTGTGAAAAAGGACAGTCAAATACTGAGCAAACACAGGGAAAAGTGACAGAAGTAAAAGGATGATAAGAGACTGGAGAAAATATGACTAATGAAAAAAGACTGGTGGAGTGGTGATGACTCAGCCTAGAGAAAAGAAGCCCATGGAGGGAACATGATGACTGTCCTGGCATCCTTTGCAGCAAAGCAAATTTAGGTTGGCTCCAAAAGAAACCGATTAAGTCAACGGAAGAGAAAGAGTGAAAAAGTCTGGACTTATTTCTGCTGTGGGTTTTTATGAACTGGCACCATGGTCCTTGGTGTAGGCATTTAGATGAGGTGGTCTTTTAAACTTCCTTCTGTCCCAAAACTTCCTCCATGCCCAGGAGGGCCCCTGATCAGGGAGTGGAGTGATAGGGCAAGGGGGGACAGTTTTAAACTGAAAGAGGGGAGATTTAGATTAGATATTAGGAAGAAATTCTTTGCTGGGAGGGTGGTGAGACACCGGAAGAGGTTGCCTACAGGAGTTGTGGATGTCCCATCCCTGGAGGTGTTCAAGGCCAGGTTGGACAGGGCTTTGGGCAACGTGGTCTAGTGGGAGGTGTCCCTGCCCAGGGCAGAGGGTTGGATGAGATTATCTTTAAGGTCCCTTCTAACCCAAACTGTTCCATGATTCTATGACTCCCAGGAGACATGACAGGCAGGAGCACTTATGTCATCTCCAGATGTCAGACACCCCCTTCCCTGTCCTCCTGCACTAACCTTTTACCTTCAAACATCCTCTTCCCAGACACGACCCTTCAGGAGAGCACTGGCCCTCTCCAGCAGGTCACGGCTTCAGATGGCAGAGCTATTTGCAGCAATCAGCTCTTGCTCAAGAGTCAGGAAGCGCACAGCAGAGGAGGCTAATTAACAAGAAAACATTTCAATAGCATTTCCGTTCTGTGGGACTCACGGTTTGCATGTGTTCTCCCTTTCCCCCCATGTGGAAAAAAAATAAATGTGTTGCAATGACTCTTGGAGACAGGGAGTGACATGTGGATCTCCAGCACCTTCCCGCTGAATTCTTTCGGTGAAGGAGTCTGACCCTTCCTGGGGAGGAGGTTCATGCCTCAGCTGGGTGAGCGTGATAGGAGGGGAACGTTGCACCAAGACGGCCTCCTTCCACACAAGAACCACCCACAAAGTGTCTTCTCCCATCACCTTTCCCCAGCCATGGATTCCCAAAGTCGGTTTTGAGCCCCGGCTCCTTGCAGGCGTGTACTGGTTGCACAAGATTTGTCCCCATCACTCATCTCGCAGACACAAACTGCTCCCTCCGGTCATAAAAATCAAGTCACGGCACGCTCGCAACGTGATGATCTGAGAACAGAAGGGTTACAAATGCTCAGGGAAGCCTGGCTTTAAAACCCAGGTGAAATTCAGGAGGGGAAATGATACAAATAGACATGATTTGCGTGCGGCGGGTGAAAGATGGTCAGTGCTGTGGGTATAATTCCACCAGTGCTAAGCCTCTGTACAAAATAACCCGTGGCTGCAAACCAAGGGGAGAACCTGGGGGGCAGGTCAGGTTTGCAGCTCAATTGCTGGCAGCTGAAAGCAGCAGCCGAGGCATCTCCGCTTCCCAACCGCACCAGGCGTTTTCCCAGAGCTCAAAGGAACGAAGAAACTCGGCAGCTCCCAACTTTGGGAGAACTTTCCTCAAAACTGACAGCGAAAGGGTTTTCCCCGACATCTAGCGGCCGGCAAAAATGCTGAGCGAGATAAAGTGGCAGGAGAAAACAAGCCGTGCTATTACCAGGAAGATTAATTACAAGTGCAATAATATCCAGGCCTTCTGATGAAATATTTTACAGTATATTGCCCTCAGGAGAGTGGCTCTTTTTACTGATTTATTTTAACCTTCACATTACGCAGATACGTTATAGACGTCTTCAGAGATGCCCTGGTGTTATTTGCCCCCTGACAGCAAATAATAAACTCTTTCTCAGCTATATAACATTTCCAAGGAAGCCCTTGACGTGACTAGAAAAATATCGAGGACAATTAAGTCACATGGCACTCGTAGCCCGGTGGGAACGGACTTGAGCTCGCCTCCAGGACTCGGATAGCATGAGAAACTCTGGTTCAAACGGAGTAGCAAGAGTCTTGGAGGTAGTAATTATTAAAGATCTCCTGGTTAAAGATCCTCTGGGGTCTCTCTATTATTTTAATAATGGTTCAAGCCAACTTTACGCCTTCCAGAGGAGCCCGTTAGCACAAAGGAGGAAGGGCTCAACGCAAGGGAACATGGGCAGGAGATCAGCTGCCCGTAGTATTGTTTAGTGGGGAGCAAGGGGGTGTTGGTCACACATCTTTGGGGAGTCCAGGTAAATCTGGTGCCTTGCTTGCATCCCTGCTTTCAGTCTCACTGAGTGGATCAATGTCATGGGCAGAGGTTGCTGCGAGGAGGACATCAGCATGGGGGTCCAGCACTTAAGACATGGTTAAGAATATTCAGGCAATTTGGGGACGTTTCCAACCGTCTAGTCTGCCAGCCCAGGCAGTTTGCTTCATCCCTGCCCCTGATCCCCCATCTGCAATTAATAAGGCAGCCTTTTTCCTTTTTATGGTTCTCGGCTTTGCTGTGTTTGTGCAGCACCCAGAACTGTGGCCACGGAGTTTGGCTGAGGCCCCACACACTCATAGAATCATAGAATCATCCAGGTTGGAAAAGACCCTTGGGATCATCGAGTCCAACCATCAACCCTACTCTACAAAGTTCTCCCCTACACCATATCCCCCAACACTGCATCTAAACGACTCTTAAACACATCCAAAGACGGTGATTCAACCATCTCCATGGGCAGCCTATTCCAATGCCTGACTACTCTTTTGAAGCCATTCCCTCTTGTTCTATCACTAATTACGTGGGAGAGGAGACCAGCACCAACGTTGGTGCAGATTGTTGGTTTGTGTCTGTTTGTGGTGTTTTGTTTTGTTTTTTTGTGGTTGGACTTGATGATCTCAAAGATCCCTTCCAACCATGAAGATTCTATGATTCTGTGATTTTAGACACATCTTTCCTGAAATACCCATGACTCATTTTTTTTCTATTGAAGTAGTTGTTGCTTCAAAGATTTGATTTTTAATTTGGAGTGAAAGCAGTTTGCAAGCTTTGAATTAGGGTCCTAAGAGGAGAGACTGATTATTCAGTTGTTTTCTCCACCCTGTCTTTGCTACTGTAGAGATCAGCAATTTGAGGAAGATGGGACTCTGCCTTAGCAATGAACAGAGATGAAAATGTTGTTCTTTTGATCATCTTTTTCTGATGTTTTTTGAAACATTTTTCTGATTTTCTGAAATTTTCTGAATGAAAAGTTGCGCTTGCAATGTGGATAACAGGACGTGCATGACTTAAAAAATTGACACTTTAGAAAGTGTCAGAAGGAAAACAAGAAAGTGCTTTGGTACTTAAGTGATTGTTACATGGAGCGTTTCTTATTGTAGTTATACTGAAGAGTTATAGTCATCATACTGAAGAGAGATGCTTGCCACTGGAAGGGGTGGGGTGGGAATGGAGGCCAGGTCCTGCTAACCTGCACAGTGAGAGACACACCACATCCATCAGCATCAGGGAAAAGATGCTGACCTCCTTTAGAGAGCTGTGGCACATAGCAGAGGACACACAGGCATGGTCCCCAACTCATGCTTTCAGTCACTGCTTCATTACAGATAACAAATCCATCAGCCCACCAATATTTGCAGGGTGCTAACATCAGTGCTCCTGCCACGCTGGGTCCCACCACGCTTCTGAAGGTTCCTCCACACCAGCTCACCATGAACCAGCTCTTTCTCTTCCCTGCAGTCTCCTGATCCCACCCACAGAGAAAAACTACCCTTAAATCCTCTGATAACCATCAAAGCACCTTAATATAATGTTAGGTTCCTGCCCCATCTGACCCAGACACTGTATCCTATTTCTCTTGTGAGCTCCTATTTCTCTGTGAGCATTGGCATGAGGGCATGGGATTCCCACGTTAGACCTGTCTGCAACGCACTCGAGCAATAGATCTTGGTAGACAATTGGCTTTCGGCAGATTAAAAGCCTAGTTGTAAATAATCACCATCTCTGTTCAGCCCCTCGGGGGACCTAAACCCCACAGGGACAAAGACATTTATTTCTAAAAACCTTAACACCAGGGCTTCCAGATGACATCAGAGCAGCTCATGCTACATCATGAAGACCTTAGTTCCTACAGCATCAACTTTCATTGGCATCCATCCTAGGTATAATTTCTCCCTAATTTCAAGGCAATTGGACCTCTATTTTACCATGAGCAAGACTGAAGAAAGTAGACGGGGGTGAAGGGCTACAAAGCTGGTGAGGGGTCTGGAGCACAAGTCTTGTGAGGACCGGCTGAGGGAGCTGGGGGTGTTGAGCCTGGAGAAAAGGAAGCTGAGGGGAGACCTTCTCGCTCTCTCCAACTCCCTGAAAGGAGGGTGTAGCCAGGGGGGGTCAGTCTCTTCTCCCAAGGAACATGCAATAGGACAAGAGGAAATGGCCTTAAGTTGCTCCAGGGGAGGTTTAGGATGGATATTAGGAAAAATTTTTATACTGAAATGTTATAAAATATCGGAAGAGGCTGCCCAGGAAAGTGGTGGAGTCACCATCCCTGGAGGTATTTAAAAGATGGGCAGACATGGTGCTGAGGGACATGGCTTAGTGGTGGTTTTGTCAGTGTTAGGTTGGTGGTTGGACTTGATAATCTTAAAAGCCCCTTCCAACCCAGATGATTCTATGATTCAAAGGTGGCAGGGCTGGCCCAGAGAAGCAGTGTGCCCACAAGGGAGGCATCAACATCTACATTCATGTGACCGTCTTCTTATTTGTAGGATCCCTGCAGGGACTGAGCACAGGTCTGCTGGCTCTGCTCTGCACTCATGCACCAGACAGCCATGGGTGAAGAGAAACCCTCTGAGATAATCATAAAGGTGACCCCATAACTCCAACATCCAGCACACTGACCTTCTCTTGCCCCAAAATAAATGCCTCCTCAGTGTGGGGGTTGCAGCATCAGACCTCAAGCCCTTTCACCAGCATCACCGGCCTGATCCAAAGGGTGGATTTACAGATCTCTGATGCCTTTTTTGCCCCCCTCTTTCCAAGCCCCGTGATTCTGGAACAGATCCCTGTGAAACCACTCCGGTTGGAGAGCTGTTGTCAGGTCATTTTGAAAAGTTTGCAACACTTTGCAAATTGTTCTTGCTGGAGGTTGTACAATCACAGTGCCATTACTCAAAAAAACCATCCAACAATATTATGTTAGACACAGGTCAGATCCCTCCACCCACAACAATATTCCAAGGGAAAAAAAAAGAAAAAAAAGAAAAATATGAGGAAAAGAAATTGTTAAACACAAGCTGGAGATGACAATGAAAAATTTACCCTTAACTATGTATATTTTTATGGAGAAAGGTTATCTATCCATCCATCATCACATACTAGTACAGGAAAGAGCCTGTGAGTATTTAGATATTTATATCTTACATGTGTAGTTAAGGAGAAAAATTACTCGTATGGATGCACGGCTGTCTCTACTCCCCCCGCCTCTCCCCTTAGGTGCCCATCACAAACACCGCATAAATATGTTGAAGCCAGTCATCTGACCTATTTTAATCAACTATATTAGGATGAAATGAATAGAAGTGTCTGTTTGTCTCCAGCAACAACAAAGGGAGTCTCAAGCAATTAGTTCAGGTGTAAAAAACTCCACTATGCCAGACCAATCCCATCCATGTGTCTTCTTTTCTCCATCTCTAAAGCAGAGATAATAAACCTGCCTTGGTCCCAAAAGTACTCGGAGATCCAGAGAGGAAAGGTATCCATGACACAGGGATGTTACTTAGGAAATAACAACAATAAGGTTAAAGACAAGGTTAGTAATGAACTCACACATAAAACTTGCTGTGGGACTGCAAAAAGCCCAGGCTGCCCTCCGTTTGGGAAATCGTGCCTATATTCTCCCCACAGCTCAAACTGGACCTTTCAAAAAGCATTAATAAACTCAGTAATTTTCAAATGTAACATAAAAGAAAAAAGGTGGTTATTTCTAAAAGCCACTCATTCAATACCTCATGGAAATTTTGTGATGGCACTCAGTGTGCAATTACCATCTTTTACAGCATTTTGGCGAGTTGAATGCAACAAACACCAAAACCCCACATGCAAAATAGAATATTTTTTTTTTTTTTCCATTTTGCAATTTTTTTTCATGTTTACATTTTCCCTCACCCCTCTGCCTGGGACTCCCCAGCACCAATGCAATCCTTCAGGGTGCAAGAGCAGAACGAGGATGCAACAGAGCCACCTCCAGAGAGGGTGTTTCTCCAGTGGCTTTTGCACAGAGGATGATGCTTCAGCCTCTCCTCTCCAGCCCGTGGGGAGCAGCAGGTGCCTCGAGGCCGCACCAAGCCACAATTTCCTGTCCCTGGATCTGCAGTGTGAGGACAGGACTCTGGAAAAGGGCTGGAGATGGAAAAGATGGGACCTGATGGCTGGAAAAAGACCCAGCCCCTGGAAAGCTTTGGCTGGTGGGGTTGGAAGGTGTAAGGAGAAGCCAGGGCTTGGAGGTGTCCCCACATGGGCCACCACCCCTGGGTTGGAGCCAGGATATCTGAAAATATGTGCCTATGAGTGCATGCACCCTGGAGTCAGGTGAGACATTCCTTCCCACGCAATCCCCTGAGGGACTCCCCAACAAGCTGGGTGTAAGGGGCCTCCATGGAGCACTGGTGGTTGGGATGTTCCTGAAGACACCATGAGACCCTACAAAACTCATGATATCTATGATAGACCCCTTCTAGCATCAGGGCAGAGAAACACCCCCCTCTAGACCCCCATCTGTTTCGTGTCCACATTTTGAATCTATTTCTACACTTTCAGCATCTTGAAGTCTCTGTGAGGGGCTCTGCAAACCCTCAGCGCTGGATTTGGTGGGGTTTTGCCACCTCGCTGGGTCGGGTCAGAATCAGGCCCCGGGTCTTCAGAGGAGTTTCTGAGTTTTCCACAAGGTTTCAACAACATTAATTTCCTTTCAATCAGTTTTTCCCTCTCTGCTGATCGGCCCTTTCTGCCTTTCATACATTTCCAGGCTCTGCAGCCTCATAAAACTTCATGGGAGAACGTTTCTGCTTGGTTGGCGTGGGCAGGAAATTACTGTCATTTTTCACTTCTTCAGCCTGAGAAGGTGTTCACTGGGCCCGTCGTCAGCGGGCAGTTGCACGCTGGCCCTTCCAGCACCATCCCCAGAGGGGTCTCAGTGCCAGCAGCCAACGCAGAAAAGAAACCAAGCTCTTTATTTTGACTGGCACCGGGACGGCAACCCGGGTGTTTCAGCAACACAACACGTCCAGGCAACCCCTCAGCAGCATCTCAGCAGTGCAGCGAAGGCTGGAGAACCCTCCAGCCACCTCTGAAGGTCAGCAGCAGCCCAGAGGCATGGGTTTATGCCAGGTTTGGACATAACACACCCTGCTCCACCAAGGTTGATTGAGTGTGAGCAGCCACGTCGCTGGAGTAACTCCGTTCTCAGACGCCTCTGATGATCTGGACCGCAACACTCCTGAGAAGAACTTCTACAGACACCCTTGAATAGGAAGAGTCAATAGAGAAGACCTTTGTGGCAGAACACAAATGCAAACACAGGACTTGCAAGTGTCCACCAAGACACTTCTTCCTTCATCATTTAAGAGGAATTACCATAGAGAAAGATCAACACATGGGGGAGAAAGCTCTCCTTGCTGGGTGCATCATTTTGTTATTTCTGTGTGTGGAACGGCTGGGGTTGGAAGATGCAATTCTTGGGGAAAACTCCAGGATGTGCTGGAGAGATAGAAAAAGGCCTGTTCTCCTTGGCTGTGCAGTAGCTCCGCATGGCACGTTTCTTGTTATTTTACCCAGGACAGCCTTCAAACTTCTACCTGATGAACCGCACCCCTTCTTTTTGGCAGGAAGAGTCTGCAATGCTCTGCTAGCCACAGAAGACAATGATGAGGACTAAGTCTTGTCCTACATTTCCTGTAGAGCTGTCTCCTAGGGTTTAGACCCCTGTCCACAGTGTTGCATGGTGTTATTCCATCCCAGACATCAGAAGTCACACGTGCAGTTGTTGATCTTTGTGGCGTTTCTGTCAGCACATTTCTGTAGCTTGTCCAGACCCTCCTTTGAGGGCCTTCCAGCACGTTGGCCACTCACTTACCCAAGTCCGGTGCCACAAGCTTTCTGAGAATGGTTATCATCCAGGTCATAGGACCATAGAATGTGTTGGGTTGGAAGGGACCTTTAAAGGTCATCTAGTCCAACCCCACTGCAGTAAGCAGGGACATCAATTAATAAATGAAGGTATTCAACATTATTGATGCCCGTATTGATTCCTGAGGGATGCCACTAGTTATTGGCTGCCAGGTGGTCCTTGCATGTCTTACCATAATCCTCTGAGATGTTTGCACCAGAGCTAGTTGCCTGTGGCTCCCATCTTGACTGCAGTGAGAACCAGAATCACAGAATAACTGAGGTTGGGAGGACCTCTGGAGGCTGTGGTCCAACCTCTGCTCACAACAGGACCAGTTCCACTGTCAGATCAGGTTGCTCAGCCTTACCTTTATCCAGCGAGTTCAGCTCAGTCTTGGTCTCCCACAAAATACCTTTATTTGGAGACTGCAAACTGTGACCTCCACAGCAAAACGTGGCTCCAGATGGCAATCACCCCATTCCTCCTGGCCCCAAACTGTGAAGGCAGGGAAAGCCACACCGCTCTACCACACTCTCCGTGGCTAAAACTACCACTCGATCAGCTTATTCCCCTGTTCCCAGGTTGTTCAGCGATGTTATCCTCTCTAATTCCTAAATTCTTCCCACCTGCAGATGCACACCTGTAATAATAAAGAGCCGAGGTTGCAGGTGCTCCAGGCATGATTTTAATGTAGTAATAATCTCTGTGGCCTGACAGATGGATGTCCCAGGAGACACAAAGTGCTCTGATTTTTAAATAGGAATGAGGAGAACAATCCCAGGGCTGTTCCAGTGCCTGAATTCAAGGGCAACCCCCAACTGCAGAGCCAGGGCTGGAAAACTCTCATTCATTGAGATATTTGTGAAGGATTTGATAAAGGATCTGAAGTACGGAGAACACTTTCCTCCTCAATAATTCACGCTGTTTTCTCAGTCACCTGCATCCTCTTTCTCCTTTTGCATTCAGACCTCAAGCTCTTTGGGGCAGGGGTTACTTCTACTCTCCACATGGATGCTAAAGTCTCCACACTGCTGAAACAGAACCATATATAACCTTGAAAAAAGACATAAAGCACTCAGGAAAAATTCCACCTGTCAATTCCATTAAAGTCCTCTAGAAGTTTTCTGACCAATGCATCACTTTGTTGGGGAGCCAGGCTGGATTTTTGGTTTCACCAAAGTTAGCATGATCTCTGCTTCAGGACTCCCAGCTCAAAGCAGATGCATGTTGATGAGCCAGAGAGAGTTTCAGCAGACCACCAATGCTATGACTGTTCTTCCTACACTCCTGAAGATGTGACTGTGTGTAGGTACTTATTGTAAGAAGAGGATCCGATCTTGCTGTCTCATCCTTGCAGATTTTAGAGATGCATGTGATTAGCAAGCATGAAACACTGAATCACGCAACATTGTGCTCAGCAGAGATGCTCACGTGCTGCCTCCGAGCAGCACAATGAAAGGGAACAAGCCTGGAACAAGCCAACAGTATACATTTGTCAGCCTCAGCAATCTGTCTCTCAGGTTGTCCAGAGAAGCTGTGGATGCCCCATCCGTGGAGGGGTTGAAGGCCAGGCTGGATGGGGCTTTGAGCAACCTGGTCTGGTGGGAGGTGTCCCTGCCCATGGCAATGGGCTGGAGCTCGATGATCTTTAAAGTCCCTCCCAGCCCAAACCATTCTATGATTCTACCCTGACTAATTAATTTGAGCCTGGGATGAGCTGAGACTCAAAGGTTGCATCCATTCCCAACACCAGAAAAGGCAGGGAGAGGATCTCACTGACTGGGGTCTCTCTTCTCTTCCCCCACCTTTTCCCTACAGCAGCTGAGGACCAATGTATTGCTCAATGAGGGACAGCTGTGCTCTGCCCACACAACAGTTTTTGGGAGGGCTCTGTCAGATCATGCTTTCTCCTGCCACGTCCAAAACTCAACACACCAAGAGAATAGTAAAGGAACCAGAGGAGACAATGTCTCCTAAGTTTGCCAATTGACTGTGTCTCAGCTCAGACATCTCTGATCAGGAGGTCCCACCTTGGTGTTGTCATCTCAGAGGGACCCAAGCACTAGGAGGTGCTGCCTGTTGCCTCTGTGAAGTTCTGGAGGTTCCCAGCAAGTCATTGCAAATCTCCCATGTTTCACCTTTGTGGGCCATGTTGTAGACTGCAGATCCCTGTCCTAAACCTTTCAGGCATGTCGGGCTTGAAAAAAAACTGAAGCTGATTCTGCTGAACTACCAGATTTGAGGAAAGCAATGTGGCTTCTCTCTTTCCCCAGAAGCACCAGCAGCAAAGAAACTACTTTCTGGGAGGACTTGGATGGTGCTAAGAGATCACATCCAACCACTGTGCAATTAACAGAAGATTTAGAACCTGCAGCTCATCAAAATTCTTTAATCTACTTTAATTGGTGGAGATGATGCTTCAGACTCTGGGTTTCCAGGTACATTCCAGCTACATTCTCACCTGTAAGAAGGTTCACTCCATACATAAGCGAGCCCAAAGATTATGAAGCATTTCAAAGTGTTTCTAGCTCTTACTCCATTCAGAATGGGAAATCAAAGGCATCACTGTTGGAGGTAACTGCACCAGGTATCAGACCCAGTGTTCCAGGTTCTGCCTGTACATTGCCTGCATTGGGATTTGGAGGTTGGTTTGAGAGAGCCATGTAAGTTGTGAAGTCACAGTGTAATTCTGGAGAAAAAAGGAAAACCAGTCCCCTAGGAAAACTGCAAGCTGAAGGTCTGGCAAGAGATGCAGCTCAGCAGGAAACCAAGCTGTTTCTATGGTTGATAGCGGAAAATAAAGACACATCCCAAAGCAGGCACCCCAAGAATGAGACCCTATGCTCACTTCTCTTCTTTGGCTCTAACTGGAGCCCAGAGAAACCAGTTATACTGCAGCGATCTTAAAAGAGTATGGCCAGCAGGTTGAGAGAGGTCATCCCCCCTCTCTGCTCTGTCCTGGTGAGGCCACATCTGCAATACTGGGTCCAGTTCTGGACTCACCAGTTCAAGAAGAATGGGGAACTACTGGAGAGAGTCCAGCAGAGGCTATGAAGATGATCAAGGGAATGGAGCATCTCCCTGAGGAGGAAGGGCTGAGAGACCTGGGGCTGTTCAGCCTGGAAAAGAGGAGACTGAGAGGGGACCTCATCGATGCTGAGCAATATCTAAAGGGTGGGTGGCAAAAGAATGGGACCAGGCTCTTCTCAGTGGTGCCCAACGACAGGACAAGGGGCAACAGGCACAAACTGGAACACAGGAAATTCCATCTCAATATGATGAAAAACTTCTTTCCTTTGAGGGTGGCAGAGCCCTGGCAGAGGCTGCCCAGAGAGGTGGTGGAGTCTCCTTCTCTGGAGACATTCAGAACCTACCTGGACATGTTACTGTCCTAGCTGCTCTGGGTGACCCTGCTCTGGCAGCGGGTTGGATGAGAAGATCTCCAGAGGCCCCTTCCAACCCCACATCATTCTGTGATTCCGTGATCTGCAGTGCAAACATCTCTGCAAACAAATACTTTCCCTCCAGCTTTACTGTCCTCACCCATCTTCAGCAGATGGCTGCTGTGGGGCTGGTTTTGCCTGGCCGATGGCAAAAAGTGCATTGGTTCCTCACCATCCCAAAAACTGCCAGAAGAGAGCTCTTGCAGCAAATACCACTCCCAACCCCAGAGTCTGGCCACACAGCAACCACCCAGCCAGGCGGGTGTTGGAATGCCCATCTGCTCAGCAGAGAAACGCACAAGGACAGGAGGCAAAAATCATTTCTTTCCAGCAAAGGAAGATCATTCTGGATGCTCCGGTGACTTTGCAGCTAATCATTTCCATCTGTTTAACTATCCTTCGCAAGCACCACTCCTACCCCACTTCCCAGCTTGTTCCCCCACTGCTGAGGATGGGGAGAAACCCAACTCCCATCCTTTCCCTCATGTAGGGCTGTCCCTGAGAGCAGCTCAGCACCCAGGACCGAGGTTGCTCCTCGGTACCGTCCAGGGCATGCCCCAGGCTCAGCACCGGCTGTGGCAGGCTCCTGGTTAATCCAGACAGGCACCTTTTTGACTCTTGTGCTGGACTTTCCTGGTTAATCCAAACAGGCACCTTTTTGACTCTTGTGCTGGACTTTCCTGGCAGGCAGGGAGATGAGGGCGGCCAGGAAAGGAAAGTTTCTAAGTATAAAACCCAAAAGCGTCCCTCAGCCTCACAAAAGTGTCAAAGTAAGAGGCACATGGTTGACCCGAACTATTTATAAACTGAGACCCGATGGAAACGCGATGGAGCTGAACCAAATTCCTGTTTCCAACCCATCCCTCTCCCCACAGCTTGTCACCTGAGCAGCATGGCACCAGCCAGCGTCCTTGGCTCTGACTTCCATCGGGTCAAGGTTTAAATTATAGCCGAGTGCACAAACTGCATCCCTCATATGAAAAGTAGGTCCTGGATTCCCCAAGGTAGGCAGATGGTGGTCCTCAGAAAGGTGGAGATGTTAGTGTACAGCACATACAAGCAGGAAGCCTGGCTGATCCTACTGGGAAGAGCATTCTGCTGAGGAAAATAACGGGGTGGACACTTACCCTTATTTTTTGATCCGCTATAGTCATAAGGAAGGTGGTGAGTAAGAGCAATGTACTGGTTATGTGAGGGGGATGCTCCCAGAACAAAACGCCCTGTAAGGTTGTGTCTAACCTCAACAGCTTGCTTTCCACCTAGTCTGTGAGGTGCAAGACAGAGAAGGACCCAGCACCTGGGTCATTGCCACCCTCTGGCACTCCAGGCCTCCCCATTCAGCTCACCCCCTCCTCAGAGCTGAACAGCTGCTGTTTGGGCAGTGAGTGCCGTCCAGGAGGAACCTCTGCAGTCCCACCTCGGATGAGGACAGACGGTCCTGCTCTGATCTTGATTCAGCAAAAGCAATATCTGCAACAGCAACTGAACGTCACACCAAGCTATGGGGACCAGCACACTGGTGTTCCCTTCCTGGCAGTGGCAGCTTCTTCTCCTCACGTGGCTGGGGAAGAGAAGGAGGAAGGACACAGGGGCAGGGAGAAGGAATAATTTGGGAATGTACGAATCCCAGAAATGTATGATTTTAAGACCTAGATCTATTCTGAGTCATCACAGAATCATAGAAGTGTTTAGGTTGGAAGGGGCCTTAAAGATCATCTAGTTCCAACCCTCCCTGCCACGGGCAGGGACACCTTCCACCAGACCTTCCACCAAAGCTCCATCCAAACTGGCCTTGAGCCCCTCCAGGGATGGGGCAGCCACAGCTTCTCGGGGCAGCCCGGGCCAGTATCTCACCACCCTCACAGCAAACAATTTTTTCCTGAGATCTCATCTAAATCTCCCCTCTTCCAGTTTGAAGCCATTACCCCTTGTTCTATTGCTACATGCCCTTGCAAAAAGTCCCTCTCCAGCTTTCTTGTAGGCCTCCTTCAGATACTGGAATCAGAAATAGTCTGGGCTGAGAAGGTCTACGTATCTAGGTTGGGCAAGTTTCTGTTCCTTCCTCTAGTGCATTTTAAACTTTGCAGGACTCTCTCTCCCATGGGTCCATCCCTTCCGAAACCCCACAGCAGCCTTTACTCCCCAAATCCTAGGGGAAGGCTACATGTGGCCACCAGGAAGAGCCCCATCCCCTTCTAAGGTGACCAGGCAGCCCCTGGAGGAATGAGGCTCTCCATCTCAGCTCCCCTTCTTCTGGACATTTGTGCAACACAAACACAGGTCTGTAGAAAAAGTAATCATCTCATCCTGTTGTAACAAAAGGCTACCAAGAGATGCAGACAGCAGGCCCCAGCAAGGAATTGTTTTCAAGTCCGGTGGTTAATAGCTTTCTTTGCAGAGCTCATGGCTGATCCTCCACTGAAGGTCCCACGCTTCAGAAGGAAACGTTACCGTATTTGTTCTTATGCCATTGAGCTGCTCTCACAAGCGATAATCCTACTTTTATCATGTGTTCTTCTCACAGGAGCCATATAGGATGCTACGCTTCCAGTGACTAGCAAATTAATTGGGTTTAAGAGGTGTAAAATTTAAAAACCACCCGGGGAGGAAAGAATAGCAACCTTTTCCTGAGCTTTTTATTGATTTCTTAGGGAATTACGGATACGTGTGATTTGGATGAACAAAAACACGGAGCTGGAAAGGAGTTCTGGAGCCTGCCTAGACCACCCTTGGTTACTAAGACAGGATGACATTGATATGGGACATCTCTCTAACTTCTAACCCCTTCCATGATTCTGTGATTCTAAATGAGACATTTCCTACTCTCTTCTTTGCATCCCATCTTGTTGATGCTTCCCAAGAGATGCATCTTTTTCTTTTTTTTCTGTAGCAGTGTCATCCATGGTTCTTGCTCCACCTCTGACGGGGAACCTCTCAGCGCCTCTCCCACCACTCGACTCCCACACGGAGCCTCTTCACATTTCCTCTTTGGGACACGGCAACGCTTCTCACTCATCTTATTAGAAATCCAGCTTCAAATTCCACCAGTAGTCTGGAAATCCCAGCTGAGACCCATCAGATGGAAAAAGCTGTATCTGTTTTTATAAGGTATCAGTTTCATCGAGGGGAGGAGGTGAACGCAGAAGAGATGCTGTCCATGTGCCAGATGGGCATGGACAAGTCCCGGGCCAAGTTCACACCTCATCATAACAGCCTATTAACCGGCAGGTCAAGGGCTCAAGGAGTAACCCCACTGTGTTGCAACCCTCATGTAGATATGGGAAGATGAGGAGATATGTCCTGTTCATGGAGATAACAGGGATATCTAAAGTCTTATCTGTTTGTGGAGTTTATCGTGGCTGATCACAGGCTGTTTTGGTGCAGATTTTTCCCCTTGCTCTTTGGAAAGCGGGATAAGAGGCAACAGTTTAGGTTCCAAAAAAATACTCAGACACGTGCTTAGCCAAAGGATTGTGGATTCATCCACTGGTTTTTAATGAGCTCCCCTTGAGAGCAGCACTGAGACCCTGGTTGGGAATTGTGCAGGGCTGGAGCCTCCACCTCCAGTCCCAGGCAACAGGGAAGGATAAGGCATCACTGCGCTGGACAGAAAATACAGCTCCGCTTTGGCTCCAAAAACATTTTGGCATAACTTGCTAACTTGAATTTTATCTGCAAACGTTTTCGGCCCGATACCACTCGGGAATCCTGATTTTTCCGAGACTTACCAACAGGAAATCCCTGAGCTGGAGGGGTTTAGCTGTAATGAACTTATTGTATATTCAAGCCCTGAACGTCAATTTGGATTACGATGTCAAAAATAAGCACTGAGAGCATGCAACCGTACCCTGGGGTCACCTGTCAGGAACTCCAGACTGAAGTTGGCCAGATATAGACCAGCGCAGCCTTGATTTATATTTTTCCCTGTGCAAATGCAACAGCTAAAACTGAAGGATCCTACTGCATCTTGGCGATGAGCCGCCTCCTCCTCTCCCCAGAGCCTTCTTCCACTTCGCACGGGGCTTCCTTGGCTGGGGCTGCTCCACTTAGAGGCTGCTCAAAGAGCTCGGGACTTGTCAGATGCATTTGGGAGGTGAAATTCCTTTATTAGTGCGCATCTAAATCACTGCCACTTGTGTCATTCTGGGACTCCAAGTCCCAGGCACAATCAGGATTCCCATCCTCCCCAACGCTCAGCAACGCACGGGTGAAGACAAGCGCTTGCTCCCCAGCCTCGTGCTAAAGACACGCAGGAATTCAGCCAGAGCACGGGATGCGAGAGGAGAAGTGCGTGGGGGCAGGAGGGATAATTTACACCTTCTTCCCCTCCAGGTACGTGGCCACAGCCCTGTTCAGGGGCTGCAGGCAGCTTGTGTCTTCCCATCCATCCCTTTTTCTCCGCAGCCCCGGATGCAGGCAGAAGAAGGGAGGCTGGACCGGCAAGCTGGGGATCTCTGTTCATTTCTCGTGCTCTATCCCAAGCACTACAGGATGAGAGCTGATCCTCTTCTGCTGCCCATTGCTCACTGCAACCACAGAGGGGGCAGAGCAGGCAGCGCAGGCTCGACTCTGCAGAATCATAGAATGGTTGTTGGAGTTAGAAAGGACCTTAAAAATCATCCAGTTCCAACCCCCCCCTGCCCTGGGCAGGGACACCTACCACCAGACCAGGTTGCTCCAAGCCCCCTCCAACCTGGCCTTGAACCCCTCCAGGGATGGGGCAGCCACAGCTTCTCGGGGCAACCTGGGCCAGGCTCTCACCACCCTCACAGCAAAGAATTTCTTCCCCACATCTCATCTCCATCTCCCCACTTTCAGCTTAAAACCATTCCCCCTCATCCTATCGCTCCACTCCCTGATCAAGAGTCCCTCCCCATCTCTCCTGTAGGCCCCAAAGGAGTAATATTCAGAAGGGGTAATACCATCACACAGGGATGAGAAGAAATACCCTACCAAGTGGATGCTTCATGGAAAAGTTTAAATCCCAGGCACAACCCCTGTTCTGGATCTTAAAGTCATTCAAAAATAGAAATCAAGAATCAGATGCAACTATACACCTTCTCTAAATAAACCATGACCCAAGGACTAATGTTATTATCTGCAGCCTTCATGTTCTCCCCCATTAATGCCATGTTCCCTGAGATTTCCTCCTAAATCCTTCCCATGGAGAGTCTACAGCCTCTTATGGTAAGTTGGATGGAGAAGGTACTTGCAGACAAGGGGGGCCAAATTTGGTTCCTCCAAGTGAAGGTCATGGGACTGGAGTCTTAAAAAAGTAGAAAATATATAATCTTAATTCATAAACCCAGATCTTCCCCATAATGCTGTAATAAGTTTGTTGTGAAGCCGATAATGAGATTAGACCTTCATTTGCTTTGAGGAAACATTGAGTTTCCTCTTGTATGTGCACGTGATCATCTGGGACACCAGGGCCACAGATCACAGTCAAAGTGAGGGATGAGGTTTGCAGGGCACTTACGCTTCTTTCCCTCCCTACAAATGTTCAACCACATGAGAAGGTGGTCACATCCATCTCTTCATTCATCCATCTTTCTCTTTTCCAGTCCCTGGGAACAGCTCAGGGTGGAGGTGTCCACCCCAGCTGAATAACTGAGAATCATCCTTGGAGACTGCATGTTCTCCCTTCCCTCCTCCATTTCAGTGACTGCTTGTGTGGTTTGTATTCATAGAATCATAGAATCATTTAGGTTGGAAAAGACACTTCATGTCATAGAGTCCAACCATCAACCTAACACTGCCAGGTCCACCACTAAACCATGACCCTCAGCACCACGTCTACCTGTCTTTTAAATACTTCCAGGGATGGTGATTCCACCACCTCAGCCTGTTCCAATGCTTGATAACCCTTTGATGAAAACCGTGAAAAGCCTTGGGTCTCCTTTGCTTTGGCAGGTAGAGAAGAGTCGATGGTATCTGTTTTATTCATTCATCTTCTGCCGAAAAGAAATCACAGCGGAGGTGGAGGTCGCCGCCTTCAGAGATGCTCAGCCAAAGAATATGAAAAATGCTGCTGTCCTGGTCCCCAACTTGAGAAACACCCCCGAGAGGCAGCAAAGCTTTTCGTTAACGCGGGAAGCTTTGCAGCACGGAGCAGGCCCACGCTAATCAGCCCCCGTACTCCAGTGCCTGATATCTGGCTAACGTCAGGGCAGGGAGGATTAAAGCTTCCCTCTTCGGCCGTCTGCGGTTCCCAGCAAAGCTGACAGCATCTTGGACTTCTCACCCAGGACAAATCCTACCCCGATTTAGCAAGTCTCCTCCGTGGACAAAGGGGTAGCCAAACCACCGCTCCGCGTTGTCACACAACCCGCTGTTGACAAAGTTATCGCTGTAAAAACAAGCCGGAGCCAAGTCAACCGGGGCCCTCCGCCCACTCCAGCATGAGAGCATTTCCTGCTAGCACAGGGGAAAAGGTTACTAAAGATACACATGGAGGCAGAGGTAAAGGCTGGTGCCGCAGGTTGTGGAGCTGCACTTGCTGCCCATCAGCGTTCAGGGTCTGAGAAAGGCGATCTGGAAAAGGAGGGCTCCATCTAGTAGATGGCAAGCAGGAAATCCAAAGGCCAGACATGAAAACCGGGCCGGGTAGAGGATAAGAAGGTGCAACAGGAACATAAAATCATAGAAGTTGGAAGGAACCTTAAAGACCATCGAGTTCCAACTGCCCTACCATGGGCAGGGACACCTCCCACTAGACCAGGTTGCCCAAAGCCCCATCCAGCCTGGCTATCCTTCATAGCTGATCCCCAGCTATCCAACCTACCAATGTGTTTTTAACTAGGGATTCCCGGACTGTAGAAAACCACCATCCTGTTACTTTTGTCCTTCTCTTGCACAGGAACCAAACGTGTCCTGCCAGAACATGCAACACAACCCACAACAGAGGAGGAACAGCCCATCATGAAGGAAGAGTGGTGACCTTGCCCTTAAAGCCAAGTATCATAGAATCATCTAGATTGGAAGGGACCTTCAAGATCCTCTAGTCCAACCATCAACCTAACTCTGACAAAAAAACATCACTAAACCATGTCTCTAAGCGCCATGTCAGCCCGTCCTTTGAAACACCTCCAGGGACGGGGACTCAACCACTTCCCTGGGCAGCCTCTTCCAAGGCTTAATAACCCTTGCAGTATAAAAATTTTACCTAATATTCAACCTGAACCTCCCCTGGCGCAACTTGAGGCCATTTCCTCTTGTCCCAGGGCCTGTTCCTTGGGAGAAGAGACCGACCCCCCCTGGCTACACCCTCCTTTCAGGGAGTTGGAGAGAGCGAGAAGGTCTCCCCTCAGCCTCCTCTTCTCCAGACTGAACAACCCCAGCTCCCTCAGCCTCTCCTCATAAGACTTACTCTCCAGACCCCTCACCAGCTTCGTTGCCCTTCTCTGGACCCGCTCCAGCCCCTCAATGTCTTTTTTGTGGTAAGGGGCCCAAAATTGGACACAGCATTTGAGGTGAGGCCTCACCAGTGCTGAGTACAGTAGCCAGAATCACAGTCCCATGTTTCTGATCACCAGAAGAGGTTATGGTTTGTGCTCTTACAACCACTATGGCATTAACTTTATTTGCTTCCAGAAAGGTGCTTTTTAATTCTGGCATGGCAGGTGGAATTTCTCCTGTTCACCCATCTGGCTACAAACACTCCTCCAACACGATGCCCACCCCAAGGCAAACACAACTGAGTCCTAAGAAGGGACCTAAAGCTCTTCCGTAGCTCTACACTCAGCACTATCTATAGTGAATATATGAAAAAACCCCAACATTATAACCAGCATTTTGGTGTTGAGGTGAAGGAACAGCACCCCGACGCTGCTGTTGCAACACAGCAGAGCAACTCTGCCTGCTGGAAAGGACCAAGGAACCCTAAGGCACTTCTTGAGCACAATAAAACTATCAGTTGCAATGTTAAAAGCTCAGACTCCTCCAGACACAGAGCTGTAGCTGCCCAGGGATCTTTTAAAACAAGGCATATTTGATTTCAGGCCTCTGTGGGACCAGAAGCCAGGAGCACAGTGGTCCATCAATGGGAAACCTCCCCATCTTTCAGCCCAGGCATCAAGTTTGCTGATGACAGCAAGC
>VXAK01023279.1:0-30486 GCA_013399435.1 Arenaria interpres
CCAAGTTTCTCATTTAGGACAAGGAAGAGCTATTGATTCAGGATGCTTCTGAATCGGGTATCAGACAGCAATAGCTATGGTGGGCCTGAAAGACTCTTAGCTTAAACAATAAATGCAAGTCCACTAAGACCACAAAAGAATTCTAAGAAAATTTTTATCAACAGTTTGAGAAAAAACATATTGAAGGAAGAAACTCCTTTCTATGATAGATTTCTGTTAAGTTCTGGACAATACAGCTTGCTTTCTTCTTCAGTAACATCTTTGGAACTGCAAAACGTGAATAAGACTGATTCCCTATTCTGGATACTGGCAGGAAAAATCCACTGGCCTACGAAGTCCTTGACTAGATACAAACTATATCAAGGCATGAATGATGGATAGATGAACAGATGGATGGATGGATAAACAGGTGGGTAGATAGGTACGTGTATTACATAGAAACGTGAAATAATTCAGTAGACAAGAGTGTATACTTGTAGGTGTTATACGGATGCTGGTAAGCAAAGTGAGGAGACTATTAAAGAATGTTGAAACAGTGATGCAGGAAGAATTCAGCATCAGTGAAGAACTGGCACATGTGAAGGCCTGTAAGGGTGCTTTTTTTGATTACTGATATCTGTTCGCAAAAGGTAACAGGGAGATAGTATTTTGGGGTAGTTTGACACGGAACCAACCAAGCACATCACTTGCAGAGTATTTTGTCTTCAAATAATTTTGTAAGGGTTAGCTAATCCTTCCAGTGTACTCAGTCCAGGAAGGGGATGATGTGAATTTGTTCAGGTAGAAGAGAATGACTTTCTGAGCTGTAGGGTACTTAAAAAAACAGAAACATCGATAGTCACATGACTCTTGATCGTTGTTTTTTTTTTCCCCAAAGTGTAGGCTCTAATCTCTACAAGGAATAGACACGTTTCCCCACAGCCTTGACATTGTCCTCCACAGTTCTGGTCCAGGGAGGTGAAACAGATCATGAAGTTTATTTGAATCTGATAGTCAGGAGGACTAAGTCCTGGAGAGAAGTGGGATTTAAGATGCAGTCTCATTCACAGAGTTTCTTTTTTGGCTACTTCTAAGCAATTGCTCTTCAATCACTCTTGTAGATCACCCTCTGAGACTGGTATCCCTCTGCAATATGTCTCCACCTGTTGCTTGTAGAGTCTACGTCTTTGCTCCAGGGGAAACCCTTAATGAAGGTCAACATCATGACTCCTGGTGCAATTGGTCTGAAGTTACTTTTCTGTATGCAACTCCAAATCACAGGCTTAGTCTCAGAGCTAGGCTAGTTGTCTAGGTTATTAATTTTTTTGCCTCCATATCTGCTGTCCTAGAGTATAAGTGAACGAAGAGGTAGTTATATGTTCTGTGACTGCACAATTCCTATGTTCTGGTTGACCTATATAACGTGTTATTCTAGCACTACAGCTCCTATTAGTACTACCACTACTTTTACAGATACAGCTACTACTACTGCTTTTAGTACTAAATATGACAGCTCTGAGAATCTAGTTAGAAATATGTGTCCCTTTCCTCAGTATCTTAAATCCAACTCTAACAGAAGCAAATCACACACTGAAGTTAGAGGGAAGGAAAGGAACAGGACATGTGTGTTTCAAAGGTAAGGTATAGTTACAGCAGAGTATAGTAATGAATATAATGAATAGTCCATACAATCACAGTAATTTTGCATTACCTATTACACACCTCCTGGTATATTTGTTTTATTGAGTCCTTTTGCACTATGGTAGCAATGATGTCATATACAGTGCTGGATTTCTTAACAGGGTACAAATCTGTCCCTGTTCTGGATTGATAGTCTTCTGTTACATTTAGACTGCCGTGTGATGATACAAAATAGAAAATTGCAGTAGTAAGTACATGGTCCTAATGCTGCTCTTTGAATTGTCACAGCTCAGTCAGGTCTAATGCTCTAAGTCTCAAAAATTTGCTTCTGTGTCATACTTCCAAGCAGGCAGGATGTGAATATATGTGTTTTATGAACAGCACTATGGCCATCTCCTCTTCTCTGATACCATCTTCTTGGGATTAATCTGAGAGAGGAGCTGTGGTGCTGCCTTGGGCCATCCCTCACAATGTCCCTGCTGGAAGGCGTATTTCCCAGCCAAAGCCACAACCAGATCCCTGCTCTGTGACTAGGTGCCACAATCCCATGTGTTTTGGAAGCTGTAGTAAATGAACTTAATTTCTGGTACAGTTAAAGGGAACTGAAAGCCCTGTGAAAATATAACCTTTTTATTTAGATATTTAGATGTGTTACTTACAGTACTTAAATATGCTTAAATTGCGACACTTAAATGCTTTACTTTAAGCATCTACTTAAGAAAACATTGACTGTAACTAGAGGAAAACTAAGAAAAATGTTTTGGTCATTTTGTCACAGGTCACAAGCTGTGAAATTCAATAAAATCAGAATGTACTGATCTATTTCAAGTTAAAATCTTATGAGATGTCAAGTTATGGTACATACAGAGCTCTTAATTGACATCTGAGTACTTCCTTGTCCTCAGCAATTCTCTGTTGCTGTTCTAGAGACAGCAACAACTGTCCAAAAATATTCTAGTCCTTTTCAAGAGCAGGTCACTTCACACTTCCACAAAAAATCCTTGTCACAATGTAAAAAAAAAAAAAAAGTTCTTCAGCAGTGGAAAACTATTTAAACATGTTATTAATACTTTACTATCCAGATTAATGGACTAATCTGTAGTTTGTTGTTACCATTTCAGAAGGGAATCCTTGACACAGGATTTGCTCTGTATTGTTTCAGAAATTCACAGAGTCACAGAATCTTCATGGTTGGAAAGGACCTTTGAGATCATTGAGTCCAATCAGAAAAAAAAAACAAAACCAAAACAACAAAAAACCACAACCACAAGCAGACAGAAACCAACAATCTTGGGCACTAGAGCATGCCCTGAAGTGCCATGTCTACATGTTTCTTAAATACCCTCAGGGATGGTGACTCCACCACCTCCCTGGGCAGGCTGTTCCAGTGCCTGACCACTCTCTCAATAAAGTAATTCTTCCTAACATCTAATCTAATCCTCCCCTGCCATATCTTCAGACCATTTCCTCTGGTCCTGTCATTATTCACTTGGGAGAAGAGGCCAACACCCCACTCTCTACAGCCTCCTGTCAGGTAGTTGTACAGGGCAATGAACTTCCTCAGCTTCGTCTTCTCCAAACTAAACATGCCCAGTTCCCTCAGCCTCTCCTCATATGACTTGTTCTCTAGACCCCTCACCAGCTTGGTGGCTCTCGTCTGGACACGCTCCAGCAGCTCAATATCCTTTTTGTAGTGAGGAGCCCAAAACTGAACACAGTACTCAAGGAGAGGCCTCACCAGTGCCGAGTACAGAGGCACGATGACTTCCCTACTCCTGCTGGCCACGCTATTCCTGATACAGACCAGGATGCCGTTGGCCTTCTTGGCCACCTGGGCACACTGCTGGCTCATGTTAAGCCGGCTGTCCACCAACACGCCCAGGTGCTTTTCTGCTGGGCAGTTTTCCAGCCACTCTTCCCCCAGCCTATAGTGTTGCCTAGGGTTGTTGTGACTGAAATGCAGGACTCGGCACTTGGCTTTATTAAACCACATCCTATTGGCCTTGACACATTGATCCAGTTTGTCCAGATCCTTCTGTAGAGCCTTCCGACCCTCAAGCAGATCAACACTCCCACCTAGTTTGGTGTCATCTGTAAACTTACTGAGGGTGCACTCAATCCCCTCATCCAGATCATCAATAAAGATATTAAACAAGACTGGCCCCAAAACTGAGCCCTGAGGGGCACCACTGGTGACTGGCCGCCAAGAAGATATCATCCCATTAATCACAATTCTCTGGGCATGGCCATCCAGCCAGTTTTTTATCCAGTGAAGAATACACTTGTCTATGCCATGGTTTGCCAGCTTCTCCAGGAGAACATTGTCGGGGATGGTGTCAAAGGCCTTACCAAAGACCAGGCAGACAGCGTCCACAGCCTTCCCTGCATTGAGAAGGCGGGTCACATGGTCATAGAAAGAGATCAAGTTGGTTAAGCAGGAAATTGCTCTAAAATGTGGAGTTTAACTTTCTTGCTATCGGTTTACCAAATCATTATGCATCATTCAGAAATTGTAGGGAAAAAAAAAAACAAACCAAAACATACCTAGTGTTTTTCTACTTTTCTGGTGTTCAGAAAGTAGTTTTGGTGTCCAAAACAGTGGAAAAGGTATGAGAAGAGTTATCAGGTACCATCAAAACAATTTGAATCTTCTACTGTAATGACTGAAAAATATGTAATAAGTATAATGAAGTACTTTACAGACACTTATCAGAAACATAAGTCACTTGATAAATAGGTAAAGGACAAACAAGGGTTGCTTCACATGTGTGCTCATTAAAATATAAATATGTGCGTATGTACTTATGTATATATGAAGACACATAGAATTAAAACAACTTCTAGAACTGAGTGAAGCGGTTGTCTGACAACAGGCAGCTCTATGTAACAATAGGAAATCATCACATATCATATATATGTAAAAGTGATGGGGACTTTTAATTAGACAGAACATAATTATTTGCTTTGGAGTTCAGCCAACAAACTGGTGTTAGCAACTTCGCTCTCAGAACTAAATGAGCTCATATAGGGATGTCTCTGGTAGAGAAGAAAGCTACAGTGCAGGCTAGATGCTAAGGCATAGCACTTCCAATAAGCATGGATCAGGCAGATGGGCCATCTCCTAGAACTCTATTTGGGTTTATTTTTACCTTGTTTCTAACATTTTGTTGCTCTGTACAGGAACAAAGAAAAAAAATCCTGAGCATTAGTGACAGAGCATTGTTTCCTATTGGGTGTTTTGTAACAGCCTTTGGTGACAAGCAATATGTTCTAATCCAGGGCTTTAGCAGAGTGGACAGAGCCTTAAAGGCAAAAATAATGGTGAAATTTCACACTCAGCTTTGTGTTATTTTCAAGTTGAGACTGAGTCTTGAAGGATTGGGAAAAGATGGAGAGAGTAAATTTTGTTTTCCAAAATAGCAAATATTAATTTGACATCATAAAAAGAATATTTTTTCTTGGGTATGACTGTACACTGTGTTTTCTCACTTTGTGAAGAGACATCTTTCCTTTGCCTTTCAAATAGTTTTTGGTTACATTTAAAATTTTGTTGTGTGAGACAAAAGGAAATAATACTGAGCATGCAATTCCATCAGGTCATATTCTGACCTTCACAGTACACTTCCTTGGCAGTCAGTGATGTGTCATGATCTTTTCCCACCTTGCCATCTGCTCTAACTTCAGAAGATGAAAGCCATCAGACTTCTCAGATTTGCTCTTCCTACTCCATCAAACATTGTAGCATATACCAATTTTTTCCATTTCCTGATATACCACCATTTCCACAGAATTACATGTAGGTTAAGTAATTCTGATCAGAAATCCTATTGGGTTTCTGGTATGCATGGATCCATCTTCTTGGATGGATGGATGGGATGCATACTTCCATCTTTGGACACTTCACATTGAAGGAAGAAAATACTGTACAATGTCTCCTACTGCACAATTGACTTGCATGTCTCATTTTATAATTACACTACCCAAGAAATAAATAGATGTCTTAGATGTTTCCTATAGCTCTTCTTTCTGAAAATAATTCAATAGTATCTTTTTCAAAACTTGTCTTAGCCTCTGCTTGTTGCTATTCATTTGGACAGTTCAGGAACATGAGTTTTGCTCCCTGATAAGATCTGAGATTTGGAAGAGCATATGGCACAACTGCATTTTTCAGAAAAATAGTCCCCTTTACAACTCTGCCTTCTTCAGGCCTGGTCGCTGACTGTGAACTAAAACTTCAAAGTCCTAGGAAATAGGTTAAGTGGAAATTGTTGCTCAGCAGGAATAAAGGTTGTTTCCAGTAGCAAAGCATGGACACATGGCTGTCCTGGTTTGAGGTAAAACAGAACTAATTTTCGGTTCAGTAATTTTATTTTTTTAGCTGGGCCTCTTCTAACTAACTAAACTCTGAAATTAACAGCATATTGTTCAGAAACTGTTCACTCATACAGTGATAAAACCTGATTATACCAAGGAATGGTATGCAGAGAGGCCCTTGCTTATACTTATTGCTATAACAACTGAGATCAGCCAATTTTCATTATTTGCCCCATTAGAGGGTCAGAAACGGAAAAGTGTAGAGGGGTCATATCTGCGGGGAGGAGCTGACAGGAGAGGTGACCCAAACCTGNTTATCTGTTGGGGGTGGGGGGCGGGCAGGAGGGACGCATGGGGAAGGGCCATCTGTCAGTCTGGTTTTGGTAAATTTGTCCAAAACCACGACAATGACATGTCTTGAAAGAAGTGAGTCAGGCTTTCCTGTCAGAGCAGCTCCCAGGGCTCACCTCTTCCTTTCATATATTCATGCTTTATGACAATTCCTGCCCTTGGAGCTCCACACAGATGATGACTATGACAGCAGTTGCTTTAGCCTGAGATATGCACAGGGAAGCCATTTCCTAATAGATAACTATCATTTCATCCTGCCATGCGCTCCTGTTGCAATGCACTTTGCGCAGCACCAACATTGTTGAACAAAGACATTGAAAACAAATAAAAGTTCACCTGGTATGGATTCTGCAATTCCCTGTTCTCTGTGTCCAGTGGCTACCCAACAGCCGACCAGCAGTGCTTAACCCCAATAAGAAATGCTAAATCTAAATCATTACTTCTAGGTATGCCCTCACACAAAACCTGTTTGTGAGACATTGTTTGCTACCCAACTTCAGGCAGAGCAGTCCTTGGCTACCTCTGACAAAGCTCATTGGCTCTGAATGGGATATTGGTTATACAGCACACATTAGTCCATTTTTAGAGGAGATACAGTGGTTACATGTAAAACAGGGTCCAACTTTATTCACATTACAGCCAACAAGAGCTTTGGTTTTGCCTTCAAAAGGGACAAAATGCTATCTATGCATCCACAACACCACCTTCTGTGTAAACATTTGTAAACTTTCCCTGCTGCTTGAAAAAGGAAAAGGAAAAGGGAAAATAAAAACAAAAAAGAAAAGGAAAAGGGAAAATAAAAACAAAAAAGAAAAGGAAAAGGAAAAGGGGAAAAAATGGGCGGTCCTCAATGGACCCAATTTCTATCATTGGCTCCCGACATTGTCTTAGTCATGCCAGGTAGCAGTTAGTAGAAAGCGAATGAGAAACAGATTTAGACTTTTCCAAGCTTCAATTTTTTATTTCAGAGCAATTGAACTTTTTATTGGGTGATTGAAAAAACTATTGATGGACTAAGGAATCTAGAGTCTGCTGCAGAACTTTTTGGACTCTGTTCAGGTTCCTTCCCCAGCCCATGGGGTTTGCATCAGGCCCTCGGATGCTGTGCATGTAAAAGCCCTTGTTGGTTTGGCATCTTGCATTGTTTTCCTACTTAGCACTGAATTTTCAGAAACAAAGGATTAAAGATTAGGAACAATGCTAAGGAAAAATAGATTGTACAAATGAAAAGGATTGTAAATCATGTAAGAGTGTGTTGTAAAGCTCCTCACAGCTCTCACATAAGCTACAGAGATGCAGCCTGCATATCCAGAAAGCAGACGTTCCCTGCCACAATTTTAAAATGAGGCACTTATCAAGCTACACATTGTTCGATCACACAAATACTTCTCTTTTTTTCTCAGTTTCCAGAAAGATATTTTACTCATGCCATATTAGAATGACAATGGCATCTAAGTCAAGGCTAAGCCCACAGCAGAGTGATGAGCATCCTATCTGAATGTAGTGTACATGTACACCCATAGCACAAAGCACCATTTTACCTTTGTACATTCCCTGGATGTTTGCTGTAATCATCTGGCAATACTATTTTCAACAGCAAAAAGAAGTAAAAGAAACACTTGTAGATTGGAACATCACATTTAAAAAACAAAAACAAAAACAAAAGACGAAGAAGAATTAAACCCTTTCTTGCATGTGTTGCAGATTTTCTACATGTGCAGTCATGGACACAGACACCCACACCAGGCATTGAATAGGCTTTTTGATATTTAATCTGAATGCAGCTGTTTAGATATTTGCTTGGTCTGTCTCTGGATTTTTCATTAAAAATATGTGGTTAACAGCAGCCAACCTGATTTGCATGTGTGTGTGTCTGATTTGTTCACCGCTATGCCTCCTGTGTCCTACATCTTAATCACATCCAGGCACCCGCCCCATTACATTACCAGAAGGGAAGTGATGGACATCCCTTGACTCTCTTCATGACCCCCTGATAATCCTGTTTCACACACAGGCTCCCTGCTGTATGAAACACAAAAGCTGCCACTGTAGTTCTTTACTTCCAGTCGATATTCTGACAGACTTGATCTAGCAAATTAGTATGCTGTGGTAGGGGCACGACAAAAGACCCTTTTGACACACTCTGAATCGATACAAAGGCCAACAGAGAGCCATTTCACCGTAGTTCTGTTATTTTTCCCCTTTTGATGACCCTTCTTCTTCTTCTTTTTTTTTTAGCTTGTATGACCTTGTCAGATTTAAAAACATAATGTTAGAAAAGTCATCGTTGCACAGGGGAAGAAAAATCTAAACATGCAGAAATGCAAGAATACCAATGTAAAATTAAAATACAGCTGGAGTAGAGGAGTAGAGATTTTCTTGTGTGAATTTGTTTGTCCTTCACACTGCTGAAACCCCACATGCTTCAAATGTCAGAGTGTAGAATTAAACAGACTGTTCTGGCCATGAGTGCTGTGTTACAGCTGAATATTATTATTCTTTCTTTTTAAAAAGATGAACAGTTCATCTTATAGTATTAAAAATGTGTGTCTTAGTCATATTTCTTGGAATGAAGAATCTTGTAATAGCATGATATATTTTACAATTCAAAAATTGTAGTCACATTTACTTAATTTCTAAGTGCTTATGCTGCAAAATTTAACTGAATTTATGCTGATATTGATCATACCACATAAAGAAAAATACTTTTCAGGATGTGCTATATCTATAAGATTTAATTTGTCTCAGAAAGTTTATCTGAAAACATTGAACTTGTTCAAAATGATGAGTTATTCATAGAGCAACTACAGACTTAACTGATTTGCATCTTTAAGCAATATTACTGTATGTATTTCTCTACTTCTGCAAGAATTACTCATTTTTTTCAGAGTTTAGGTTTACACCTTTACCAGTTTAATTGGTTTTATGTTGGCCAAATCTACGTAATAGATACACCTTAGTCTTTAGGAAATGTACATAAATGAGGGTGACAACTATTTATCTCATAATAAATACTGACTTGTTACTATATCCAGGAACACTGGATAGACACTGCGGCTTTGCCTTATCACCTTTTTAAAGGTGAAATTATGTCATAATAAGGCCTAATTATTGTAATTTACATGCTTTGATGTTGTTCTTAAAGAATGATCCATCCTCTTAAATGAAAAACAAGCACTCAGATAATCTATATTTTCTTTCTCATACTAACAAACTGAAAAATACCTACTCAAAGTCACTTTCTAAACCTAATCTTCAAATTTTAAGTTTTCAAGCTGAACGAAAACTTAAGTCAATAAAAAATGAGACATTCCCAGCTTGAGAAAGCACTTTACTGTAACTCACAAGAAG
Source organism: Arenaria interpres (assembly GCA_013399435.1). Taxonomy (NCBI): domain Eukaryota; kingdom Metazoa; phylum Chordata; class Aves; order Charadriiformes; family Scolopacidae; genus Arenaria; species Arenaria interpres. Next base: position 9,637 of record VXAK01023279.1, read on the forward strand.
CATTTTCCAAAAATACAGGTGAACAAATTACTCCTAGTATTTGCTGTACAGTATGTACATTTGACCTCTGCTGCACTTCGGCATTTTTCAACACATAAACCTTGTTCTCTCAAATAGAACTACTATATAGACACAAGGGATAAAGCATATTGTGTAAGAAATTCAGGCCACTTCAGACAACTCAACTTGAGAACAGAGGCAAAATTACACTAGCCGTTCCAATTCCTCTAGCAGTTTTATCTAGCCCAAGATTCTCAACCCCCTCCCTCAAAGCCTCCAAAGCACACGGCGACACACTCAGCTACCAGAAACCAGGGTCCCACAAAAGTACTTTTGCCATTTACATCAACTCTGATCCACATTGAGAGATCATTTTATTGAGAAATATATAATATTTCACTGAGACAGAGCACTCTGTCCTGAGATAAATATAACATAAATCTGTATGAAGCAAGAACTACCCTTACTCTTATCATAGCATACATATTCACACAATTTTTATCAAGTCCATATTTGCAGGGCAAAAAATTGCATTGCAACTTCAAGCCATTAAGACAGAAAACTCTTAATATGTACAGCACTTCCGTGACATCTATTAATATTACCCCTTACAAGGAAAAAAGCCTACAGTATATGGCAATCATTTTGAGAGCCGTTAGGCTAACAGCTGCAGCATGACTTCATATCAAGGGCAGCCATGGATGTATCTTGCCAATGGGATCCCCTTTTACATAAGTTGGGTGTGCCTTCTTTTTTCTTAGACAACCAACCAAAACAAATACAGTAGTCCCCAAGCCAAGTATACAAAATGTTGTGTGGCAAGTATGTGTCTCAAATAAAATACCTCTGCTGGTAAAAATGACTAACGACTTTTAAAAACCTTGTTTTACATTTTCATCTGCTTTTTTTCAGGCCAAGCAAAACCTATGTTTATGGGTAGCTCAGCTCTGAGGCTCGCAGTGCGACAGGTGCAGGACTGGAGGTTGGCAGGATCTGGACGGAGGGAAGGAAGAAAAATAAAGGAGGAGGGGTTGCCCTGGCATGGCTTCTTCTCAGTCATGCATGTTAGTGCAGACTTTGTTACATAAAGCTAATAAGGGACCAGTTACCACCGCTCCCTTTGCTCGCTACTTAAACTTCTTCCTCAAACTTTGCCTCTAGTGGGGTATTCTCTCAGGGGACCTGGTGTTATCCTGATTTCCAGATTTACAATTACAAATGCTTCCTTTAGCCATCTTTATTTCTCACTGTTACTGCAATACTAATGTGCTAAAACTATATGGCTACCAGGATATTGTCCAATACCTGCTCTATGCTTGTGCATCCTCATGGGCTCATCCTCCCACAAAACCCCACAGCCTGGACCTTTTTTTTAGCTGTGATTTTGTACCACAAAAAAATCCTTTAGCTCTGTGTTTGACAAATTCTCTCACTCAAAACTCTGCCTTCTCCTTCAGATAGGACAGTGTCATGGTTTCTGCCTGTGAAGTGGGACCAACCATACTATCAACTAGAGGACTAAGCCAAAAATCCCGGTGTCTCCCACTCAGTTCTCTGTTTCTGAGATGCAGAGGGGCAAGATCTTTCTCTGCAAATAAGGTGGGCTGGGCACAGTAGGAGCGGCAGTCTTGCATCTTCTGACAAGTTTTTACGAGAAAAAGGATGCAATAACGCAAAGAGGCAACATCAAACTGTGGAGGAAAAGGCAACATCTTGACTATCGGTAAACCTCATTGTTTTAAAGATTATGTTAAAAGTTTCTGTTTGTGCCAAATACTTCCTATGTGGTGTGTGCAAATTTATTAATGTCTATTCCTTTTTCTACAAATGCCTGAAATTCTTCATAAATGCATAAAATACAATAGCTATATCTGTACAGTAAGGAAGGATACGGGAATACTATAACTTAAATATACCCAGAACTTTTTCCTGGAACTGGCACCAGCTGCCGTGGAATAGCAAACCTCTACAATGTTCAGTCCTCCTATTCACCGAAATAGGAAGCTAACACGCAGACTGTCTTCTGGGAAAGTTGTCTGGCCACTGCTTCCATGTCAAGGAATTGTGAGATATTTTGTTGCAATGGGCCAGAAGTATAGGAGGGGACTGCTGCAACGCATTGCCAGCATGAGTCCTAATGAGTTCCTGTGCCTGCAAGTATACCTAGGCACCTTTAAATAGTGTAGAAATCATCTGGTGCTCCCGTAACTCAACTGATCCTAGTCTTTTCCACTTCAAATAATACTTCCCAAGTGGATCTCAGTGTCTATTCTTCCATATTTCAGAATAAAAAAGAGGAAATCTGCCTGGTTAAAAATGCATCCGTAGGTCTCACTGTGGTTTAACAGGAGTTTCACATCTCAGTAGCTCCACTCACTGCAGGACAGTCAGTTCTGATTTGTGTTCGCTTGAAATCAGAATCAGCTTGCTATGCATTGACTAATACCTACCGCAAGAACATCAATTTTTAACTTCTGCAAAGCAAACAGTAGACTATTTTTGAGTTTGTCTTCTCTTAGACTAGTCACTGACCTCAGAGAGAGCTTCATCAAAATAAAGACAGAAGGATTTAACCCAGGAAAAGTGAAACCTTTTATTATATATACTGGATAAAGACAATGTGGTGTGCTTCTCACCCATATATGTATTTTCAAATTAGTGTTATTTATTTGCACTTACTATTTGCCTCATGTACTATACTATTACTACAATTGTCTATCTGTATGTTTATATTGCACTCATATCTACCTCTCCTAAGCACATCATAGTTTACCGTTAACATGCTGCCTGCAAAAAAGGAGGAGAAATAATTCTAGCTTAAATCTTTTGCTTATCGCAGGACTTTTTTCTACAGCTTCAGTAAATGAATCATGGTGTTTATTTTATTCTCATCCAAGAATCTCAAGCAACTGACACAGTGTGTAGTCAGCTAAATGTCAGCCTATATTAATAGGAACTTGTAAACATAATCCAATATTTAAAAAACAAACACTCAAGAACTGATATCTTGCTGCACCTCTAGAATCAGCTCCTCAGCTTGTATGAATCTACATGGCAGAAGTGTCAAACTGTGACACATAATGCGTGCCTCTATGAGGATGGCAGAATTCAGATTTCTAACTGGCAGAGGACCCAGTGTGCTTTACTAGAGCATGCAGATGAAAGCTTCAGGTTGGCCAGATGAAAGAAGGAAGATACACAGTCAGAGCATCTCAAAAAAGATAAAGTGTCTAGTCCCTTCTGCCTATCACTGGGTGTGAAATTTAGGTAGGATGAAAGGATGAAATAGAATGACATATAGTAAGGAAAGGGAAGACAACAGTGATGATTTCTTTATGGTTTTCTCAAGGATTCTTGGCTGTTTTTCCATAGTTCATGATGCAGTTGCCTTCTTGCCATTATCTAGCTGTATCAGACTACAATTTTGATACTGGTAGCATGTAAAACTGTTTTTATGACATTATTGTACTGCCCTATAATAAAATAAGAAAACTCTTCTTGTCCATTCTAGAGAAACTGTTGAGTTCTACCAGGAAAGCTCAGGAGTCAACATACAATTTTTCTCCCTAAATTGACTACACACCATACTGCTGGGCTGGCTGAATGTGCACTGATCTGTACTGCACCTGTGCCAAAATGCAGACCAGCAGGACTTTGGGGGGAAATTTCAGTGGCCCACCTCTCACCACCAAACAGCCAGAGGTGACAAGTCTGAGGGAGACATCAAGGATAAAGCTTTGTGTGGACAAGGCTGGAGAAGAAAATGGAAGATGAGTGCAAGAAAAAGAAGGATTTTTTAGGCAAAATTCTTTGTCTGCATTTATCTGGTCAAATGAAACTTTTTTTAAAGGGTGATTTCATTAAAAATGTTACTTCCTTCTCCCTTCAAAATATCTTCCTGTCAATTGCTGTCAAACCCTGTCTGTACCCTCCAGTCCCTCCAACAAAATGGAAACAAATATGCAACAGGTTTCACATACATCATTTCCTCAAAAGTAATAAGGGAGATAGAAATCCAAGATTTGTTTTCACATTCTCAAAAACAGAGGGAAAAAAAAAAATAAATATATAACCTCAAGACTCGTTTCAGGGAAAATAAACAAATCAACATTCCTTGCAGGTCACCTTTATAACTTCAGGCTGCCTTTTATACTGAGTTGTACTTATATTCGCTTACTAATCTCCTCACATATTACAGATTTCACAAGTGACTTGTGATGCTGAATTGCTATAGCTGTTTGTACAATTCACATGTTATTCATTGTTGTCCGTTTGCTTTACCCAAATTGGAGAGAACGCACTTTTAAAGTAGCTGTCAAAGTGTGACTCATCTGGCAAGTCAGTAATTACTTTTCATAAAGTAATGTGCCAGAACACACAGAATTCATAAGAATTTTAGAAGGTACTGGGACATATGAACATGGATTCCTACCTACCACTTTTCGCAGTTCAAATAATCATGAAAAACCTTTAAAGTATAGAACCAAATGCATAAATTCACCTCTTAAATGCAAAAGGAAAAATACCATTTTAGAATATGTATTTTTTAAAAGGGATTTCAAGGACATATTGGAGAAAAAAGACTACACTTTTAAGCACATTTTGAAGCATATAATATTAAAATAATTTCTTAAACCTTGTTTTGCTTTAGTTTTATGCATCCCTCTGTATTGGAAGTATAACTGCTCATTGCTGATATTGAGATAAATATTGCAATAATTTGGACAGCGATGACATCAAGAGAGCAGAAAATTAATAGCTTTAGTCCTTATCTTTTAGCTAAAACATTCATAGTTTCCATTTGTAACAGCTTCTTAGCTCTGTAGTTCAGCCATAGACCACAAAGCACTATTGCATGTATTATTAGGGAGCTACACAGCCTTGCTTCCAAACTGAACAACAACTATATGAGTGTTCTCTTCATATCTGTGGGCTAGAGGTGGTAAACCATTCCAATAACTGGTTTTAGAAAGAAATAGAAAATAAAATACATATGTTTACTCTCAAGCAAAAATGAACAGTTTTTTTATATTTTGCCTCAATAAGCAAACAAATCACATTTTGCCACAGTGGACTGGCAATGGCAAAGTGGACCTGCTCAGTTGCACACTTGTTGTGACCCGTAATATGCATCACAAGGGGAAGTGTTAATGGGTATTTAAGGGGACATGACAACCCCATTAGCTCTCCTGATAAATCTGCCCTGGAGTAATTGACGATCCTCACCATGGAGATTTCACTGCTGGGCAGAACACCAAGGAGAGGGGAAAGAGAAAGTTGTGAACCAGGCCAGTATCAGTGAAGGTTATGCCAAACCAGAGATTCTGATTGTAAAGAGGTGGGAAGCCCGCTGAAAATTAACAGCTTTTAATTTTCCTTTCTAAGGAAGTTAAAATTGATTAGCCTCTGACAATGCAATGGTCCTAAAATTCTCATCAGTTCCTTGGGCATGATTTTCCCCTTTGAATTTTTTTTAATTCAGAATCATTTGAGATAGTGAATATTCTTAAGCATGCAGCAGCGAAAGCCTGCACTGAAACCCTGTAGAATATAACCAAGGGCCAGGTACTTTCCAAAAACAGTAATTTTCTTCATTCATCTACACTATGTTAGATCTCTTTAAACATGGTTGTATTTGTTTGTATAATTATACAGCCTTTATTTCCCAGAAGAGGATCTTTAGTGCCTATGGGCAGTGCGTCTGTTCATGTATCTACATGGCTGCTTCTGATCTTTAAATCTCTATCACTGGCTTATATTGCTTCTTTTCTTCTTCATTTCTGTCCTTGAGCAATCAGGTCAATAGCTACAGCCAAACTTGGCAGCTGTTAGAGCAAGATGTCAAATGTTGAAATATATATTCTTCCTGCAGTGGCATCATGGCCTGTGGCTAGTCCTTTGTATGGATTCACTGCCAGCAATGTGGCTGTGTTCAGTGCTGACTGCTTGCGGGTGTAGAACTGCCTGCAGGGTTATATCAAAGTCATACTGTTATGTAGCTGACTATGTTGCTTTCACTCCTTAGATGGCATCATTTTCTGGCACTGATTTAGCTGCATGATATTTTCTCACATCCACTTTTAGACTGTCTGCCACACCATCTCACAAACCCCATCAGTGTATCTCTTTGAATTCGTCTTGCATAATTCCATTCCCTCCTTATAGAGAAAATGTTATTAAACCTGGAATGATATAAATAAAACCAGGGGAACAAAGAACCTCTGTTTTAAAGGCTCATTTTTAAATATGAAGATGTGTACTTCTGATTTTTAGCCATTGTCTTCATACAGATTCCCATTTCTTTTGTTCAAGTATTTTCTACTTTGATGTATAATTAAGCAGCCAATGTTGCTTGCTTTAGTCATACAAAAGTGATATAGCCATCCAGACTGCTGAAATAAGGTTCACAAAGCCTAATCCTCGTTTTTTAAACTTCTTGGAGCAAAACTATATTTGAAGTGTCATGAATACCCCCAGGAGCATATTAGTAATCGACAATAATCTTCACAGAAACTAATAGATGGCATTGTAAAATTAACTAAAATCCACTTCATTTTGCACAGAATCTATTAAAAAATCATGTTATTTTTACTCAGAATCTTTCAGAAAGGATGTAAATACTAACAGAGCCAAAGTTTGTCTGAATTCTGTTTGAAAAAAAAATTCTTTGGAAATGTTTTCATGCCTGGGGTCTATTTGCGGCCTGGAAACATCATCAGAACTTGGTCAAAGACGCAGAATAAGAGCAGTCACATGGCACAGGGCACTTAAGCAATACTGGAGATGGAAGGTAACATTCTTAAAGAAGAAATAAAAGGTAGGAAATCTGTTAGTCTCTCCAAAGTTATCTTCATTGCTGCCAGGCTTTTGAGACATGCATACACCTAAGATAATAATAAGATGTACGCATGCATGCACACATCTTATGAATAGGCCCTAAAATCAATTTTTACAGACTTACATTCTGTTTAGGTGCTGATGCCAGAATTTGTTCCCTACCAAGACAAAGATTTTGGGGGATAAAAGTAGCACAACTTTCATCCCTTTAAAAAAGACTTTAAAAATACATTTTTAGGAACCATAAACAATAGGAAATCCAGATAATTCCATAGACTGTACAGGGACAGAACATGACAAGTAGATGAGGGTCCTAGATTGGATAAAAAAAACATGGCCATTGGTCTCAGTCTGGAAGTTTCTCTTGAAAAAAATTCATCTTTATGGCAATAAACAATTGAGAAAGGAATGCAGAAGAGAAACTATGGTGTGAAAGATTAAGCCTAACAGCAGTTGAATTTGTGAGCTAGTTAACGTATTTCAGTTGGGTCTTCCGGTAGCAGTTGGTCTTTTTAAAATAATTTTCTCTGAAAACATTGCCTGCATGCCAGGTGTTTCTCAGTACTGTGGCTTTTGTTGGTAAAATCAGGAACATTTGTTACAATGTAGGAACTGGATTTGTGAATACAGATTAGAAATCCAAAACCTGACATGCAACTTGTAGATGCAATTTCTGTAGCCAACTCTTTCTTCGAGATCAGTTTTGAAATTATAGCTCTGAAAATGAGGTCTTGCTGAATAGACTTGATCACCGCTTGCTCCGTTGGGAAAGAAGTTTTCAAAAACTGAATGAGGAAAGTACAGGCAGAAGTGCTCTTCCTTTCCACAGAGCATGTCTGTCTTCTGGGTACATCGGGCAGATGGAGAGCTTCAGACCCGGATTCTCTTGCCTCCCACTGCATCCATAGCTCTTAAAGGCCACTAACTACCAGGAGAAAAGGAAAGCTCAATGAAATATTCAGTTTACTACTGTACTTCTAAAATCTTCATTTGGGCACACAGATATGTTACTAAGAAATAGAATAAGAAAGATACATCAGTAAAAAGAAATACTCCCAGGTTTTCTTCTATTTTGGTCAAATTCAACCCTGAGTAGGCAGAATAGCATTTTTATTATCCAAATATTTTATCCATGTCAAGAATTTTAACTAATGTAAACCCTTCATACAGACAGTTGCATTATGTTCTTTCACTCTCTACTAAATTCAGGAATGCATTGTGTGAAATCTGGTATTTGAACTCTACAACATATCGTAACATTAATAGTTGCTATTTTTTATTAATTTTAATTTTTTTATACATATATTTTGTTCTGTTTGAACTATCAGCATAGTGCCCCCTGTGGGCACTTTCACTCAATCCAAATTTGGCCCCTTGTTCCTTTGTTATTTTGGTGTTGGTCTTGGTCTTGGTCTGTGTTGGTGTATCCCTATGTTGAGCTTGCTTTATGCGTCTCATTAATAGAGGCAACAGAGGAAAGCAAACGTCCAACAAAAAATTTGCTAATAATATATGCGTTTAACATGTACCTGAATTTTAAAACTGCTGAGACCAACTAATTTACAAAAAAAAATGCAAAATGTGATAGCGAACTATTTTACTCTCTTCTAGAAGCAAAAATAGCATGGACATTTTTATATTTTGTCTCAAAATGCTGCCATAGGGATCTGACCTAGATTTAAACTCTTATCTCCAGAGATGTAAGATCGCCACATTAATCTACTGTTGCTCAAACATGTGGCTTTACATATATCAAGAGGGGGACAGCTCATGAAGTTGAACTTCAGTTGCTTATCTTTTGTTCTTCACTAGAGCAGGGCAGTGACATGATCCCTCTCCTTTCTCCTCCCCTCCCCCGATACAGGAAAAGAAAAGAAAGAAGCTTTAATCCTCTCTGGTACAAATTTCCCTAATATTCAATAATCACTCCCTGTCTCCTTCCCTGTGGGAGACGTCTGGTAGCATCTGTGCCAGCATATGTTAGACATCTCTGAGTGGGTCACTACCTCATTTTGTCACCGACTCCTCTATCACCTAGAGAGACAGCAACATCCCTCCACAACACAGTGCTCCACAAGACACAGCACTGTCACGTCTCTCTCAATAAACTTGGTTCAGTACACTTTAGCCTGCTCTCTGTACACTTTAACCCACTAACTGTGGTTAACCCACTCTTAACTGAATCTTTTTCACAGTGGGGTTAATATGAGTGAAAGAAGAGTTATCACGTGTGTTGCATTAAAACAAGCAAGTCCTCCAATGCTAAATTCAGAGCTGTACCTGAGAAGAAAGGAAGGAAAAATAGATCCCTATAGGTCACTTAATATGTTTTAAATGCTTTGTAAAATACATGTGTAATTTGTAAATAGGTAATATTTCAAATCTGACTTGTGGTTCATTTCTATGGCAGTAGATTTTAGTAATGGCTGCGATAGTCTGCTTTTTCTTTCCTTAATTCAACAAAATTAGACTGAAACATCTGGCTGCATTAGCTCTTAGAAGTTATTTGAGAGTTGTTTTTCTTCTTCAGTTTGTGGTGCAATGATGTATTGTAGGACTGTTTTTAGCAGAGGTGCCATTTCTGTGCGTGCACCCAGGTTTTTCCAATGACTAATTGACGTCTGCTATTTATTTCTAGCCTATCTCTATTTTTCTGTAATAGTGGCTGATCCTCAGAAGGTTTCCAATATAAATTTCCAGAAACAAACGTGAAATTAATCCACAAACCCATTTTTAAAAGCCTCAAAATAGTCAGCCTGTTATTAGGATTGATCTCTCATTATTTCTTGTATATAACTGAAGCAGGATANACCATATGTTGCTAAATCTCCATCCACTTCATACATCATCAGTGTCTCTCCGCAAGAGCTAGCTCTTCACTGCCATTAGAACAAATTATCTGGCAGATAAAGTAAAGCTGATCTGGAGAACTCAGTTCTCTTCTATATGATGATGCAATATAAAATGCCTAGCAATTTTTTTTAAGGGTCATAAAAACTCCTCTGACACACTTACAGACATGACAGTAATCAAAAAGTTTTTCAAATGTAATATATTCACCCTATAGAGTTTAACCATAATCAAATCATTACGATAATAAGGGGCATTGTAATGCTTTCTCTCTGAAATCTCCAGATTACTAATCTGTATTAGGAGACTAGAAATGTTGATTTCATGCATCATTTTTGAACAGAATTATTCCTAAAAGATGGAAAAATCTGGGATGGAAAGATTGCACTTGGGAACTATGTTGTGAGACCAGATTTTAGCAGGATAATTAAGAACAGAAAATAGAGAAAAGTGTCTTAAATATATAATCTTTTTTAGGATCCAGAAGTTGAAGAACAGACGAACTTGTGGGTGCTGAGTTTAGAAATCTGTCACAATAGGGATTAATACTAGAAAACCTGATAGACGTGTAAGTATAGTAGCATGAATAACACTGCTGTAATTGAAGTTTTCTTTCTTTCCTGTCAAAAAGAAATGAGTCCATATCCAAGGAGAAGCAGAATAAGAAATTTTCAATAATTTGTACTGCTCTTTGACAGAGATATGAATTTTTTGACTCTTCAGTCAATTGTGTGATTCAAAATTATTACTAGACTACTTTCTAAAGTATGAATTAAAATTTATCTGAGAAGGTATTGTCAAGCAAGGGATATTTCATAGTGTTTTCAGAGGCATGTTTCAATAATCATGCAGAATTTCCTTTTGCTACTGAGTACCTTAATAAAGAATCAATACTGCAGCAGGCCTCAGAGGAGTGAATCTCCACACAATCTTTTGCTTGGTTCAGTTGACACTGAGAATATCATGCAAAGATGTGCACAAGCATTTCAGCTGGCTTGTCCTCTTACTGATTAGACCTAAGGAGATATTTGATTACAGAATAGATGGGCAACATGCTTTGCCATCCCTTCCCAATTTAATTTGCAATTTTGCTACACTGTGGGATATGACTGACAAGTTATTAGAGTTTTGCATTTGGAGGATAAAGTATGAGATGAAATAAAATAAAAAATTAGGGAAGAAGAATGAAATGCCAGAGAATAATATCCTCTTATCTTCACAATTGTAGAGTACTGTAGTGGCAATCATATCTGATGAGAAGAGGTTTTGAGTGAAGACATGTCCTGAATGTTATCATAAATAGATTGGAATTGCCATTTTTCTACAAGAACTTGTTTATGCCTGTGCTCTGCACTTGCATAAGTCCATACAAACTCCTCAATGGGAGTACTTGAGGATAAATTATAGAAAATTAATTTACATACTTTTATCTGTATCTTGTGTTCTCTACCTCGCAAACCCTAAATTGAATGTTTGTCCGTACATATTAGTGTTTGCAGTTTTATGAGAGTGAGAGGTGTATGTTCTCAAGGATTAAACAGAGAGTAGAGGGTGAGATGTCAGAATATGAAATAAAATAGCAAAAATTTTAATTCTATTAGTCTGTAAGCCATCCTTCTTTTCTCTAAGATTAAACACACAGAAGAACCTAGGTTGCAGCAGGGCAAATGTGGAGAAATGATATAGGAAGGAAGGTATGTTTTGATATGGTCAATTTAGTGTGGTAGAAACACAGGCTGTGGCTCATTTCTCTGACTCCAAGGGACATCTATGGAGAGCATAGGGAGCCAGGGCAAACACTGATATGGCTGAACACCGATTCCACGCAAAGAGTACTAAATGCAGGTTGGAGTAAACAGTGCAAAGAATTTGGTTGTGAACGGTATTTCCCCAACACAGGGGGAGATGAAACAGATAATCTGATAGAACTTCTCTGTGTGGAATTGCAGAATTCTGCAAATGTTCTGCAAATAAGCTCTGTGTGCACCTAACTCTTTATTGAATTTTCCATTAGCAGCAGCTTGCATAATTTACCCAATTTACCTAACATAGTTTTCTTTTTCCTCCTCTTTAGAAAACTAGGTATACTGAGCAATTCATTTTTGTCAAATATTCCAGTGCTCTCTTAAATACAAGATTCTGTGTATGAAGAAGAAAATATTACTACTGATCTCCATGTTAACTTTTTGTTAACAATAGTGGTATTGCTTTTGTTGGTCATAAGTATATTTTCATGTATTTCAGGACCACTTTCGATCTGGCCCTTGTAAACTATAATATCTTCATCCTACAGATAAATTAGTTTATAAAAAAGTATTGTTTGGTTTAGAAGTCGAAAAGGATTACAGTTATGAGTGCTTCCTTTCAGGACACTGTAGTTGAAGATTTCTACACAATGTCTATGTAATGTACTCTGTTTTCAAGATGCTGCTTTAGAAGCATATTGTGCACTAAGTAATTGCAAATAGCAGAGAATTAGAAAACTGAGAGCATTCCTTTTCCTCGCATTTTTTAATGAAATATTCCACTAACTGCAGAAATATATTAAGAGTATGTTGAATATTCATTATATCTGCAAACAAATGAGATTTTTCTTTTAATCCCTGAAGAAGAGTTTCTTTGAAAGTTTCCATACCTTTATCATCCACTCCAGACCATTATGGTTTAGAATTGAATTTTTCATCTGCCTCCCACCCAGCAGAAGAATTTTGTCTCTTGTGATTTACATTCATTAAGAGAAAAGACTGATCACTCACTCTGTGTGATGGCATTACAGTAACCACAACCCTTACGAAACACTACTTTAACATTGGGGGCGAAACATTATCTTGAGAAGAAAAATGGAATTTGTTAATTTAGTATATAAATTTCAAAAAAACTTAAACTAAAATATAAGTTATTATGTTGCCATGTTATTTTTACTATTGGACCATTGCATCATACAATATTATCATTATAAAGGGTATATAATTCATATTATCCTTACAGTACATTGTAGACTCTTTGGAGCGGCAGAGGGGAAACAAAAAACAAACCCAAACCTATAAAAAGCAAAAATACTACGTCCATTCCTGTTAACAAGTTATCTTGCTTTATTAGTCTGTGACAATATTTACAGAAAACAAAAATCCTTCTTAGTATTATAGATACTCTTTAAGTCCAATAAATGTTTTTTCAAAACATTTCAAAGGAGGTAGCTACCTACCAAACAAGAACTAACATTTCAATGCACACAGTCTCATGTCCTAGAATAATAAGTTACTTTATTCTGGTTTGCATTATTTACATAAAACAGAATTAAAAAAACCTACAACTGCAGGTGGTCCTTTCCCAGGATGAAGACTTCAGCATAAGAATTATGGGTAGGTTCCTTAGTATATTACTTACATCACTTATTTGCACAAAAGAAATGCCCCTTCTAGAACTGGGTGTCTGTGTACAGGATATCCTTGCCCACCAAGTATTTGCCATAGAAAAGTTTACACAGTAGTTGTAGCAGAAAAGGAAAGAAAATGTAAAAAGAATATGAGGGTAACAGTATTTGAACACATGGTACCACATGTTATCACATCATCAAGGGTGGTAGACTGTCCCTGATATCAGTAGGAAAACTCACATGAATTTTGAGAGAGATGTATGGAGGCTTAAATGCACAGCTCCCAACCATGAGAGAAACAGTTGAGGGCTAGAGGCAGTTAAATATGGCTAGGTAGAAGCAGCTGTTGAAGGCAACTGCCAGCGCTTGCCACCTCCTGCATTCCCAGGAATCTCACTGACTGATCGATCACTGATCCTTGCACACTCCCTATCTTGCATCTCACAATCCACTCCTGCTCATCTCCTTACCTTCTGTCTTAGACCTCAGCCTCAGCTCAGCTCCCACATTCACGACCGTAGCCAAGGGCTGGATATTATTAATTTGGGGGTTGTCTACAAATAGGGAATTGGTGAGAACATCCCTACGCCACATCTCTGTGGCCTTCTTTAAAGCACCATAACATTGGCAAATGCAGAACCCTGCTGTTGTCAAGGCAGAGCTCTGCAGAGCTTTACACCACCCGCAGGTTCCCTGCTGTGACTCATATTCTGCCCATGGCGACCACACTGCACTGCAAGGTTCCATCTCATAAAGGTCCATAAATCACTGTAAAGTCAAATGATTCAGGTTAACAATAATTTAAAAGTTATGTCCATATGTAGAAGAGGGTTCATGGGTCTTTAGAGTATGGTTTGAGGTCTGGCTTGATTCTAAGACTGTTTGAAAGCTTATTGAGTGAAATTTGAGTGGAAGATCCCCAACACTAGGATGTAGTCATTTTTGATTACCTGTAAATTCCAACTATGAAACAATAAGGCTTTCAGCTTAGCAAATAGTGAAAATTTACACTCAACTCACCAGCCTGAAAATGCATCATATTTTTCTCATTAAGTCCATGCTGTTTTGTCAGAGGAGCTTTTCCATTTCTGCTGCCACTTTTAAAACTGCACTGCAATGCTACACCATGCCTGGAGATGACTGATCTAAGAACTAAGTAAGAGGGGACCTTGTTAGAAAAAATTATTTCCAATAAATGCATTGATTTACCCTGAAACTCTCAAAATAAGAGAGAGAAAGATATTTCTCAGAAGCCAAATGACTCAAGATAGTGGGATAGATTCTTCCATACTATGTCAGTGAATTCAGAGACTATAGATATTATTTTCTAGTCAAGTTTGTGCCGTTGTGTTCTCATGTGCCCTGTACTGGATAAATTGTGTTAGAGTTCTTAGCTATGTATATGTGTATATGTATGTATATATGTATATATTTATATATGTACATGTACAGTTAAGGGTGTTCCGTGCTTTCTATTTATCATTTTCATGTCTGTGGTCATGTATTTTCACCTAAGCAGCTTTAATTTCTCTGTCCAGCAGGTAAACAGAGAGGTTTCTGAGGAATTGCAGTCTTGCCTTAATTGCAGAAGGGTGACAAGAATCTTTTGTTTGTTTGTTTGTGGTAAATTATGGTAAATTATTTAACTTGTGCAGTTCCTACGCAGGTATGTGCAGAACTTCCATGCAAAGTGAAAGGTAATATGCAACACTGATCCCATGCTAACTATGAATATGCAACCTGTAATGGTACATCTTAAACCAGATTACGACCCAGTTACCAGGATCATCCATAAGGTTGAGAAATGCTGAACAAAAATTGTCACTGCTGCCTATATAACACTTCTTAGAAGATTTTTTCATTTTTCCAAATATGAAATAAATAAATAAACCACAAAACCAGAAAAGGCCTAATTGTGCAAGCTCACCACACAAGATCTTCCTGACAAAATGGTTCGATATGACACAGCTCCACTTCAGTAGTATTGACAAAACAGTGCATTCATCAATAAATATGTCATCTCCTGTGCTCTGTGATTCTGCTTTGCCTGTAAGCATTCAGTCTCCTGGATGAACATAGCTACTAAGGGACTGTATTAATGTTCTGCATTCAAAAGGTAACATTAATCATGGGTTGTAAAAATTGCTTAGAAATGCATAATGTGCAAAGGTTAATACTGAAGTGAAGCTTAAAAGTTAGATTAACTGATGTCATCAGGTCATACATATTAAAATTATATTGCTATTATTTCTTCTATTTCTTTAGTTATCATTAATACCACAAAATACTAGCCATCTTCCATACAGAGGAGAAGCCAGTTCTTCTACCAGGTCTTCCCAGTATGAAAGAAAATCAATTGTGAACAAGGTAGAGTGGCAATGTACATGTTAAAGTAATAATGGATTGAGAGTGCTTCCTTTCATTGCAAACATGTTCTGCGGCAGGATATGTAGCATCTGTTATCCATCAAATTTCTTCATCATCAGAAGTAGGACTGGAGGAAGAAGCTGAGTAATAAGTGCTCTGCAGTCTGATGGAGGCTGGTAAAGGTACCATTTCTATGGAAGGCACATGAAATATGGAATTGGCATCACTGACGAAGCAAGGGCCCAGAATGAAATCCAATCTGTACCCTGTATTTCATATGTAAATGTCAGATAATCCTCATTCTGTGTTGGTCTTATTAACGTCAGAGTAAAGGATTTGGGAACTCCAATTACTGTTATAATAGTAATGTAATTCACACTGAAATCCAGAATTGACATTTTCCTCATTTCTACATAGCTTAACTTGTATTCATGGAAATAAGGCATGCAAAGAAGTGTACATGGACTAAAATTAATTCTCTTAAACATGAAGGTAGACCATTTTTATTAATGTTAGTCACCTGTATCACTTTCTCATATAAAAATAAATGAACTGAGAAATATCTCAGATGTTGCTTAGCTTTTGAAAAAACACACATAAACTATAGATTTGCTAAATTTAACAGGAGAGATTTTATAATTATAAGTATCTAATACTTTAGATTTTCTCCCTGAGTTATATATATGCATATAGAAACACATAAAGAGAAGGAGAAAGAAAGAGCGAAGAGGAGAGAGGGAGAGACAAAGGGACAAAACACGATTTACTGTCTTGGTCAACATGTAGAAATTTGCCACTACACAGTAAGTCAGCATAAGTCTGACCTTGTCTTAAATGCTAAAATTTTTCCATTCATTTTTCATAGCAAAGGATCTGATTGACTAATGGACTTGTCTGCCAAGTCTCTGGGACAACACCTAAATTTCCTTTGAGAGTGTTTGTAATGGTGATGGAAGATGACATTGAAGCTTTATAGATGGATTTGAACTTCCTGAAACAGGTGAATAAGAGCTACACAGAGATATCCCATAAAATTATGTTGCCCAAGTCAGAGAATGGGTAAAAAAGTCTATTTTACCTCACAGGGAAGTTCTATTTTTGATATGACTTATTTGAAGTCTGACTAAGGATGGATTAGTAAAACCAAGGTTTCCCTGTAAACAAAGAAGGATGAATTATGAAAGTGGGAGACTGTAATTATCTGCTGATAATTCCCATGTTAAAAATGTAGCTAGTGATTTAAGGTAGGGCTAGTCATGTTTTGATTTATGTTTTAGTTGGAGACAATTTTTAAAACCAAACCCACAATATCAGTACCTTTTGGAAGTTTGATTTTGCTATATGCTATGTGCTCCCTTCCTTCTTAGAGAATATCACAGTCTTAAAATTTGCCTTGTCAGGACAGAATGAAAGAGCTTTAGAGTAAAAGCAAACAAGGCTATTATCTCAGAAGTACTTTACTAACAAGATGATAGTAAAGAAAGAGACTAGGAACTCAACTGTTAGTCTGCTTACACATTTTCACAGGTAGATTAGAAGATGTAAAGAGCATCTTCTTCTTCTCCTTGAGTTACTAACATCTGTTGAGCATGTTTGTAGCTCACAATAGAAAACCAGTTGCCGCACAGTTACATCTCCTTTCACCTTGACCGTGCCACATGATGGAAAGTAGGCAAAGGCTGAGGAAGGACAATCTTGGCATTGTCAAGGCTAAATGGAGCTGCTAGAAGCTGGCAATCAGCATTTCTTTCCCTTTCAAAGCTCAGAAAAGGAGCATATGCTGTTGTTGGGTTTGTGGCAACCAGGCATTGCTGGGATGATAATTTCTATTTGTGGACTGTTGCAGACCTTGGTCAATCAGTGGTGCCTGTGACAGCAGAGCTGGGGAATAAGGGAATGATGCTTGAGCAATACGTGCTGGAGAAGCTGTGTCAATACTTGGTGGTTTGTCCAGATCTTGGATCTGATGGCTAGCAATATCGAGGGTAGTTAAGTTATAGTTAACTTAGAAATACCAGCATAAATTGTAGTATCCAAAGATACCAAGAGAGACATTGCACTTGCTCCAGGACAGCACCACAGAGCTGTGACACCCTCAAGAACTGGCTCAGAGGGTGCCAGGCTGTCTGCACATGTCCATGAAAACCTGCTCCAAGGAAACCCCAGCCTCCTGAGTGGGACAGGGGCAGGTGCAGGGAAGCAGGAGAGCTGGAAAGGGGTGTACTCTCCATGGCATTTCTCCCCCTACATTTCTGTGCGATTTCAGACAGAAAATAAGTGTTGACCCTCTACTTTTGGAAATACAGTTAGTTACTTCAGAGCAAGCCAGGATTTTGAATCCCACATTTCTGTTCTTTTTTTCCCTGTGGCAAAAGGCTTACTGTTGAATAGCAATAATGATTCTTTTATAACAGCTTCAGCAATTGCTTTTTGGGAGAGGATATGAAAATGTATGGCTGGTACAGTTTGGGCAGAAAAATTTTCAGGAACAACATAAAATAAATGCAGCAATATCAATGAAAAGAGAAAAGAAGCAGTGAGATTTGTGTCTAGGGTAGAAGCAGAGGCCTGAGGATGGGGCTGAGGAGAGAGAGTTTTGTGTGCCAACATCTTCCAGGATCAGGCCTGAACTTAGCCTACAGCAAATCTTGTCGTAAAACTGACTTTGTAACAGGCTTTTGTTACTCTACCATTTCCAGCAATTGCCTTAGGGTAATTTGAACATTTCAGCTCCTGGAAAAATAGCTACCATGATATAATATATATTTATTAGCAGACAAACACTGTAAATTGTTGATATTTCCACCTTTCAAGACAATTGTTAAAAGTGTAATAACAAGGCAGTCTTGTCTTAGGTGTGACAGTTTCAGATCCTGGCACACTAAGCTCTTGTTTGATAAGCTATGCTCATTTCATATTTGTGTAATACCCTGGAAGAAATTAGGTTGCAATAAAGTCCATTTTTGTCACTGCATGTAGCAATGAATATCACACCCAGCAGGGTACAGTGGCACCTGGCTGTCCAGACCCAGTGTAGCACAAAGCCATCTGGGGGTAATTACAACAAGGTATTCTTTAAAGACCAGATGGGACCAAGGAACAGAAGCCCCTACCCCTCCCAGTCATTTACAACATAATTCCTTTCAATGATATACTTAATCCTCCCACCAGCTACGCTTTTCAGCTTGCTGTTGTCACTGTTCCTTTATGTTAATTCAGTTGAGAGACACAGAAAGAGAGAGAGAGCGGAGAGCGAGCCACCGGTGCCTCAAGGGACTAAAAGAAATTATTCATCCTTAAATTGTTTCCACTACACCAAGTACAGTAACAATTTTTTTTTTTAAAGAGGGCTGAAATTATCCTAAAGAAGGTCAATGCTATAGCCCTGTGCAACACCAGCTGAGTTTTATTCAGCCACCTGTTAGCTAGGAGGGCTCTGCACACGCTCATGATGCATTTAACCAGTTTAAAGGGTCTTTTTATTGACTGGCAGCCTCCCTACATTCAGAGTGCTCAAGACATGGCCCTGCTTTGTGATCATATGTGGCACACAAGACTTAATTCAATTATGTTGTAAGCCTATCCAGTTTGTATCAGTGCCCTTTCACTTTTGTGTCATTTGTCTTGTATCTTGTAAAGAGTTGTGTTTCTTTTTTTTTTTTTTTTTTTAAAGGGTTTTTTTTTTTTTTTTTTTTTTTTTTTTTTTTGAGGAAAAGGCATGCACTAGAAGAAAACTGCCTTTATTTCGTCATTCAGATTTGCACTGCAGATGTACAGGCTACACTTTAAAAAAAAAAAACTCAAAAAAGTATTTTTATTAATACAAAAGTGGCAAAACAAAAGCAGAAGTCTTCTACAATTTTAAAATCAAAGATACGCCCACACATTTAATTTTGAAAGAAGGCCAGGCGGACAGCCCAGACATATTTCAAACAAGAAACAAATAGAGAGATAAGTAAAGAGAGAAAAATAAGCAAATGTATTTAATAGTTTGAAAATTACAAACCATGAAGGCCTGGATGTTGCTATCCTTTCTTCAGAAGTAGTTTATTTGTTTTAAAGAAACTGTACAGCAAGTGACTTCTCAGTAGGAGTAAGCTTGAAAATATTTGGGCCTTGTTTATATTGATATATAGCCCCTGAATTCATGATAGAAGTGCAAATAAATAACAAATTTTCAAATAAAGTGGGGTTTTTTAAACTGCAGCAAAGTATTGCTACTATTCAATAAATCTGTATGAATACTACAAATGAGAAAGCAAGACGCCTTTTGACCTTGAGTTATCTGAGACAGTCCTGAAGTTCAAAATCATGTTGTGTTCTATTTTACTTTCAGTCACTGTTCCAAGATTCTTACCAAACATTTGAGGAAGTACCAATCCTGTCATTTCAACAAGCTACCAACCATGTCCTTATGGTCATTTAAAATAGCTTCAAATGGATAACAATTTGTCTCTCACAGAAAAAGCTGTGAAGGAGGAAGCTTGCTGCATACAGAGACCACAAACTCAAGCTGAAATCACACTGTGATTACAGTTTCAATAAGAGTGGAACAGGCGGAAGGGAGATGGAGCTGTTTTTTAAACTTGATTTATAAAGACTAAATTAATTTATGCTGTAAGCTGAAATCAATAAAAATAAAATGTGCTATGGTGAAATGCATCTTTTACCTTTTATAATACCGTTTACATCAAACACTAATGGTGTGAAATCACAGTTATAAAATCTTACCTTTGCTCAGGGAGTATGTGTGGATTCCATCATAGTAATAGATAAACACATCTTTCTTTGACTGGGATAAATATTCATTGATATCTCTTCCCTCTCCTTTTTCTTCAGAGCAAAAGTCAGAGAAAGGGCAGTAGTGCCAAGTTACTTACCAGTCTGCATGGCAAATAGGTATCAGTTGCTGATCTATCAGCCTCAACACTAAAACAGCCTGACCATGAAAGACATTTTATTTTCTGCCTTCGTGATATTTTCCCTCAGAGTGCTTAAAAGAGCTTGCCCTAACTGTGAACAGCTTATATCTTGCATTTGGTGGTTTTCGGGCTAATATTTTCCACAAATAGATTGTTGTTTTGGTCATTTTGCCCCAACAGTCTAAAAGATTTGAGAAAGATTTTGGAAAGGTTCCCAAAAATCTTAACTGAATTAGAAATAGGGGTAAATATCCTGAAGAATACCACCCATTCAGTTCTGTTTAGGGTCTGTTAGTAGCATATGCATCCCACAGACAGGAGTACATAACAGTATTTCCAGTTCCTCATCAAACAATTTAATTGTTTCTATGGAAAAGAGCTTCTGAAGGAAGAACTGGAGTATTTAATTTTTCACAAAGAATGAAGAGAGAATTACTGGGAAGAGCTCCAGCAAAGCATTAAAAATCTAATTTTACATATGTGAAGACACACATGGAT
>VXAK01023280.1:0-11356 GCA_013399435.1 Arenaria interpres
ACACCTTCTAGGATTTAATTTGTGTAATTTGCATAGCAATACTATCTAAGTGTTATCTGCAATTGGATTTTAATATGTTGTCTAACCTATGTTAATGATATTTTTATTACTGGTATCCATGAAGACTAGAAGGGAAAAGAATTTTGAAGAGGATTTTTACAGTGACTGATTTTTTGTTCTCTATTAATTCTTTCTGTGGCAGTTTCAATTAAGATTTTTTTTTTTCAAAGGAATTATTCAGGTGATCCAAAAGTCCATAGGAATATTCTATTTAGCTTCAAAGGACTTTTGAGGATGCTTAGTAAGAACAACGATTAGTGTCTCTTTAAGTGACATAATACCATATGCCTGTACGATGTCTTGGTCTGTTTTCTGTGTTCAGCAAATTCTGCAAAACCTGTGGCTCTGAATTGCTATTGCTATAGGGAATGAATCTTCCTCTTTAAGAGAGGGAGACCTCTGACTTTTCAAGTGAGCTGCATTGCTAAATCAGGCTGTCTGTTTTCTTTGCAGGGTATCCAAAGTGACATCTTGCTTGGCTTCAAGTCAGGAATCTTATCTGAAAAGTGCATGGCCAAACAAGTGTATTTTTTTCTGAGGCAGCCCTTGTAGAAAATAAGGGAAGTCTGCGACTGCTGTGACTTTCTGGAGAAAAAAAATGGAAGTCACACTTCACTCCTACCTGGAAAGCTCTTCTTCTGAAATGGGGAATCTACTGATTTTAATTGCAAACATGTTCTCCTAAATTTGGGAAGAATCAGCATCACACACATATCTAAATAGCTGGAGATTGCAAGCAGTAGCACTAAAGTTAGATAGCAAGTTATCCACTGTAAGAAAGGTACACAATCTCTTCCTGAAAGTGAGCTTCAAATGTATGGGAAAAAAGTTTCCCAAGTCTCACGTCTCAGTCCAAACTTAGAACAAGACTTCTTCTGAAGTTAAATTTTGGCATTTTTTTAGTGAGTATTCCCTTTCTAGACCAGACCATGACAGTAACATTTATAAAATGCAGTTGTTGATTTTTGATTAAATACTTTCTAAAGTCAGCTTTTCCTTTGTCTTTCCAAATGAACTTTCCAAATTTAATTTTCACCTCTCTTTTTAAAAATCCCATTACTGATGAATAAATGCCTATATATTAATACTCCCTTACCATTCTCATCGACAAATACATACTTTGCTCCCCAGTAAACTAGGTAGATCCCAAGAACAAAGGAAGTTTGTACTCCTCAGAAGAGCTGTGCAGCTTGCCCTCCTTTTATGGCTCCTTTCCACGGAAATCATGTCAGCCAAGTGAAGCAACCTGGAATCATGTCAGTGCATACAGCAAGTCTGAAAGCTGTTTATAAATTAGTGTCCTGTAGCGAATGTTTTCACTTTACTGTATGTTACTACTGAGTAAAGTTTCAGGAGATATTTCTTTTAAAAAAAAAACATCCTAATGTGCAAAGGGTCTTTGTGTGTAGTGTTTTAAAGATAACCAAATTTATAAATATTGTTACTTATTGTAGTAGTATAGTTGTTTATTCCTTTATATGAGAGCTTAATTTGCATCAGTGCTTAGCATGTCTTTGACAAGCCCAAAGGAAACAATTATATTTTCTTCCTTTAAACCTCACAGGAGCAAGAAGTAGTACCTAGTTTATGCAGAAATACCTTTTTTTTTTTTTCATGTTTTATTCTAACAGTTTTGTGGATCTTTTATATCTGATGGGAAAGGATAAAATAATTAACCGTTTGTGGTAGATGCAACTCATATTGCTTAGAGTGCTCTTGGAAGAATCTCAGGTCAAATTGAGATGAGGGTGTGAGTTAGAAGCAGGTACAGAAGATGAGAAGAATTTAACTAGTGCAATGATGCCTTTTAGTGCTGTTTCCAGAGGAAATATTTTCTCCTATTACCTGTTCTTGGAAAGGACTTTCCAAGACCAGCTTAAAATCTTCTAAGGCAGGTGTGATCATCCCAGGCTTTTCAACCTGTGGACAAGAGTGTAGTCTCAGTTTTTTTGCAATGTATACAGTAGCTGTTATTTGTTCTATAGAAATTCAATATAAGCAGTTCACATGTTGTATGTGTGAATTCAAAGACACGCTTCTTCCTTAGGTTCCTAAGGTAATTTAGAAGCTTAAATGGGTATTTACTTCCTTCAGTGGAAATTTTTGCACCTGGCTGTAGGTTTGGCACACTCTATCTAGGTAACTAACCTGAAAACTGAGTGTCCAGATCTAGAGGTGAAGCAAACAGCACTTGTTTGGTGTGGATTCAGAGATTTCTGCATGTACAACATTCAAATTCAAAACTAAATACAGCTGCACTGCAGAAACTTGTGTATTTTTCAGTGCTGAGGTAAAATAATAATAGATAGTGGTTATATGGCCTTTAATGGGAAGAGAGATTTGCAGGTGGAAATGGGACATTTAGTACAAGAAACCCAACCTCATTCTTCTCTGAGTGATGCCAGGGCAACTATTCTCATTTCCATAAAGCTGAAATGGTCTAATTGGTAGGTAAGATTCAGCTTTCCACTGCCAGTTTTATGCTAATGTAGTTCCACTGGTTTCATTGTTTCTGTGCCGGTAAAATACTGGAGCAATATGGAGAAAAACTGAGTCTATTATCCCCAAAAAACAACTAATTATACCTCTGTTTTTCATTGCAGAAATTGGAATCATTTAATATAGACAGTGTAAAGAAAGTGGAGCTGTACTTATGGCCAGTATTATCTTTAAATGAATCTTTAAACTGGCACAAGAGGTATGTCTTTGTGGCATGTATGGCAGTTGGTGAGTAACTGGGAAGGGGAAGAATGTGCACTGGAGTAGGTCTACAGTAAACTTACAGCTAGTTTTTGTCTCTTATCCTGCATAAGAAATATGTGCCCGCCTGCTCTCATGGCGCTCTGCCTATTTTAGCAAGCTACCGGTATTTCATCTATGCCTCATCCCCTTGCTATGAACTATTCTTGTAAAGAGATCTTATCCACTGTGTCATGCTCACCAATGCAGAAAACAATTTAGAGCTCAAACATGGAGTCATGATATCCCTGAGATCTTCTAGCATTCTGTACCTACTTGAGCATCTAAATAGATTTTGTTCTGACTTTGTATTGCAAACATAAGTTTCTGGAGTCTCCTCTCTAACTTCCAGGATACGAAAAAGCAGTGTTATTAAGTAACTGGACATCAGTCCATTTTATCTGTTATATCGTCTTTATGGGCAGCAAGATTTAACGGAAGCCATTCAGAGCCCTCCAAGTGAGTTGTTGCTGTTCAGTAGCCCTTGGCCCTGTAGCGAACTGGGAGGCCTGTGAACGGAAAGGGACGCAGACTCTGCAGTACCAAGGAGCAGTTAACTATGTGAAAAGGTGTTCAGTTCGCTCTGAGCCTGCTGGGCTCGGATTGTCAGCCATCTCTCCGGGACGGCCATCCTCTTGCTGTACGCTGCACTGACCCGGAGAACGGAAATTGTGTCTTAGCCACATGAAAGAAGTAGGGGCTCTAAATTCTGTGAGCTAAATATGGCAAAGGACAGGTGAAATGCATGGGCTGATGAGTTATATTCACTTCAAATGGAAAACATATTTTTTAAAATTCCTTTGATTCAAGGGATAAAGCAGTCTTCAGAATTTCTATCAACTTCTCCCCTATGGTGTAGTTTTGTGTAGATTTCACATTATGAAGACAGTGGAAAACTCTCAAAATGAGCCCTGAGGATCGCAAGGGGAAAATATTATAAAAGGAACCTTTAAAATTTTTTGGTTTGTTTTTTTTTGTTTGTTTTAGTAGGGGTTTTTTTTCAGTATAAACATATCTTGTGTGCAATTTACATTAATTATTTTCCTGTTAAAATATTTGTAAGCTCATTTGAAGATTTTAAATTGTGAATTGAGAGTTCTAGTGCATTATTTACTTAATATAATACTGACTTTTACCTGCAGTAGTATAAGAAAAGACGAAACAGGGACAACATTAAACATTCAGTAGTCAATAGTTCAATCAATTTGTGACGACAGAAGGAAATGTGATGGAAGTTGGGTAAGAGTAATGAGTTTGCTTTCACAGGGAATTCAACAGCTTTTCAGCAGTGTGCCATCCCGCAGACATTACAGACTGAAAGCAGTCAGAATCAGAACTAGGTATTCCTCTTTTCACAGCGTTATCTCTTTGCACAAGGTCACATAAAACTAAAGTGCTTGACTTTGAACTTCAATACATATGCT
Organism: Arenaria interpres; assembly: GCA_013399435.1. Classification (NCBI taxonomy): domain Eukaryota; kingdom Metazoa; phylum Chordata; class Aves; order Charadriiformes; family Scolopacidae; genus Arenaria; species Arenaria interpres. The sequence continues at coordinate 4,224 of VXAK01023280.1, forward strand.
ATTGATACGGCCTATAAAAGCAGTTTTTTGTTGTAAAATATGAAATATAGTGATAATTGTTATCAGAGCAGAAGGAAGCATCATAAGTATTTCTTTTCTCAATAACACTTCATAACTGATTAGAAATTGAACCTTAGGACAGTTGTATCAGGCAATGGAAAACAGTTTGGCCTTTCCATCACAAAACAAGAGCAGTAAATATTGTCAACCTACATTTTCAAAACAGCTACAGACACTGCATTATCATCTAGACACGACTGCAAAGCTCACATATCCGTGTCATTTATAATGCAGGGTAGAATGTTTATACAATGTTCATTTCAACAGACCTAGAGGACAACTCTAGATCTCCTTCAACTTGCAGAAAGCAAATGTTTAAGGACAGCAGAGAATGCATTGCATTCAAGTTAACCCATTCAAATTAGTCCCTGTAGCTTATTTGTCAGACCTTATTGGTGCAATGACATGGCAGAATAGGAAACACGAGAGGCTGATTTGAAAAGGAAGATATCTGGCATTATTTACATTCATATTTGTAATTTCCAAAATCTTCCATTTCCATTTTGCAGCAGCTCTGTCTATTAGTTAATTGCTTTGGAGGAGTTGCCCAAAAGGAAAACAGAATAATTTGTGTCTGACTTTACCGTTTGAAGTTTTGGTATAATGTTTAAATTTGGGATCTGATGTACAACTGAGACTTTTGGATGCGAGAAAGTAGGTTTTCCCTAATCCTGCGGGAAAGGCAGTTCTGACTTTAGACCTAGGAATGATATGTCACTCCTCTGCCTTCTGTTTCACTGAAACGGATACTTTATATACCACTTAGCCTGGCAGCCTTCTACAGAGTATAGCGCTGAAATCATCACTGAACAATTTCACACTGAACTGAAACGATCTTCAAAACATCCTAACAGCCAAAGATTCAGAACATGATACTATCAGTTTTGCCTAAGTGTGATTCCATGGATTCTCCCAGAAATGTTCTTGATCTAGCCCAGTATGAGAAAAGGATGAGATTTTCTCCTTCACTTTTGTTTATTTCTTTAGTGAAAGCAAATGTTTGAAGTTGCAGTGATTTCTATTAGAGAGCAGTTTTTAGAGCTGCATTAGCTATGAATTTTTCCAGTGCTTGCTTCTTAAAAAAGTATAACATAAAGAGCCGTATCATCTACATCTGATTTTCATGAGCAGATGTATGCAATTACACGCTAAACTACATTAAAAAATGCAAGTTTTATATTCTAAAGTTTGCTTGAGACTGAGAACCGCTACTGTCTCTTTCTATGTAAGCTTTCTCTGACTGAGCTTAACAGCTTTGTTAAATAACTCTTCTGTCTCCTCTCTGGCTTCTCTGCCCATCACTTCTGTCCATTTCTGTTTGACTCCAATACTTCACATTGTTTTCCTTTTGAAATAAGTTCTCACCAAGGTTTTCCACTACTCCACATTACCACACCTATTCCTCTCCAGTCTAGTAATATCCCTTCATGTCTGCTTCTCCTCCTCCGTCTGCTGTCCTTATTCCCCTCCTTTCTTATTATTCTTATCCTTTATCAGCTCTTGTTATGTGATGACCTACTGTGGATTACTTAATAAATCAAAGTTTTTTGTAAAAGTAAATGTTTATGCAATTAATTATACAGACCTGGAATTATTTGATGCATTGTCACTGAGTTTCCCATTGTTTTCTATTAATAGGATGAGAGTATTTTTAAAAATTTATTTCATCAGTACAGTTTACTAAGCATTAATAAAGAAAATAGAAAGGGAGAAACCCTACACTTTCTCATACAGGTTATACTGAAGAGGCAATGTACGTAAAAACATGTGTTTATGGACAGATTCTGTTGCTAGCTCCTCAGTAGCTCGCATGCACCAGGCATTAATCCAATGAATCCACCAGACAGGCTTTAAGCAAATGCCAAGGAAAGCGGTTGTGGCCAAAGTAGCTGGGGTAGTACACCGTAGCACGGCATCAAAAACAGGCCTCTAAGGAGATAGAAATGGCAGCCAGGATACTGGAAATGAAATATATTCAGTTTTCTGTAATTGATTACATGTTGTTTCCCTGCATAAGAACACTCTTAGGCCACCTGAAAACCAGAGTGATGTGCTGAGCTGCAATGAGTTTTTCATGTGCTTGAAAGTTCACAAGAGAAGAGGTTAAAAGATCTGTTTTGACAGAGGGGAGGCCTCTGAAGACAGCAGTAGATGCCATGGGACCTCTGGCCCCCAGGCTGTAAGGAGGGAGGGGGACCCAACACTGTTTGGTAGGGTGTTCTTGGGCTTTTGTTGTTCATTTTCAACAACAAATTTAAAAAAAAACATCAAACATACGTTTCAAATGCTTCTTGCTCAACATAAATTCTGAAAGTGTAAAATGAGTGGGAAGTAATGGTACAATTTCAACCCTATACAAGGGTGCCAAGAGAGATGATGTCATCTATACGCTGCAGTCCTCAGGAAGGAGTGGAGCCCAGGCTGTGCTGACTCCCCCTACCCATGCAATCTGTTCCCCATTTTACTTACACCCTGCGGTACCCCATGAATGTCAGTAAAATGAAAATGGCCATTATTTTCTTTGTCAGTCTTGGGAAGCACACTTCCCATTATTAATATAATGGGTCTGTGATGGCACTTGGCAAACAAACCGTTATGCAACCTTTAAAGCTCTTATACAGTAAAGCCTCAAAGGGCCCATAAATTTAAGCTTTTCTTGAAATCTTATGAAGGCCAGAGGGCTTAAACACTTCGAGACATTGAACTTGGAAAGATTTCCTGCACTACTGTAGACTATGCCCACTCTCTATTTTGGGCAACCGGGTCATGTAAACTCATGAAGGAAGTTTGCAAGCTTCTTATGTATAAATATTTTTACTTTTTTCAGCAGTAAGGAAATCGTAACTAACAAACCAGTTATCTGTATGGTAAAGAAAGACACCAATATCAAGTAGTGACTTCTAAATACGATTCTATATTCGGAACACATTGCATTGGCAAATGTATTTGTAGATTAGGTATGGAACTGTACATATATTTTGGATTTGCCAGAGTGTGACTAAACTGAAAAATCTCTGCTATTTTTTGGGATAGGCACAGAGTGTGTAAATTTTCATTGATCATATTTATCTTCTTCCTTCTTTATACCTAATTTATCAGTCTAAAGCACAGTATTTTAAATTAAAACTCATAAACCCAAAGCAGATTGAATGAAAGTGCCTCAACAGTAATAATATACTATTCCCAGCAGCCCAGCTGGGTAACCCTTCCCCCTAACATTTCAGAACAATGCCAAAAAAGGTCTCCTTAGTTCAAAATGCTATATATATATATGTTTATTTATTTATTTATTTTGTATTATACTTGCAAAGAGGAAGACATAGATAAGAATTCCTTTCTGACTGCAGGGTTATAGAAGTAATTTTCAAACCTGGCATCCCATATGAGCTCTGCAGATGAAGAAGTGCTGTCAGGGCTGACGATTCCCATGTGTTGATGCAGGAGATGGAGGCTGGTTGTTTCTAGTAGTGGATTACTGAGGTCAGATACAGCAATGTCCCATCTCTTCTTGATATGATTTTAGTCATATAGTTAGATATAAGGACATTAAAATTTAAAGATTTTTCACTGTTTTCTCTTTCAGTTTCAGTATCTTTGACCAGTTTGCTTAGTATCCTGAATAGATCTGTTGTAAATTTTCCCATCAGTTTTTATTCATTAACTGGTTTAATGTTTGCCTGGCATTAGATCCCAGGTAGACATGGAGGTCCGCTTGTGTTGGGGACCATATTGTTTGCCCTGTCATAAGGAAAAATTGTCTGTAGTTTAGGCCAAAACCAGAAGAATCTGTAATAAGTAGACCTGAGGTTCACCCACAAAAAGGAGAGATGTGGCAGTAGTGAAAAATCAAACCATGCACTTAGAGTGCTTAACTATGGCACAACTGGAGAGTCCGAAATTGTCTGAATTTTAAGACCATATAAACACACACAAAAATAACCTCAGCTGCTGTTCAAGCTGGCCATCTCTATTTGAAACTTGGCCAGCATTTCTCAGAACTTGCAGTGTTTTTATCCATGAAATATGTTCTGCACTAATAAATCACAAGGACATTCCACTGTGTCCTGTCCTATTCTGCCTTTGCTTGGTAGTGAGAGTCTTGGTCTGCCCTTCTGATGCAAATGGACAATATACCTACTTGTTAGTTTATGCTTATTTTAAATAAAAAATCAGCTTCTCGTTGATAAAGGCAATTAAAATAACAACAAAATCATTACTCAGAAAGACTGAATATGGAAGAGTTATTGCAATGCCTAGAAAAACACCTGAGGCAACTTTCCACCTTTGAACAAAATTTTTAGCAGGTTTGAAACAGAAGGGATTTAGAAATTTATTTTTTTTTCCAGAAAAGCTGAAAATTTGCCTTCGTTTTTCATTTTGATGTAGAGAAACTTTGAGGCAGTGAAGTGCTGAGGCAGTCTTTTTTGCAGAAGAAGCACATGTATTTGTAGAATTTCATTGATAGATTCTTCATACACAAAGTAGGAGGCTATGTTTCTTTCTGTATAGGTCATGCCACGGTGGTTCTGAAATGGGATTCTAAATTAGGATGAGATTAGTCCATGGGGACAAAGACTCTTCCTTTTTTATTGATTGAAGGAAGGGAGACGCAGGCTTCTCAGTCCTGCATTCCTCCATCATTATCTGTTCTTTTTTTAATCTGGTGAGACTACTGGAAATTAACTAATTTTTCATTCCAGTTTGTTCTGTTAAGTATGGATCTTTCTCTAAGTGCGATGTTCTTATATGTTCTTCTCTACCAGAGTATCAATCTCAATGCAGTTTTACAGATAGCTTGCAGTAGTATCATCTAGTATCCAACTGATTGCAGGGTATATTATTACAAGAACTTTGTTTAGTGGCTGTTAAAGATACAGTGGAAGAGATCCACCCACTCTAACATATAAAAAGAAAATAATATTCTAAGGAGAAGGAGTCATTCTCTTACTCTGCCATCATGTTCCATAACATCAAGAATATTATAGAAAGTTATTGTGTTTTCACTCCCATCACCGAAGAGTACATCAAGGCATTATGTTCCAATTTCATCAGGTTTTCTAACGTCAGTCTTCTACTGGAACAGTGTAGTAGAACAACACATAGATCTGACTACAACTTATTTTACATAATCAAAACATTTGAGACTCAGTGCTTCTATATTTAATTTTTTGTACAAACTTGATTATGTGGTAGCACAATAGAGAATTCACCTGGAATATTAGCAGCAGTCCACAAAGAATATCATACCTGGAGTTCTTATCTGGAATTGGTCTGAAACATTCAAACATTTATTCCACACATAGAGGTCCCATTAATTTTAGTTCAAAACACAGACACCTCACAACAAAATTTGCCCAGGCAGCAAAGCCAAGTGTCTAATTCAAAGAACATAAAAAGCAACATTAACTTTCGGAAGAAGGACAAATCAAATTGAAACCTAATTTCCCATATTCTAGTAAAGAGCACTGAACTCTAAATCTAGAATAAATCTGAAAAACAGACCCAAGAAAAGGAAATGCAGTATAAATATTCAAAGAATTTTTTATTACAGGTATGCCTTTAGTTTCAGCAAGCCTGAAATAGAAGCTGATCTTCAAACTGAATCCATCTACTAATGGTATATAATAATCTAGCATGACAGGTTTCAATTCTAGTCCAATTTTTTAATGACAATTGTGACCTGAAATAAACTTTCTTATGGACCTTTCCAGGAGTCCAGGAAGGAAAGCCCATGTAACATGGTCATTGCTATCAAATAAGTTTCCTGATAATTCAAAATTGTACATTAATGCATCACAGAATTTATTATACTTGTTATTTAAAATGTGTTATATTTCAGAAAAGCATTAATGTCCACATATGTTATTATCAAACACCATGATCCTCCAAAGACTCAGCTTTATATATTGAGAATACTCGCCTGGAAATGGATAGGTCACACCTAAGGATCTTTGGAGGGATCTGAACTATAGGATGTTAACTTAAAAGGGCTTAGCAAAATGTCAGGTGTCTATGTCTCTATCTGCAGTTCATTTTTAGTTCATGCCATCAGCAATTTCTTATTTCATGGTGATCCACTCTTTCTTTGTAAGTTCACTGTCTCAGTCAACACACATCATCACAGTTGACTCATCCTTAAGCTTATTTTAGTGCTTGCTGCCTGGTTTCTGCAAAAACCTCCTTTTCAAGGTCATTTTCATTTACCTCCAGGACCTAATCTCTTCCTTTACTGTTAAATTCAGTTAGCACATGTACTTACATCAGGGTCTTTGAACTCTCAACACCTTTGACAGTCTTTCTTCCAGCAAGGCAAATATATCTCAGATGCATTAATTCTGTGTGCTTCTGCCCACAGAAGGGACGAGACAGCAGAGTGCATGACCAAAGGGTAATCCAACCACCTAATCAAACAAGATGTTTCTCTAACAGTGGTAATATCCATGATGTTTCGGCAAGTTGTAGCTGGTGGGACTTTTATGGAAGCATTTCCAGAAGACAGCATTTCAACTGTCTGGTGCATTTACAGACATAGCAGAGACATTTCAGCCTTGCACATTTTTGTTAAAGGACAGTATTCTACTCTTTCTGACACCCAATTTAATGCATAAGTTAGGCATTTTTTTCCTCAACATGACTATGTTCAGCCTTTTCATGTTTCAGAGACCAAATAAATTCTAAAGAAATGTAACAGGGGAGAGCAAATCATGTTGCAAAACCAAAAGTAATCGGAAAATCTGAATGTGACAATGAAAGCCTCTTATTTATTTTCTTTCCTCATTTGAAAATGGACCATTTGAATGGCCTGGATTGACGCACAACATTTGCCCTAATACATGCTGGTACATTTTTAACAGCATTAATCATATCCTGTCAGTCCTACCGTAATGCATTGGCCTCTCAGACTAGAGTCATAGAGCTATAGAGCAGTCTTTCAATCAAATCTGGAAAGGAGGTCTGTAGAGGCATTGAAATGAGAGCATTATGGATTTTAAGTGCCTCGACGATAGTGCTTTTAGGTTGTCAGCTTTGATTTATGTCATTTAAAGTTTGCAATACACAAATATGCAGATTGC
>VXAK01023297.1:1194-12713 GCA_013399435.1 Arenaria interpres
TTTTAAACTCCTGCACGTACAAGTCTGTATGAGAATCTAATCTTTAGTTTTGTCTTTGTGTTAAACAGAAAATGTGAAAATGTATCCTACAGTAAAAATGCACACACCAAATACAAAATGGATCTCAAACATAATTATAAAAAATCCAAAAATCTAATTGTCTTTCTCTGGTGTTGTTTTAATCAGAAGACACAATTACTATTGTTAAAATTATGTACCAGTAAGAATATTTATTCTACAAGATAATATATAAGAAAAATATTATTTTTAACATGGAAATATTTAAAGAGTTATTTTTTCTTCTTAGCTTTCTATATGCACAGTTAGAAAACTAATATTTTAAAATTGAAAAATCTTGTTTATATAAAATATTAAAGCTCAGCATTCTTAACTTACTGCAACATATTTTAAAGAGTATACTTTTACATAATAACAGTGTGCTAAAATATTTTGCAAGAAATTTTAATTTTGAGGAGAGCAGGAAAAAATCCCAACACCTTAGACAGAATAATCACTTCTAATATAATTTCACACTCTTAATATTTGAGTGCTTCACGATGACAATACTGAATCTGTGGCCCTAACACTGCTAAGCACTTTAATACCCTCTAAAATGTGGGACTGACCTGACGTTTTAGAGTATGTGTAAGTAATTTCCTGAAGAAGGACCTTTGTTTGTAGTCAATATGATTCCATAGCAGATTTTTCTTCCCTATATAGTCTTTAAACTCTGTAAATTTCACCTAACCGTTATGGGTTTTTCCGTTTTTTTCCTACCTTTAGAACATCAATTCCTTTCTAAAACAATATAAAACTTCAGTAACATTTCTCCTTTGAAAAAAGTAAACACTGCATGGTGTTGCAAAGCAATATACTAATTGTCTGATGCCCTGAACACCTACTGAGAGCTGGTAAGCATCCATAGATGTTACAGCAAATGGAGGATGTTCAGTACTCTTGAAAGATAAGGCTCTAATATGTGTAATGTGAATCATCTTTTGTCAAGGCAAAAACATCCATCTCAGGCTTCTTGCAAACTGTGCTAATTTCTGCTTAGCACATTCGAAATACAAGTGATGAAGTTAGTTGTCTCTTTGTTCAACAGCCAAATTCAATGTGGCTCCTTCAGTTTTCTTGTTTAAGGTTTTTAAGCAAAGATCTGGAAGAAATATGCTGGTGCTACAGGAAGAGCATTTATCAGTGCCACAGTGAACGATGCTAAATCAGTTGGGGGCTTCAGCGATCTAATTTGAGAATTGATGAGTTCATTTTAATTTTCAGTATGCTCTTGTAGTCATCGTGTTTGTTTCTGGAATATCCTGATTCCAGTGTTGTACAGTGGATCAAATAGTTGTCATTTATTATTTCTATAATTACTTTAGCTAGGAAGCTGAATTGGACTTTCCAGTACTGAACATTTATCCTGAGAAGTGCCCTATGAAATAGCTATTGGACTACATTAAGAAGGTTACAAAACTTTGACCTTATAAAATGCTCCAATTTGCTAATAATTTTTAAAGCTAGATGCTGCTATATTTTGACACAAGGTATCAGACTTTTTTCTGTGCAGTGTTAGAACTTTTCTCTCATTTTCCTACTGTTTTCTACTTACTTTCCTCTGCCATACCCAAAGGTGAGTCCCCACGCTGAGGGGCACCTCCCAAACCTCGGGATTCCCTTAGCTCTTCATTTGGACTCCAGGGGACTTGGTGCCTTGCCCAAGGCTGAAAGATCCTCCCTGCCAACCCTCCAGAGAAAGTTGGTTAGGAGGGAAGAAAGTAAGTGAAGAACTCAAGCACAGTGACTAACAGGCAACTGCAGTTTGTTCTCTGGAGGACATATGCATTGAAGACCATTAATGACAGTGTATGCAAGTTAAATGGTCTTCAGCTACCAAGCCTTGCCTGCCAGGTCACTATAGAGTTGGGCAGAGGTTATACTTGCATGATAATGTGTAGTTGTTTATAAAGAATTGGTGAAGAAATTAAATCTGAAGCTTGGAATCTGCCTAAACATTTTATGATCAGGCACATGGCGGTCTGTACACCTCCAAGTGCAATTCTCCTTTTCATGCCCCTGAAATCAACTGAGGCATTGAGAAACAGCTCAGCCTCAAAACACATGCCCATCATTTGGAACTTGTGTGTATTTCTATGCTCAGATGACATGTCTGTGCACACATCAAGCAGTGAAATGCCAAGACAAAGACTTCTGAAAAGGCACGCTTTGGTTCTAAATGCAAATGCATGCTTTAGCTTTTCATACTTTTGCTGCAATCATACATACGAATCAGCAGGTCAGCCATGAAAATCACTGCCAGTATCTCTAAGCAGCTGAAGACACAGCTCCATTTTCGTGCTGGGTGCTGTGAACAAAGTTTGGCACCTGGTTATTGGAGTTCCATACTCAAACTGAGGATTTTACATTCTGTTTTTAGAAGGATAGCCATTTTGAGACAATTTGAAAAGTTGACTTCCTCACTAAAAACTAAGATTTTTTTTTTTAACACATAAGGAGCATCAAGTAAAAAAAGAAATTTTTTTAAAAAAAAGAGAAGTGAGATTTAAGAATTCAGTGAGCAAAGCAGGATTTTGGTATCCTCAAGTGGGTGGAATATGAAAGAAAATGACCAAGGATCAGCAAAAAATGAAAAACAAAAATATTATATATATAAATTCAGGAAAATGAACTTTTTTGAAGCAGATATACCAAGAATAGTGATATTAGGAAAAGAAAAATATTACATGGCTGCATATTTCCCAAGATTACTTATGTATAATGGACTTGACTAATACATATATTGACTTGATAGATGACAAAATTGGTGAATGAGATTTGAGTGTGTTCAATTTTTTGCTTGGTTTATTTTTTTTCCATCCACATTTGAACACATTTCTTCTCTGCATCCTATGACACAGAGACTTCAAAACATCGTCCAAAAAAAAAAACCAAAATGGTTCTACTCTAATTGTGATATTACTCGAAATATGGAATTTATTCTTTTTCTCTTCTGCATTGCTTAATCCAGGTATCTCTTTGGTTTTCACAGTTTATTGAGGATGGACTTTTCTCTGAACAGTTTGAAAACAGTGCTATTTTTCAAATAGTAGTAGTAGTTCTGCTCATAGTTCTTATAGCCGTGGCAGGACTGGGGCTTATAAACTGCTGAACATGATAGCACTGTTGTTACCTAGCGCCTAATGTCAGTATATATTAGCTACTTGACTAATTCTTAGTTCTCAGTTACATTTTGACAAAGGTTGAAATTTTTTAAAATGGTACTCTTATTTTAACTCCCTTGACCATATGGAATCAGACAAGGGAGGAATACTTTCTCTGTGATTTCAACCATTTGGTGTTTATCGCTCCAAAGAGTAAAGAGTAGGATTGAACCACCTTATGCAGCACAACTAAGGAGCATGCATGCTGTACCACTGTCCAGTATTTACTGCTACGTGGCTTTTCACATCATTAGGACACCTTTTTTCTTTTGTCCTGGATAGGATGTTTGAATGAGAATTAAATGAATGAGATAAGAAGTTTATGTATTCCAGCAAGTTGCTTAAAATCATTCTAGACCCAGAAAAAAAAGACTTTTTCAAAATATTATTTGGGATAAGGACTAACTTTTGTTCATGAATTTATGGCTTAAATAATAACAAGAGCTTAAGTTTGGGTAAAATTGACTTTTTTGTGAGATCAGTGAAGCTAGAATTACATCTTATGACAGGAACTAATAAAGACAGTGTTGAAAATTTACTCGGTTATTGGCACTAAAAAATAAAGTCTACCTTCTTCTGCAATACATTAACTGAATTCATTGACTGAATTCATACCCAAAACAGTTAGCCAGCTTGTATCTAGTGCATAAGTTCTTTTTGGGATGCTCTGTTTCTAACCTGCAATAGGGTATTAAAAATGCTAGAAGACAAAATTTATTTTCCAGAAGCTGGTATAAACAAGAAGTAAATTGGACCCATAAGCACAGTTCAGAGTGGTATTCTCAGCTTACAGGAAGGGTAGAACAGTGGTGGGAAAATAGTGGGGTATGTTCTTGTAATCCACTGTGTTCATACAATTTGTTGCCTAGTAGTTTCAAGTTACTGTGGAAAACTTCCTATTGTTTTCTTTTCCCACTTTCTCTTTTATTAAATAATAATGATAATAAAGAAATACAAATTTTTCACTTGTCAAATGAAACAGAATAAAGCTCTTTCTTTATTTTTATCCTTTACTGAGAAGTCTAAAGATACCACCTACTTAAACTTCATGCTACATTTCTGATGTTTCAAATAGTAGGAGAGTTTGGCTATTCTCCACCCTGTAGGCACACTCTCTGTAGTGAATTCCTAAGTAAAGCTCAATTACATGTCTAAATTACTTTTAAGCAGGATTTAGGAAAACATCCATCTTATGTGATCTTGTCAGAAATAAAAAATGACTTGTATAGATTTTGAAAAAATAATTAGTCATTTATATTTCTTAGAAGTGTTTGAAAATTTTATCCTGGTTTACCCTGTGACTCAGTTCTCCATCTGTAGAGAAGGATCAATTCCTTCCTGTGGTTTCATTTATAATTTACATTCCTCTATCAATGCTCTGTTAGTAAGGACTCAGATCATTTGCATAGCTACATTTCACGGTGGTGAGGGTGCTTGGAAGGAGAGTGTAATTTTTCTGAATATACTAGAGTTTTAAAAATGTGTTGCATTTGTCTCTGCAGTAGCAACCTTAGAACTGAAGAGAAATAAAAAACGCTGAAAGGTATAATTTTATTTTATGTATCATATGTGACTTTTTGGAAGGTTATGAATTGTGATTCCAGCCATTTTGAAGTCTATGGAGAGATTTTAGTCGACTTAAGTGGGTAAAAACTAGCCTGAAGATGCTATAGAGGGTTGTCATGTTTTATTATAGCAAGTGACAGGCCTTAAGAAGATTTCCTATGGCCCAGTTCTTGCCCAGTTCTTTGACTTCATTTCTCCCCCCAGTACACAGCCCTATCACCAATATCACCAGCCTATTTGAATGTTAGAGCAAAAAAAGTGAAAATGGTGTTGCAAAGTACTTTCTCATTGAAATTGACTGTTAAGAGATTATTCTAAAACCTGAGTTCATTCTAAAAGTAATATTGGCAATTATAAAAATGGGGGGGGGGGGTGTCTGTAAGCTTTGGAGGGAAAAGATATCTTTCTATTACTGTTAACATTTCATCTTTTTTGCAGCTGGAAAATTTTCTTTCAATTCTATATCAGAGTTTACAATGTAAGAACTTGAGGCTTCCATGGTTCCTTTGAGAGGATTTGTTTGATGTATTGCAGTTATCAATATAGGACCTCAACTGGGCTTAAAAATGGGATTTTCACCTCTGAAAAGTACGTTATTACGAAGTTACTATACAATAAAAACTGAACATTACAAAAATGAACTTCCTGTGAATGATAACTTCATGTCCATCCTCTGTAATAGAGATGGCTTTTTTTTGTAATTTCCTGGACAGCATAAAATTCTTAGCCCTTAAAAGATAAAAAAAAGAAATAGAAAGACCCCACAAACACCCAAAGGAGAGAAAGATTAATTGATCCTGCACAGGATGTAATCAGATAACACTAATGCACAGATATTAATGAAGTTGTCAAGCTCTATTCACTGTACTGAAGGACTGAGGTATACATTGTGAGTTTAACCTTCAACACTGATGTAGTGATTTGTAGTCTGTTGACCTGGTATTCCATTATTGGAATCCTGTGCTTTTGTTATAGCAGGAAATAATGAACACATGATCCAAAGGCAAGTTAAATAATGCTCTCTGTATAGCAGACATCAGTGATAATTAGATAAGAAGAAAGAAAAAAAAGGAATTCTTTTCAATTCACATTTTCAGTCTTTTGTAAGTGTGTGTAGTTTGCAATGTCTTCATTTTATTATCCACAAATTGTTGAAACATTTCCAGCAGGTCATGAACTCCAGCATACTAATCAGATCTTAAAGATTTTGTTTATTTTTTGCCTCAAAACTTGATACCTGTGTATTCACCATAGGATCTGAAGATGTGTATCTTATAGAAACAGACTGAGGATGACCGTGGCTTTTCTAGACATTCTCACACCCCACAGGAGACAGACTCTGCTACAAAGAACTAAAATAAAACAATATTACTGCCCCTGTGTAACACAATAGCATCCGACATAGTAAAACCCCTTTGCCAATCCATACTTCCCTCTTCTAAACACCAGCTGTTCCCCACTGTATATGTATATTTTGTTAACAAGGATCCTTATAGCTTCTGGAAACTAACAGCAGCATTGAGGGCCAGAAGATATCTGAGGGAATCCTAGGGCAGGATTCATGTTGCTGAAAGCAGATGTTTACTTCTTCCAGTTATTGAGACTCCCTTACTAGTGACTGTTGAAAAGCAGGCATCCATAAGTAGATCAACTGATTTCTTCTCTACAAAAATTTTGCTACACTTGCAGTAAGCACCATATGGTGATTTTCTCAGACGTACATGGCTAAGTTAGAAAAGGTGAAACCTGTTCTTAGTAAGCAAGCCTGTTTAGAATGTGCATCCACACCATCGTTAGTTTTGCATCCTATTCTGTGAGGAAGTACCTTTCTAATGAAAGTGGGTTTTGTGTATTCCCTATTAGTCTAACACTCCTGTAATTCAGTCAAATAAAGAATGATCTCTTTCTACATTAAAAGAATGAAATATGATTTAAAAGTGCTGGTCAGCCTTTGTGATAAACATTCACATGGAAAACACTTTTTTATGACTTTAGTTATTAAAGTTCTAGTTTTGTCTTTAATCAATATAGAAATATGTGAATGTCTTAAAAATAATTTAAATAATATTTCTTCATTATTGTGCTTAGTCTATTCAAATTAAAATTTATATAATTTGTACAATTACATATATTGTGCTCTATGCACTTTCTCTGTTAAATCAGAATTTTCATAATCTTTTATTCTTAGGATGACTGTTCTGTTAACATTAGTATATCGCAGGAAGCTGTCTTGTCCACAGTCTCATGATGTGTTTCATTAAGTATCACTGCAATCGCAGTCATCCAATTTCTACATGTGTCACTGATTAATGCAAATGAACTAGCTTCTCTGCTGCATATTTTTGTACATTCTGAGTGAAAATATGCTGTTTACCGAAAGCTTGCTATTTTGGTTTTTTTTTAGTTCAACAAATCTCATCCTTTCGTCTTTTACATTCTTCAAACTATCATTTCTCTAGTCAATATGGTGCTTTTACTGGAAAATTAGGAGTCTTAAGATATTTGTGTGCGTGATTGTCTTCTCCTTGACCTTGCTGCTCATCTGGTCATATCAGTTGCTTAATTATTACCATCACACAATATAGTTTCTGAGACATTTTTTGTCATAGCTCAAAACGGGACACAACACATTACATTTGCACTGTGTCTGTGAAGTTTGTTTCATAGCACACCTATTGTACTTGAAATGTATAACCAAAATTAAAATTAAAACGAATTAAACATGCTTTAGTAATAAGTAGTGATCAGTTGTATTCAGTATAGTGACCAGTATCCAGACAACCTTTCTTTTATGGCATGTCTGTATTTGGAGAGCTATGGATACTATGACTCTGATTCATTGCGAGAAGTGCTTGCATAACATGAGAATCACATGTATTCCCCCTCAGAGAAACTTTTGCTGCCACATAGAGTTTATAAATGTTCAGTGCTTTTCAGAGTGTTATGAGTTGAAATTCATTTTTCATTTTTAAATCTAGACTGTTTACAGCTGTACTGTAACACCGGCATAATCACTGACTTTAAGATGCTCATTTGGGATTTATTCTACTGTAATTCGACGGAGAACTTAGACCCTTGCATTTGTAGGTCAACAGATGTGTGTTTCACCTCTACTGCTCCTCTGAGCGACTACAGGAATGTTTTGCAGATGCTGTCAGATTATTTTCCAAGCACATTTCAGATCCCAATGATGTATTTAGAATGAGAACTGCAGAAACCCATTTTTAATCTATTTTATACACTTCAAATTATAATTTGATAAGATAGGTGAGTAACCAGATTGCAGTTTTACAAATTCTTGGGTCTTTTGTTGTTATTCTTAATGATTTAATTTGAAAATAGTTAGCTAGGCATTTGGTAAAAGCTCTCAAATTAAGACTAGATATAGGTGCTAATATTACACAGTGCTAATATCTAAACGATTTTTTCTTTCAGTAATTGCCTGTGAAGTAAAATGAATTTTTTGCCTCCAAAATAACTTTATTTATGGCACTGTCCTCCACATCACAGATATCCCTTTAGGTGTGGCAGGTAATTTTTAACTCTAATACAGCATTTATTCTAAAAGGAAATATACTTTCATGAAAGAAAATTAAAGCAGAATGAAGGTGGAAAAAAAAATAAGCTTTTTTTTTTTGTTAAGCAAAACAAAATAAACAATCTCCAGGCTGCACCCCGGTAAAAAATATTGCCATATAAACAATGTAGTTTAACCAATTGCTGCTTTTTCTACACAAATTTATACAGAGCTTGGGGTAATAATCGATTAGTCAATCCCAATATTATGCAAAAAAAACCCCACCACAATTTTCTGAATGAAGTGTTTTCACCAATGAATATTACACTGAGTTCTAATATCTGAGTAGTATGACATATTGTATTTGACATTGCCTTATATAAAATATGAATAAGACAGAAATAGGTATTCATTCACAACAAAGAAATAATACAGGGAATTTGATCCTCACAGAAATCACAGGAAGTTTTGCCATAAAAGTCTTTCACTAGCAAGACACTGCAAATAGTGTTTGAGAAAGCTAAAAAATGAGGCATCAACCATACCCTGCCAATCAAAAGTGCTGGTTGGATACAGATGGCAAAGTTCATGTTGTACTTCCTGGTATTTTTAAGTGAAATAGTTTTGCAGCAACATCACTAGATAATAACATTTCCAAATAACTTTACCTGGATAGGAGCTGGATTTTGAAGCTAAGACAAGCTATACCCTGAGGATAGAGGCAGCCAATATGCATGTTGACCCTCGTTTCCTGAGTCTGGGACCCTTCAGTGACATGACAACAGTGAAGATAATTGTAGAAGATGTTGATGAGCCGCCTGTGTTTACTTCACGCTTGTACTCCATGGTGGTGTCTGAAGCAGCAAAGGTTGGCACTATCATTGGAACTGTAGCAGCTCATGATCCAGACGCCTCAAATAGTCCTGTCAGGTAATTATAAGATGTCTTAATTGTTTATTTATTTAGCCTTTGTATTGCAGTTCTTCATTTTGTTGTGGGAGGGTCTTTGGTTATACCGAAAGCAATTAGTTTTTTTTCCCTTGTAGAGGGAAATTGAGATGTTCTAAGAGCTTGTATATTTTGTCTTTTATACTCCTGAACTACAGAACCTTTAAAAAAATAATATATTTAAATCTCTGTAAAACAAAGAAGAGAAGATAACACATAATTTCAGGATTCCAAAGAAAAAAATCTCAACATATTACCCATATTTCTTTCTCTCTAAGTTTAGGAAGAGTCTGTTATTATCTATAACAAATTTTGTTATCTTAAATGAACCAGGACCAAAAAAATATATATAATATATATATGCATGTTTGTCTGTGTGTGTGTGCGCATAATGATTCATATTTTGCACGCACTATGCACAAGATCTTAATAGCACATAGACTCTTGCATAGTAAACCACAGCTAAGGTCTCACTTGGAAAAAAAAAAAAAACAACAACAAAAAAAACCCCAAACAAACAAACAAGAACCCAAAACCCAAACAACTTAGAAAAAACTCTTAATGTGAGAGAAATGGTTAGCACAAAACATGTCCTGTCCTGGTCAGGATGGTTAAAGGCCACATTCTTTTGGCTTTTTTAAATTCTGCCACAGCCAAATATCTTTAGTTTGACTTAGAAGAGATATGAACACTGAAACTGTCAAAGGCCTCTTCCTTTGTCTTCACTGTGTGAAGACCCTGCAAGTTTTCCACATTCTAATGTCCAGGAACATAAAGAAACCATAAGAAAACACAAAATATCCCTCTTATATTTGCCTGTATCTAAGGTTAAAGCTCAAGGAAAAGACTCACCACTTAAGTTAAACCAGTAATGAGTGACTTATTACTTTTATTATGCAGAGCAGTAATATTATTTGTCAAAGATACATACAAAGGATCTACAGGGTAATACTTCTGACTCAGGAATTTTGCAAACTTAAGCAACTGCAGTAGGAGGAACAATTAAAAGCTAGTACTAAGTTTCATTATTATTGTTCATTTAGTCCATATATAGAAAAGAACTTCACAGGTACAGAACTCATTTGGATGTCACCTTTTTTGGTGATGTTAAATTTTTTACTTACATGTATTGGAGATGAACTTGGGAATCTAGTGTAGATCTTTAGTTTCTAAAGCAGCAATCTTAAGTTGTAAAAATAAATCATGTGTTTCACTCCTAGAAGTGACATTAGTGCTCTCCCTCTCTCTCTTTCATTATATATTTGCAACATACTCAAAATAGCTGATTCCTATCATATATAAAGAAGTCCTAGATGGATGGTTGGCAGGGATTTGCTTGTGAAATTTATCTTTGCTGAGCTCTTTCTTTGCTGTGGCAGTGTTTTCTGGCACTGATGTCAGCATCTGGTGTATAATATCGGGTTTAGCGAATCATGTAGAGTAGGATTAAATTCAGTTCCATAAATGCAGTCCATGCTCAGAATGCTTTTGACTCCTGTTTATTGGCCTTGATCTGGTTAATTTTTACAATTCTGTTATTAAAAAAAAAATTATATCACAATCTTAAATAACATCTTGAATATTTATTCTGTTACAAAGTAGTTTGGAATTGAGAAGGAGGAAAAAGAGAAATGGTGAGGGTGTATCTATATGTGTGTGAACCTTAAATGCACATCACTGGGGCTACTGACAGATCATATAATTTAAAGCTGTCCTGCATCTGCTATGATGTACATCAGAGTCAGATTCACCTAAAATTGGAATGTGTTAAGGAGGATTAATACATAATACTTTTCATGATCTATTTAAGAAGTTTAAATTATTAATCTATAAATAAGTATTCCAAATTCTGAACATTGAATTGTATTGATATTGATTAAAATTAACTTGTTACAGTTCAGGAAATGTTGAAATTACAAGATCAGACACAAATAAAACCTTGACAACACTGGGTGGGGGAAGCAATAAATAGTTTGAAAATAAGAGGTTATCTGTATGGACCTGAGAACTATTGATGTTTGAACTAGCTTAAATAAAGGATTTAAAACTCCTGCAGTTCAAAGATTTTCAAGTATTAATGGCTGCAAGGAATTAAAGGATTAAAAGTATATTAAATAGGTTTTTTAGAATTTGAATATGGATGCAACCCTTGTAAATAAGTTAAGGGAAACTGCTTGCTTCCTATGCATAAAAAATATTTTTTCTTGTTTATTGTTCAATTTAATAACTTGTTTGTTTTCCCTTCCCTTCCCTTCCCTTCCCTTCCC
>VXAK01023298.1:0-68925 GCA_013399435.1 Arenaria interpres
AGGGAACTGCTGGAGAGGGTACGCAGAAGACCAGAAAGACAATGAGGGGCCTGGAGCATCTCTTTTACAAGGAGAGGCTGAGGGACTTGGGTCTTTTTAGTCTGGAGAAGAGAAGACTGAGGGGGGATCTGATCAACACCTATAACTACTTAAAGAGGACGTGTCAGGAGGATGGGACCAGTCTTTTTTCAGTGGTGCCCAGGGATAGGACAAAAGGTAACGGACACAAACTGGAACATAAGAAGTTCCATCTAAACATGAGAAGGAACTTCTTTCCTGTGAGGGTGGCAGAGCCCTGGAAGAGGCTGCCCAGGGAGGTGGTGGAGTCTCCTTCTCTGGAGACATTCAGAACCTGCCTGGACATGTTGGACCTGTGGACATGTGGGACCTGCTCTGGGTGGACCTGCTCTGGCAGGGGGTTGGACTAGATGATCTCCAGCAGTCCCTTCCAACCCCTGTGATTCTGTAAAGCGGATGGAATTATTCTCAGTGTCTATCCAAAAAGCGTAAAAGATCTAAGATGGAAATCTGAACACCCAAACATAAATTATAGTCAGTTGAGAAAACAAGTCAATGGAAATTGGCTTTAGAATTTCTTGTTCAGGCTTAATGGAGTGCCTGACAGGGCCTTGTACTCACCAACAAGTTTGGGTTGATCACACTCATTTCCATTAATCATAAATAAATATGTATGGTGTGGTGTCCCTGATGTGAACATATCTGTACTGAAATGGACTTGGGATCTTTCCCTCTCAAAGAATGACAAGAAATGGCTGAGAAGAAAGACCAACTGCCGCTCTGCACAGGTGGGCGAGCACAGGGGCTGGTGCCTCGGGACTGTGGTGTGCCAGGAGCAATGGCTGCTTTGCACACACGCGTGAGGGGGAAAGGAAAAGGGGCTTTCATAAACACTCTGCTAATTTTAAAAAAGCTCAGAAGCAAGAGCTGAAGACATTAAAATAATAAGAATTTCCTTGGAAAGTTCCAGCGTGGAAGTGCATCCAAAGCAGCTTGTCTCCCAGATTTCCCATTTCCTCCGACTTTTTTGACTTTTGGCGTTGGGGTTTTTTTTTGACCGGCAGTATTGAGGTAACACACCACGCACAGTCACTTTAAGTATAATGATAATGGAGGCAAACATTTGTGGCAACTGCTAGGAGAGAAAATAAATATCCTCGCAGCTACCAAGTCAGTCCCCAGCCACAGCAGAAGCACTAGCACATTAAATATGGTCTGAAATAAAACAGTAAGGAAAATCTGTTTCTTCAGTGTAATTTGGTATTTCACAGATGGGCTACGGGAGGTACAGACAGGAAAACTACTTGACCTCTGGAATATTACAAGCCCTATGATTCCACATAAAAGCATTCCTTCGCGTGGCCCAACGCCATAGCTCCCCTCAGAGTGTTCCATTTCCCAGCGTGTGTCACGCTGCGGTGCCGGGGCAGGGAGATGCCAGTCTGCATCTCAGCCTGCAACGTGGATCTTGGCAGAAATGTGCCACCTCCACCAAACCAAGCCAGTACTTCACAAATAGAATATAATTTTTGCTGCTTAATGCAGAAGAAACTTCTAAATTCACATTTACAAAAAAAACCCCAACGTGTATGTAAGCAATAAGCAGAGTGGCTCCTTCACCATTAACCCAACTGAAGTTTGCTTCAGCTGCTGTACTTTAGTAGCTCTGTGTCACTAACACGTTCATCAGATTACCTTTCTGTAGGGGACTACTTCAGATGGTGCTTTCTATCATCTTAGTTGTGTCATGGACCACTCTTCTATATCTATGGAAATTTGTAGGAAGGTAATATCTAAATATAAGTTCCCAATGTTTTAAAATAGGATAATGATTACAAGAGGAAAAAGTTTATGTGACATCCTATTAAATTCTGATGTTACACAGAGGTAAAATTAAAACAAAAAATACATCCATGGTTTAGTAAAGTGTCCTAATTATATAATTTTGACAGAAACAAGTTAATATTTTTCAATATTATGCTGAAATATGCAAAATATATTCCAATTCTCGGTACATCTGCAAAGTTTAAGTAATCAAACTAGTCAAACCTTTGAAAGGTAGGAGTAGATTCCGATCCTGTTACTGAGCATTACATTTTGTTAGCTATTGGAGGGGCATAAAAATCTTATTACCACTAAGAAAGAGGCTTTCTTCCATAAAGGAGAAAGCCTACTAGGGTTGTGTTTGGAATTCAAAATGCCAGTTTCTACTGCTGCATATTTACATTTGTCCTCTGTCTGTAAATTAAATAAGTAAGTGTGGAACTGACTGCACTGAATTTTTATTTTCAGTCAGAGTACACAAAAGCACTTGACATCAAGTACTTTTTAGTGAAAGATTTCATCTCTATGCCATAGCACATTAGTACAATCTGCTGGAGAACCCGTGCTGGTACTGTGCTGCACTGTGCAAAACTGTGTATCAGAGACTTGTCCTATAATGGACTGAGGATTGTATGTCCTCCAGTTAGGTTGGCGTCAGGTAATAAATAGTGCTCATGAAAGAAATCAAGCCAACAACGCTATGGCAGAAAGATTCTTGCTGACAAAAAAAATGTAGCAATAGTTGAAATTTTAGAGCTTGAGTGAAGGAAATAACTGTAAATTCAATCACATTACTTGCTATCATGGGAATTTTCTGAGATAACTGGAAAATCTTGTACATCTCATGTTTACCATACTCTAGTATAATACATATACAAAACTGCAAACATGACAAGTATCTTGTCTTTAACTGTTTATATTTACACACATCTGTCCCAGCAACGCAAAACAGTTCTATTACATCTGGATGTCAATACANGGCTGAATAACCCCAGTTCCCTCAGCCTCTCCTCATAAGACTTATTCTCCACACCCCTCACCATCTTTGTTGCCCTTCTCTGGACCCGAAATACAAGCATCAACAGATACTTAAACAAAAACCAGGGAAATGCTACCTAAATAGCAGGGAGATTTCAATACCAGCTTCAAACATGTCATTGCTGTGTTAATAAATCATCAGCTACTTGGAAGGAAATGTTCTTTAATGCTTAAAAATGAAGGCCATGCCATACATGAGAAATCTCACTGGATTAACAAATGGAACTAGGTTCTCAGCACTGACCAGTAATGCGTAGACAAAACCAAGAGGTTTGTTATGAGGAGAACTTAACCTTTAGTGACAATGTCTAGAAGCTTCCCATTGCCAGGAGGCAGCCATTCAAAAAATCCGAAATGAAGTAGACAGGTTCTCAAATTTGTGTACACTGCAACGTGAAGGGTTTCTATCCATACAAGTCCAAGCATATGACATTGCCTCTTCCTCCATGGGAAGCAAATCCAGGTGCACAAACCAGAAGAGAGCTACCTTTTGGCGTACTCCTGGAAAAAAAGCTCCGCTGAGTTTATCACCCCTGAGTCTACATGTGGCCAATAAAGCCAAAGCTGGGAAAGGTAAATAATCTGACTGCAACACCAAGACTCCTTCAGGGAGATGGGATGCTACATGGAATAACTCCAGCTTCAGCTATTATATTTAATCACATCTTGGACTGTAAGGAGCAAAACCATTCATTTCATCAGCTTAGTTGCCCATGAAGGTGTCAGTTTTGCAGTTGGAACAAATGTAAAGCATAGTACTGATTCCTGCGTTGTTCTTTGGAAGAGGGTGTGTCTCCAAAGTCTCGAGCTCTACAGCAGACAAACTCCCAGTCATGGCAAGAACCAAGCTAACGATGCTCATATTATGAATTAAAACTAGCCAGTCTTAAAAGCACACCTGCATGCCCTGTGGGAAAAACCCTCTTCTTAGAAACAAAAGCATGAACACTGCATTTGTAAAGAACGTCATCTAAGTGGGGGCCTTGAGTTACTGTTTATCTTAGAAATAAAACACCCAGATGGAGAATAAGAGCAGGGCAGAGAAACAGACTCTACAGGAGATGTGACAGTGACTTACTCCCACAGAAATACTCAGCTTGCCATATGTAGCCAATATTGTTTAAGTTCAAGGGAAGCTCCATTAAAAATCCAGGAGCATGAGATTCAAGTGAATTATTGCAACTGTATGTGCACAAGCAGTGTGTCTACACAGGCACTCATGGCTCAGAGCTCCCCCAGTTGATGTTCTGGGATGCACTGGTAACAGCAGACTGTTTGTACCTCCCTATTTCAGCGACTGTGGGACTGTCACTGCCTATGGAAAAATAATGAGCAAACAATAGAGTGACGAAGACGAAAGAAATAGAAAATGTAGCTTCTCTTTCTTTCCAGTACAACTTTCCCGTTATCTCCCAAATTGTATCAACATCTTCTGGACATTTTTTTTCATTTCAGCACGTTCCCAAGACAAACGGGAGGGTTGGCACCAAGAAACTAACTGGAACAGTCAGTCAAACTATGCACAGTCTTCATTCCTGCTACTTTTCAGATCCCAAGGAAAACTTGCAACTACTCACATTCACAATTCAAGCATTCCTGTCCCACAGAGATGGTGTAGGTTAGTGGTAAGATGCATTTTATTCCTGTATTTTCTGTTCTTTGTAGTAGTTTTTTGGTTAATTTAGACATACTGTAAAAAGATCCATCTTATTTTTAGTACTTTGACAGCTCTGCCTTCTGCCTTCAGGGATATGCAGCGGCTTCTAAAGAAAATGCATTGATTAAATTATGAATTTATTATAATAAATATATTACTAATGCATATTAAGTAAAGAAGTTTAAAATGTTATAGAGGTCAGCTTAAAATTCTGGTTGGAGGTCTGCAATTCTTTCTAGCCACATTTGTACTTCATTATTTCAGAATCATATTTTTCCCCACCTACCACACGACAACAATTGCTGTTCCATGAACTCAGAGAATTAGTTATTTGGTGAAGCTTCATTAAGCTTTTATGTGAGGGAAAGTAGGTGTAAATTGGTGCCATGAACGAAGGGCTCTTCCTCTGCTGAAGAGGATAAAGCCCACAACTCACATTCTCTTAAACCTGTATTTCGTTGTGCAAAACAGTTTTAATTTGTCCCCATTAATGAAGGAGAAAAAGACTGTGATTAGTAACATTAATTACATCAAAGTGAAGGAACATGGTACAGTGCCAGGGTAGGGTCCTTTTTTTCTTTTTTAAAAAAGTCTCAGGCAGCTTATTGGACTCTGTCCAATTCCTGCATTAACGTTTTATAGCAGAAACTGAATATGTGGGAAATGTTTAGGTTACCCTCCTGACTTAAATGGCACAGCTTTAGAGCTCTCTAAACAAATTCGTGAACAGCGCTAGACATTTCTTTTATACATCTTGGGATCACTGTTGGTACTGGACAACTGATCGAGGACAAGAAAATCTAACTATTGAAATCTTGAGATGATCTTTTTTACTGGGCTCAGGAAACAGCCAGTCCCCTTTTGCAATCCTTGGGTAAAAAAAGCTTCCCCTCAATATGCTCTGCAGCTGCCTAGCACAAGTTGCCCCTTTTCTCTCAGCCGCAACACACACAAGTTGGGATGGGACAGTAAGGACAGCTTAAATCACCCAAGCAACATGTATCTGCATCAGTAATATCAAAAAGCAGAATCACAGTAATTCAGGGAACCCTCATTTTACCAGACAAAACAGGCACCTCGAGAGTAGCAAAGAGTAAAAACTGGACTTTGAAGGAGTTGTGCAGCCAGAGCTACCGCTCCTTCTACCATCTGTCACCGCCGGAGCAGCTCTTCTGGAAACAAGTCTAGCTTTGCACATAAAGCAAAGGTTGCTAGGTTTCCTTTAAGCAATGAATAATAACATGTTCTCTGCACAATTACTGTACTTCCTGAGAACAGCACTAATTTTCAGAGAATTTGAAAAGTAAATCTGTTAATAAGCTTAGGAATTAATATTAATTAAACACAAGTTCTTCCAGAAATTTAGCAAAAAACACAAGAACAATTTTTTCCTTTTGCTTTTGTTAGAATACTATTAGCTGTTCAAACGACCCACATCAGACTGCAGTTCTGCTTTTGCTCTATGCTCATATACTGTGTTTTAAGCAAGCATTCTGATTTTTGCTAAAAATCTCTCTCTTGGCAGATGCCAAAACCCAGAATAATTTTCTACTAACAACAGGAAGAACAGCCTTCTATGCAATATATTTCACAGAACCACAGGATGCTATGGGGTTGGAAGGGACCTCTGGAGATCATCTAGTCCAACCCCCTGCCAGAGCAGGTCCACCCAGAGCAGGTCCCACAGGAACGTGTCCAGGCAGGTTTTGAATGTCTCCAGAGAAGGAGACTCCACCACCTCCCTGGGCAGCCTCTGCCAGGGCTCTGCCACCCTCACAGGAAAGAAGTTTCTCCTCATGTTTAGATGGAA
This sequence comes from Arenaria interpres, assembly GCA_013399435.1. NCBI lineage: Eukaryota > Metazoa > Chordata > Aves > Charadriiformes > Scolopacidae > Arenaria > Arenaria interpres. Next base: position 6,348 of record VXAK01023298.1, read on the forward strand.
CTTCTTATGTTCAAGTTTGTGACCATTACCTCTTGTCTTGTCACTGGGCGCCACTGAAAACAGACTGGTCCCATCCTCCTGACACGTCCCCTTTAAGTAGTTATAGGTGTTGATCAGATCCCCCCTCAGTCTTCTCTTCTCCAGACTAAAAAGACCCAAGTCCCTCAGCCTCTCCTTGTAAAAGAGATGCTCCAGGCCCCTCATCATCTTTGTCTTCCATGTCTTCCCGTTTCAGTGGGAGGAAAACCACTCCAAAACCTCCTTAGTTAATAGCCATTTTGAGAAAAACACCTCTTTCATTCCACCCCCTACCCCAAGTATTCATTTCCATGTCTTGCATGGCTTAGATTTACAGTTACAGCTATCAAAATTTAAGGATAAGAGGGAGGCAAAACTTGGCAGCAGAAGTGATTTATTAGATTGATACGTTCTGGAAAAATAAGGACAAGCTCTCCGATTCAGTAACTCATCAGATCAAGTTAAGATTGTTATCTCCTTTTATTACACTACTGTCCGAATCTTACACAGCATCCCTGAAAGACAGGCTAAGGCTACATGCTAACCCATCTCACTAAAGACTGATGTTGACAGTTTGAAACCTTCTGGCAAATTACGAACAGGTGACACATTACGCAGTTTCAGCTCAGCAGTCACTGATACCTTCTATGCTTGATTTGGCTGCAAAATCATCACCCAGTTTCTGAAAGGGACATGTATTTTAAAACTCCCTTTAAATTCATCAAAACCACTGTGAATTAAAATTATGTACGTGTCAAGCCAACAGCTGCAGAGTAACGGAGACCACTGCAACCCGCACCGCGGCACATACAGACCCACACAAGCTCACTTTTTAGTTGGGATCACCAGCACGGAGTAGCATCTGCGTCAGTCCCATCTCCCTCCTCTCTCTGTAGCAGAGCAGCAGCAAGAGACAATTGGAATTATAAAACCTACAAAGCAGACTAAAGGGTTCTTTTCTCAGGCATTTTAAATTAATGTGAAATGCAACATGAGAACAGTGAGTCACGGCAGAGTCTCCCAAGGGCCCAGACTGTCAAAGTATGAAAATGGATTGGCTGATTTATGTATTTGCTAACTTCTCCTCTGAGTCCTTAGCAGCAACTGGGAACAGTGGTTTAACACTTCAGACATGAAAGTGTCACTTAAATGCAACTGACACTTCCCCCCTCCTTCTATGATATTTTTTCTGTCACCATGTCCCTCTTAACGTCCCAGTGAGACCCCAGGTTGGAGACAGAAACACTGCTAGAGTTTGAAGAGATCAAAGTGCTGAACATAAATTAGTCCTGCAGTTACCAAGAAAATGGCTTTCCACAACAGCTCCTCACAGCTACCTCACCCTCATGCCTTCACGTAGGCTGACCTGGAAAGTATCAGCCTACGCCAGTGGAGAAACCAGTCGGTAAGCTGTCAGGAAAAGGCTGGCGGCAGCACCCGGGGTGGCAGACGTTTTCAGGAAGAGAAGAGGCCAAGGCTAGCAACATCCCTTTGCGCAGGTCTCTGGATAGCTGTTGGGCAGCAGGAAGTCAGTAGCATGAAAGAGTGTTAAAAGCTTCCATGACTTACTTCCAACTTCTTCCCCTGGCTGCGACACCCCTGGTGTTAAGCCACAATCAAACCACTTTACCTTCCTGTGCTTCAGTTTCTCCTTCTCAAGCAGATATTGACCTTTCTTTGTTACGCGCTGAGACACATGAATGAAGAGCAGTATGTAAGAGCTCATTGTGATTATAGCTACTAATAATAACCCTTGAGCTGTGTAAGTCCCTCAGGTAAAATAATTCTGTATGACTAAGCAAATCTCTCAAATCCTTCCAAAGCTCCACCTGAACTTTACAATCTAGATGGTGAGGGCAGGGCAGCGAGGAGGCGGGCATTGGAAAATCATTTCCTCTTCACTGGAAACAGAACCTATGCCGAAAAGACAAAAATGTGTGAAACACTTGGACCTTGGCAGTAGGGATCTGTTTAGTAACAAAACACCCCCAAGACAGTTTTGCCTTTTTGTTCAAAATAATTCAACCTTCATTAAATGTTTAGTTCCGAGACTTTTAATTTATCTCCCTAACATTGATATTTGTAGTAAGGAGTCAAACTGCACTCATTAAATGAGAACCAGTATCTTTTTCAGAACATTCTTAGGAATTTGGATGTTGAGTCTTTCCTGAGGTTCAGAAAGATTTGAAAAAAGGCTTCATCCTTCCAGTGAATGGAAACATTAAGTGATTTTATCCGTATTTTCAAAACACACAATCACTTTCGCGACTTTTGTTTATAAACAAAATACAGAGTAATTGCTCCTTTATTCAGAGCTGGGAGCTGTGCAAGGGGAACAGTCGTCATAAGTGTACCTCCAAACCAAAACTCAATAGATGTCTTTTCTACTTCAGAGATGGGAGCACCGTCCCTCCCACAGCGGTCAGGAGCTGACAAACACAGAGGGTGCAGAGGACAGAGACGTACCAGCGTGCCACTACGGGATGGAGAGCAAGCAGGAAGCTTTTGTTCTGCAACTCTGTCTTACTGTCTTTGAAACCACACTGAGGTAAATACCAGACTGGAATAATACAGATTATTTTAATATATTGGATATAAAAAAATAAATGTATATAAACCAGACTGGATACATACGAAATATTGTAAGAGCCAGTAGAAGAAGTACGGATAAGCTGTCCGTTTCCAATGGCAGTGTACTGCCTCGAATGACTCTTCCAACCACAGTTAGGATTTGTGGGGGTGGCAACAAGGTACCCAAGTGTAAGACCTCAGGACTTCTGAAGTTAATGGATTGATTCTCACTGATGTCAAAAACAAGCCAGGCTTTTACTTACTGTAGCTTTTGTCTCCGGAGTCCACACACACTCAGTTGTGGATTAAACACTACATCAAGAAAAACAACCTTCAAACTTACTTCGTTTCAAAGCTAAAATTAAATAGATCATTCCTGCTTTTTTTTTTTTTTTTTTGTCAAACAAAGAAATAACCAATGATCACTTAATGTACAATTTAGACAGAAAGTCATTTCTTATCAGGATAGACTTAACTCAGAATGAAAAATATTTTAGGAATGAAGTACAGTATGTCAGAATGACATAGACATGAGGAAGAACAGTCCTTTAGCTGGGCCAGAATTCTGTCATATTTAAAAGAATCTCGTCGTCTTTGAATCTTCATAATAATTGGTCCCTATTCCCTGCTCAACTGTAACATTATTTAACAACTCAAATCCATAATTAAGTTCATCATCCCAGTGGAATTTTGAAAAGAGGCTTAATTTTCTGCAAGAGAAATGGATCCACTGCAGCCTGCCAGTGGGCAGCAAACCAGTGACTCAGCAATGGGCAGCTGAAAGCAGATCGGTTTTAATCTCTTAATCCCTACTGTATGCATATGTTGAAGGGTAGTCTTTTATGACCCTGGCAATATTTATGCTGCACAATGTGTGTGTTGATTTTTTGTATGCAGCACTTCATGATGAAAAAAAATAAACTTTAGCTATTTATAAACACATAAGAGTGCAGTATAGAAAGCTTAGACCCAATTTTTAGAAACCTGTATTCAAATATAGATAGGCTTTTGTTTATGTCAAATGTATGGAGTACTATCAGACTGCAAATTCTAATATTTGGGGGGGTTTATGGAAGCCACAATACCAAAAGTTTTTGCTTCATTTACAAATTACAAATAGTGGGTACAAAAAAACCCACTGATCCTTATTAACAATCCATATTTTTAATGGCTATTAATGGCTTTTGTTGAGAACAAATGATTTTTCTTGAAAAATGACTTTTTTTGTTGTAAGCACATGCAGTAGAAAGTACATATAATTTGAGCACCTAATGTATTTTGCTAGCATTCGAAAGAAGTTCAGTTTTTAGTCAGTGAAACCCATTCCAAACTGTGACTAAATCACAAAATCTGAAATGCAGTATCCTGGGAGGTCTTCAGATCTGTCTAGGTTTGGGTCTACAGATTTGGATCTCTGCACAGAGTTTTGGTTCTCAATTAATCACAAATCAGAAGAGCTCACTTTCCAGTTTATGAAGAGCACAGGCAGACTCATCCAGGGGTTATGCACCAACAGCCACTAGTCTTGGAAAAGACTAGTGATCATTACATGCAGGCTTTTATTTCTACTTTTCATGATTTACTGAAGTATAACCCCGGGCTTCCTGCTCTCACTACTATTAGTTAATTTAAGTAAACTGTGTTAATAAAGTGAAAAACCTCTCTGCTCCCCTGTGTCCCAGGCATTTTTTTTGTTTACTCTCCTTCGTGTCTCTCCTTAACAATTCTTTTGCAACCAAGACAGAGACAGCCATATGTTTCCTTGCAATTATTTCGGTTTTATTCTACTGGCATTTAGACTTCTGATTCCGTCACAAACACACAATATGCATAAGCTGGTTTCCAACTGTAACGTCCATTGTACGATCCTTTGTTATGAAGCTTAGAATTTGTGCATGTTACTAAAGAGATTTCTGTATCAAAGAAACTAAAATTATATGAAAACTACATCAGTTTTTGACACTTGAAATCATACTCAAGTTCTACCTCCAGAAGTCCCTCATTATTTCATGCACATCCGCCACTTTAACACAGGACCTAGGCCACAAAACCTATATATAGGTTATATCAGGTAATCTAGATCTGAATATTGCCTCTTTGAACGCTAACAGAAATGATTGAGAGGAAATATGTAACTTTATAACTTGTCACGTCTATGGAGTCAATATTTACGGCTTCAAAAAGGCTCTTACCTTGAGAAACAAGGCTCCCTTGGAAGCCAAGGAGTCCGTTCCTCTTCCATTGGGGTAACAGTGATAGGCAGCATCCATAACAGGATAGCGGCTGGCAAAAAGTAGACCACTGTTCACAAACTTAAAGCTACAGCAGCCATGGCAACTATAGACCCCAACATCATAGACAATGTATTCAAAATAGTGATGAAGCTGCTCTTTCAATTTCTCCGCAGCTCTTTTGTCAAACACCTCCTGCAAACACAGAAAGTCCAGGTTGGCAGGGAAGAAAGCGGAGATCTCGTGATCAAAGGTCTCATCTGTATGTTTCTTTTTCCGCACTGAAGTCTTCTTCATGATTGAAGCTTTGTAGAGGAGCTTGTTGTTGACAGTGCTTTGGTCCACTGTACCATCTCCAACGCGAACTTTAACTAAGGACTCTCGTGAAGCGGAGTAGCTGTCTAAACTCCCAGAATCACCTTCTTTCTGTCTGTGGTTCGGTGTTTTTGAGATCTCTGCGTCACCTTCCGGTGAGGGCTCTGCTGGGCCACTGGCATGAGCCTGGCCGTTGACGGGATCTGGTTCTGTATCTGACAGGTGGCCGTTATCCTCTCCGTTTATGCGGACAATGCAAGTGTTTTCTTCTCCCTCATTTGACTCTCCAGCTCCACCTTTATCTTCTTGACTATCCTCACTGTTGTTTGAGCCAGAATTGTCTCCTTTATACTCCATTGATGTTGTCCTTTTGATGCCAGCATTAACAGTACGATTAGTGTTATCTCCACCCTGGGGGGAGACCAAGCTGCTAAAACTTGCTGCGCTGATGGATGTGTTGGTAGGAGAATCTATGTATATTTTGATCTGTGGTCTGCTTGCCCCATTCCGGATCCTCCGGCCAATCTCTTTTGCCCTAGCCTGTGTATTGAAAACATTATTAAATCTTGCCAGAGAATCTGGCAGGAGGCAGACGTTGGCACTGCCAAAGCAGAAGCTTTTCCCATTCCCTGCAGCCTTCCACTCAGTGAGCAGTGTGGCTCCATTGGCGTGGGTCTTGTCTTCTAGTCTGGAGTAGATGTATGGCCGCCTGGCTGACTGGAGTGGGGACCATAACAAGAAGCCAATCAGAGCAAAAGGAAGCGAGGCTACCAAGAGTGCCAGGTAGATGGGAGTGGTAATAATGATGCAGAGCGCGTGAAAATAACATGGATCATCTGCTCTTTGACGTTTTTCATAGGTGGTTGGAACAAAAGAGGCCACAAGCCTATCCGCTAGCCAGTAACATGGGAAAATCAGGCCCCAGGAAAAAGAATGCAGAACTGACAGAAAGCTGTTGGGAAAAGGGGAAGTGTATAAAACCATTGCAACTTAATTATGACAACACTTCAGGGCCTACTACATGATGTCACTGTGTCAAGCATCCATAAGAACGCTGGGAGGGCTGGGGAAAAAAGGTCCAGTCAGGAGTTTGGTTTTTTCCAGTGAGAGTCAATAACAAAAGTTTAAGAGCACCATTTCACTGTCCCGGAGTAAAAGTGAAACAAGGCCACTGTTTTCGTCTGGCTTTTTGGCACCTAGGTTTGTCCAAGGATGTCATTGTTCACTGGAGGCTGCCATAACGAATCACTCCAGAGGCAGAAAGGAAATCTGTAAAAACAAAAGACACAAAACATATGCAACAGTTATTAAAAGTGTAAAGCAGATTTTCTTATGCCAATTGTGCCTTGCAATCTAAATTATTTCCCTTTTTTTTGTTTAATTTAGCGTTTTTGATAGCCTGTTAACAAAGACGATTGATCTAGGGCAACTCCAACAACAAGGGACTGGTATTCCTGCAAATGAAATCAGTCCATTGACCATTTACTGCACATGGCTAATGTTATCATGAAACACATTTCTATTATGAATTTTAAGCCTTATGTTGAGAAATACAGTTCGGAATTTATTTTCTTTTATGATCCATTCACACTAATATTTACATTTATTTATGTTAGCTTGCAAATGGAACCTTGCAAATGGTGTTTAGAAGTTATCTCTAGGCTACTCTAAAAGACTATTGGATCTGGTATTTTATCACTGGAGTTATATTTGCTTGAATTGCCAAGGTCCTAAAAGAAAAAAAACATGCTGTGGTGGCAATGGCAAAGGCACCTTGTATTTAAGAGCAGAAAACATTTGTTTGCTATAAAATATTATTTGCTTTGCTGCCCTTTAAGACAAAATGAGTTTATTTAAATCAATTAAAATACTCTATGTATGGTTGAATAGGGTTTCAACTTTTTAATATTCAGTTTATTAAAACTACTAAGTCAAGCTACTTTGCTTTAATATTTAGGTATTTAATACTCACTACTTATTTCAAGCTGCAGTTCAGTTTCATTCACCTAAAGCCCAGAACACCTCCTAATAAGATTTCCTATTACAGGTTTCTTACATATAGTGAATACTTAAGCAAAAGATAAATTAATTCTAATTAGCATCATTGTTTTTAAATTCCAATTTTCAGCTTTGAAGGAAACAATACTAACTGAATACATCAAGTAAGAAAAAGTTTCACGTCTTTCCTCTGAAGACAGATGATGTCTTTCAAAAGTTTTGCTACCAGTTGGGAAACTCTGATCTGAGGTATTTAGAAAATGTCATGACTAACCAAAGATCTCAAATTGTGAGGGGTCTGATCTTATTAAAAAAAAAAAAGCTTTCCGGTATGCATAGAGCTTACATACTTTCTTAAAAAGTCATCTTAACAACTTGCAGTAAGTTGAGGTTTTAGCACAGGTTTTGCTAATATGAAATGTAAATTATTTTTAAAAAAGAAGCACTCGCGTTAATCAAACTTTCTCAGCCTTGAGAATGGTATCACCAGAGAATGCAACATCACTCTCCATCAACTGCAACTGTGACGTTACACAGTAAGAGGAGCAAAGCCGGATGGCTGATGATGGCAGAACTCCCATTTATAATGTTCCAAGTTTCAAGTGCAGAACGTAAATAAGATTAAGCAGCACTGGATAAAAACCATTTACCAAATAAGCAAAACAGAGGATCTACATGGCATCATGCTTCAAACCCCGTCTTTATTTTTGACATCTTGGAGAGATGAAAATTGCATACATATATTTATTGCCATAAGTTCAATTGAAATTTGGGGCTCCCAGGGAGCCAAAATTAAAGAAATAGTAGTTTGATGTGTATTTTAAACATTCTGCAGGACACCCAGAGAGAGAAGGGCATTTCTATTTCTATTTAATAGCAAATAAAACAATGATATGGGACATAGAAGAGGGAAATACAGTTTTATAAAGCAGTGCCGTCTTAAAATCAGAATAAAAATGCAATTCTTCAGTTTTCTCTCACCTTTTAGATTTCTGTTTCTTCAAACCAAGCCCTTGCAATTGATTTATGCTCCTACCGTCAGCATATTTTTAATGGTGGTACACATGCAATACCAGACTGCCAACAGAGAGTCTGGTGTACAGGCCAGAAGCAATAAGTAAGGCATTAACAGAAATGGCTTAACTAACTTTCTTTTTCCCATACATATTTTTTGTTTATTAATGATAAGAAAATTCTTCCCTCAGTGTAGATTCCGTATCAGCAGGACTGAGATTAATCACAGCACATCAGATTGGTAGTCACACATTTTTTGGTAGGCACCATGGCAAAGAAGCAGTTTAATAAAGGAACTGATGAAGATGGGATAGTTTTGTAGGTATTTCTTCCCAGAAGTGAAGACAACCCTGGGCCAAGGAAGTGAGTGTCAGTCTGAAAAACCTAGTAAGGTGGTGACAGGGGCTCGTAACAAAACTGACTGGAGATGGGAAACAAATTCTAAAATAGAATGAGAAAAATCAGGTTGAGTGGGGACAAGGTGTTCAAAAGCGAAACCAAGCAGTTGGTACCCGAACACCAGAGAGGAGGCAGAGTCAGTGAGCACAGGCATTAAAAAGGATGGCAGTACCACAACAGAAAACTGCTTCCAACTGCTGTACCCTGGGCGTGCAAGGACAGCTGTATCCCAGAGATGTCGAATCTTCAAGGCAGCAAACGGTGCTTAATAAATAAGCATGCACTGCTATCAGGAAAAGATTACTAAAACCTGACTGAAAATACCAAGTGGGGGGAAGAAGAAAAAGGAGCTGTTATACTACAGTGACACCCCCCCAGCCTTCTGAGTGTGAAAACACCCCTGCAACTGCTCCCAGCCAGCTGCACCTTTGCCAACACCAGGCAGTCACGTTTGTTTAGTGGGAGATACGGTGCAGTGTATTTTTGCCCTGATGGTACTATTAAGATGGAAATTTGAAAGGTTGGATCAAGGGAGGTTGGTGGGGTTTTTTGTTGTTTTTAATTATTAGCTTAGTATAACTTTCACAATCTTATGCAACATGTTTGAGTTTAAATAAATGAGTGACTAGTCAAGTGCCAAATAACAAATGCTTGGCATTTACTCATTGCCAAAGGCCTTTTAGGCTGTTGATAATAGGGGGAAGCCTGGCAGATTTGTTTTCCTGAATGATTTTTAGGGCTCTTTAGTAAGAATGTTCAAAAGAGATGCTGGCATCTACATATTAGATTGGAAAAAATAACTTAAAAGCAGTCCAGTTATGTAATTACCATTAGACAAGAAAAAGCTGTAAAGAAGTTATTCTGTTCTATTGGATGCTTAAAACACTTTCTAAAAGCCCCATCTCTTTACATAATCACTCAGTGGACCAGAGAGGTTCCTATTCACAGCAGTGCGAAGGGTAAACAGAACGCTGTTGGCTGGTGCAAGGGAAGTGAGGACAGACTGCAAACCTTGTATTCCAACTTTCAGGCTAACGACCTTTCTGCTGGAAGCTGCAGTTGTGCTGCAGACAATAAGGTCAATTTGACTTTTACTATTTTAAAATAACACACCAGAAAAAATGCAGAACCACAACAGATCCATAATAATTTGTCTAATTATAGTTTTTTCTGAAGTGTATGATGACAGGGTGTTACAACTCCTAGTGAAATGTGACTTCAAGCGACAACTTTGTAAATAGAGTAGTCAACGCCTGCTCAATGCTGTGATGAAGTTAAAAAAATCAATCCAACATAACTCGTGCCGGTTCTGTTATAGAACTGCAGCATCAATAATGTACAAGATAAACAGCTGTCGAGCAAACCATAAAATGCTCAACTAAAATGGCTTCACAAAAGGAATTACCCAGATTATGGGAACATGCTAAATCTAAGGAATTGGTGCTTACTGTAGATAGAACACACCATCATGTGTTTTAGCACAAAAGGAGGAGAAATGAACACGGTCAGAAACCCTTTCACAGGATAAGATGACACAAGTGTCGTAAAGCAAATTGGTTCAGACTGAAGTCTCTTTTAACAACATTTAGCAAGAATGTAAGTATTTGTAAACACTGAGGACTGAACAATGGATCAAGGCCACAGTGGGGGCTCCTACACTTCTGCCTCAAACAAGGATAGTACCTTTGAAAATCAGGGATTGATTTGAGACAGGTTTTGAGCAGGTGCCAGCTGCATTCCTCAGTTCTAGCCAATAGGGATTTGAGTAGAGAGACCCATTTCATCCCTTTTATTCCATGAATTCTAATAGAATTCTCACAACTAAGGATATGGAAGTACCAAAACTCTGGTACCGCAGCAAGTTTTGAAATATAATAGCTAGGGAAAAGGGAGAAGGATGGATGACCTTTAAATTTTTGCATGTTGCAGACAGAAAACATCAGCACACCAAGGCCCTAATGAAAAATACTCTTCTTGCAAGTAAAATATTATCCTAATTTATTAATCTTATAGATGAAGGAAATCACACAATTCCCCAAAGCTCTGTTACAGCCTCACTGGCACACACAGGAACAGGAACTAGGTTTCCTACTCTTGTCTCTTTACACAGGGTAGTCCCCCAAAGCCACCCAAAAAGAGAGAATGGCGAGAGTCATGAGAGACACATTTTGTCTCTGCAAGGATTTAAAGGGTGAGGGAAAGGACCACGTGAGTCAACTCCAACTTGGAAAATATGACGTTAGTAACATCTCTCCTAATGCAACGGTTTAGATGCAGCCTAAAGCTAAAGTGCCTAATTCCTTGTGATGAAGGGTATTACTTGGTAATCCAATGCTTTATTCATAGGGGCTTGAGAGATTAAGGGAGAATTTAAGATATTGCAATGAAACAGATATTTTTGTACGCTACAAAGACGTAAACTGCAGTCTTGTTTAGTTGTTTTTATTCTTTTCTAAGTGTTTGAAGGCTAAAAAAAGACTTTATTTAATTTTTTTTTATGGTGCCAGTATAGAACGTCTCAACTTTAGTGATGACAAGACATCAGGTGGAAAGGTTTCAAAGATTTTTATGATTATAATTATGCCCAGAAGTATGCTAGAGACATCATAGATCAAAAGAGATGTTCCTAGCTCCAGCACAGATTGCAAACTAAATCAAGGACAATGCAAGTCAACAAACTATAGAGAAACAGGAGAAAAACAACAAATGGTATAATAACAAGGTTGCACGGACAGTCTAGAAATGGTCAGAAAAGTTTGAACTTCCTTTTTCTTAGAAAAATAAAATACACTTTCAAATTCAGGCAACTCAAATTTCTGCAAATTTGCTATTAACATCTCAACTATATTGTTAAAATACACATAAATCACTGCAAGAACAGGGTTTTTTTTAAAAAACAGAATAAAACTGCTTAAGCGGCTAACTGATTTGGGAAGTTTCTCTATGGGTAATGACATAATCCACACACATTCATTAAAACTAGTTTTTCTTGAATCCTGACAATTGCTTGGTCTTTAGTGAAAGTCATAGAAATATGTATCTAAAGCTAGATTCTAGAAAAGTGATTTATTTAGATGGTGTTGACTTTTTGTTAACTTTATTTCATTATTGTCATTTCAATTTGAAGCAGAGAAACAGAGCTTACAACAAAGCTATCACTACACCATGCAAAAGAGCAACAATTCGTGTTTGAAACTGAGAATGGGTGAAATGAGGATCTGGGAGAATTCTCACTCAGGCTCTCATAGTTGCTTATCAGACAAGCCACAACTTAATCTCAGCTTCCCTCCATAGTGTCATCTAGTTTTGCTCCCATACACACTTCAGAGATTCTTCCTTTCTTCAGCCAGTCTCCTTTCCCTGATTATTCTTATACACGCTTTTAATTAGTGTCTAGTTCAACATCTAACTACCTTTCTGAAAAAAAAGCCTACTCCAAAAGGCAGCGTAGGGGTGAACTCTTCTGCATGCTTGATTCCATGACTGTGATTGCAGAGATGCAGCCATATCAAGGTGTCAGTGGCTCTAAAGGAGATGCTTTCCTGTTCTCTTGTGATCACCTCGCAGCCTGATGTTTTAATTGAAATCCTGTCATCCTGTACAGGACTCATCTCATGAAGCAGTTCATGATGTACAGTAAGGGAATTTAAGCAGCACTTCATGACTCACCTTATCTTCCATTTAAGTCAATAACAGTTTTACAGCTTATGAACATCTAAGTAAAAACTTGGTAAAAACATGGATCCACTATGATATGAGGAGTTGAATTTGGTGTGTTACTGATACGGATGAATAAAGCAGTACCCATTCAGACTAAGGATTTGTCAGAAGGAGAAGGGAAGGAAGAAAGTGTTTTCGCAGACTTGCCATTGTGATGTTCATTTACCAGTTTCTCCCTAAACTGTCTTCCTTCTTTCTAAAGAAGGCAATCAAGTATCTCCCAGCTACTCTGCAGCCTGTCTCGCTTATGTCTATAGGCTGCCAGAAGGCAAGAAGCCATTATAAACAAGATGTCCAGCTTAATTGAACTAACCTGTAAAAAATAAAATATTAAGGAGCGTGAATTTACAAGTCCTATTGAATACCAGTGATGTCAGCAGTTAAGTACGTGTCTGCAGAAGAAAAGAACAAAACCACCCCCACAAGTTCACAGAGCCTGCTCAGGCTTACATACTAAATATGTAAGGAGCAGAATTCTGATGATGCAATCTCTCTTCAAAATAAAGAAGCATCGAGCACTTGGGCTAAATTGTCAAAAGGAGTCTTTGGATCCTCAGTGATGCCTCTCACTGGATTTCTGTAAAACCTGTACGTTTGAGCCAATACAGTGCTGTCACTAACCACAGCCTTGGTAGCTTAAGGGACCTCGAAGAGGGCTATGAAGTCTATTGCCTTCTGCCTCAGAGCAGACCAGCCCTTCTGTAACAAGCCCACCCTACTGGAGTTGGGTGGGTAGTGACAAAGGGAGCTCTTGTCACTTATATGCCACCACAATGAAGGGAGGTCATAATCCTCTTCATTTGACAAAAGACTGGCTGTAGCTGGTCTCCTGCTTGATCACCCTAGAAGTAAGAAGACAGTAAGCTTCATGCGGTGTGGTACCCCGTGGGCCTCCTGACCCCCAAGGGGAGATCTTCTGGCACAGAGCTGAAAACTTGCTTATGATCAGAGCGTGAAATTTGCTCTGTGCTTTACAGTGATGTGTGGCACGGCAACGGATTCTTAGCTACAAAAGTAAACCATCTCAGTTTGGTAGTCCCAGATCATATTCTAGGCCAAAAACCATACCCACACACCTTCTGCTACCTAAATTAAACCGGATAAAGTTTTAAAATTAATATTAAAATATAAATTTGATTATGTTAATATATGGAAACACAGATTAAAAATATATCCAAACAATTGAATTAACAACATGTCAGTTTTGTCCCTTTTTTCTTTCAAAATAAATGGAAAATTGAAGCTGCATTCTTTGATTCTACCCCTCTACTCTGCTCTTGTGAGACCCCACCTGGAGTACTGTGTCCAGCTATGGAGTCTTCAGCACACAAAGGACATGGACCTTTTGGAACAGGTCCAATGAAGGACCACAAAAATGATCAGAGGGCTGGAGCACCTCTGCTATGAAGACAGGCTGAGAGAGCTTGGGTTGTTCAGCCTGGAGAAGAGAAGCTCCAGGGAGACCTTATAACAGCCTTCCAGTGTCTGAAGGGGCTCCAGGACAGCTGGGGAGAGACTCAGGGAGTGGAGCAACAGGACGAGGGGGTAATGGTTTTACACTGAAAGAGAGTAGATTTAGATTAGATATTATTCTTTGCTGTGAGGGTGGTGAGACCCTGGCCCAGGCTGTCCAGAGAAGCTGTGGCTGACCCATCCCTGGAGGGGTTCAAGGCCATGTTGGAGGGGGCTTGGAGCAACCTGGGCTGGTGGGAGGTGTCCCTGCCCAGGGACTCAATGATCTTTAAGGTCCCTTCCAACTCTAAGCATTCTATGATTCAACAACCAGCTTTTATATTCCTGCAAGCAACCTTGATTCCACCTTGACACAACAGATTTTACGTGCTTAAAACTTAGATCTGGTGTCATAAGTGCAGAAGGGATACATCATGTCTTTCAAGCCTAGAAGAGATTTATTCTTTACTTTACATGTATGAATGCAATCCCAACCATGGGCAGAGAGTTGGTGTGTCTACACCGAGCCACACACCAGCTGGACTAATGGCTCCCAGCAGGCCTGACCCAAACCCAGAAAATTTCACCAATCCAACTCCGAATTCTAAAATATACCTCCAAAACTCTGTGCGTTCTGTTATTTGAATGTGAGTGCACCAATAGCAGCCTGTAAACTCACTAGTCAGATATGTGCCACGTGGGCATTTTTTAATAAGGCATTTAGTTCTACTTCACTGCATGGCGCAAAGATTCATCTAAAAATCTAGACTCCAGAAACATTCATCAATTATTTCTATTTCAGTGAAAACAGAAACAGACTCACAGTTTCTGTTGTATTTTAGAGGCACCAATGCCACAAATGCCTCTAAAAATATCATGGTTATGCAAACTAAGTAACACAAGGACCAATGCCAGTTCTGATCAGGAAGGACATTACTTTAAAACAAATTTAAGTGTATCATTTGAGTAACTTCTTCAGGAATTCATACCAAAAAAAGTCCTAATCTGCAAAACTGTCTCTTCTTGTACAGGAGACACAATCACATATTTCCAAATTACTAATTCATATTTATGGCCTTCGGACCAGGTAAGAAGTAGAATCACCAGCATGTCCTGTAATGCCTGAAAATAACAGCAAATACTTCCTACAGGTTTAAGTTTGCAGAAAAGCTTTGCTATCAGGCAAGATTTAGACCAAAAAAAAATATCTGACCACTTGGTGATCTCACTCAGTACCTGGAAAGCTAAACACTCTCTATTTTGAGACCTTATTTGGTGTACTTCAGTAGTGAGACAACTGCAGCATTCAAATGCATAAGTCTGTGACACTAAGCTCTGTTTATACAATAGAAATGGAATGGGCTCTATTTACAAAATCACCTTTTAGTGTGCTTTAGCCTCGTATTTTACAGGAGCTGGAGTAATTCAATAATGGCTAAATAAATCTGATCTTTGTAGATGGTTTGTTTAACAAATCTTAGTGAGATGGAACAGTATGAGCTTTGGGTGCCCAAGAGAAAATTGGCAATAAAAGATTTTCCTACTCATCTTTCACCATCTGAAACCATAGACCTTGATTACAGCCACGTCCCCAGAAATGGTCAGGGGGCACAGGTGCCCCGAGAATGAAAACCTGCCACCTTACACCTAGGAAACCCACAGCAGAGCAGCGGTGCAAACCCATTTCAGTTCTTCTCCCCCTGCCCCGGAGCGATACGCTGCTCTCACACCACCTGTCTCTGGAAGAACAGTTAATTACACGTAATAAGACCCATGCCAAGAACCCACCTACTATCCAACTGCACAACTCTTCTTCTGCACGTTTATAGAGACACCCTGCAGCAGTTTTTGAAATATGTTTGCCACCAAAATAGCATTCTTGAAAAAAAAATAAAATTCTTCTAGACTTTCACAAGAATGCAAACCAGAAGGACTGCAATACGTTCCCCAGTCATCCTAAAACTTATTACACTTTTTATTAAGCACTGCGTTATACAGAGAATGCCGATCCTTCCTGACAAACTGGGAAAGATACTCAGTACCTTCTGGACTGTTACAGCCCCGGAAGCAACGTTCAGTTCTGAAGCATCCTCTGAGGTCTGCTAACGCTGCCTGATAGGAACCAGGTTTCTGGCACTCTCCACTATATTTCCTAAGTCTGCTGTTATGCTGGCAGAACAGATCCTGGCTCACATCTGGGTGCTTCCAACCTTTCAGGTTCCATATTTCAGAGATTTCTAATCCACACACATAAGTGTGTTTCTGGGCATGAGTTGGCGAAGGAGGACAGCATGGACTTGGTAGAACAAAGTGAACGCAACATTTGAGGCAGGCTGGGAAGAGCGGAATCTTATTTCTAAGCTAAAAGATGTCATATCTCTGTGGAAAAACAACAAAAAAAGGAAATCTGATTTTTGTAGTATGGACAAAATGATGCTTAATCCATAACACACCCTGAAATATCAAAATTGTGGTGTTGTTCCTCAAAGTGGTCCATGTTTAGTAAAGAAACAAGAGAAGCTCTGCTAAATACAAAGATTCTAACACTTCTGCCTCTATCAGAGAATGGCATAAGCCAGTGAAAGAATGCAACCAGAATTGGAAAGAAAACAACTGAGTGAAAATGAGCAGCTACTTTATTTGGGTATGCATATCTGCACACAAAGTTCCCCTTGCTATTTTGTTGATTTTTATTTTCCTTAAAAATACAGTAATTGTTTATGCTTTTCTGTTACTAAATGCAGTTGTGAAGATGAGGACAATGTACAGATATTTCATTTTACACCCCTGACCCTTGCAACTACGTTTTTTAATTACTCTTGCAACTACAATGAAATCAGCAAATTTTCTACACCCACAAAGAGCAGGGGGGACAGAGTAGTTTATTTACATATTTAAAAGGAATCCCCTGCAGTGTTCTTGTGATCACCAACAGATGATGCACACTAGATGCTTCTCTTAGCCATCAGCAGAAAAAAAAAATGTTTAAATATTTAATATGCTTTTAAAAACTTCTACTGAGTGGAACTATTACCAGTTTTCTCATTGTGACTGAAAGTAAAATGTTTAATTTAAACAGCTTTTAACAAATAACCAGAAGCTGTGCACATGAATCCATGATATTTCCAGATTAGATTTTCATGCATGATATTTTCTATATGCTGGCATTTAAACCAAGTCTAAATAAGACCTAAATCCAAATAACAAATCTTTAGAGAAGCAGAAGTGTTGACTGGGCCTATCTCCAATAGAAGCTTGATCTCAGTGTTACCTGTAGGATGCATCCTGCATCTTCGCTGCTTTTACTCAAGTCAGCTTTACTGCTGCAAGATGACACGATACTACATATAAATACTGCTATTTTAGGGGAGGAGAAAAAGACTGCATTAAAATTTGGTCAAAACATAGAAAAAACAAAGAAGTGTCATTTCTCATTTATTACCAGCTCTCTGATGCATACTTGCAGTGCAAGCAACTAATTTTGCCTTCACAAAGTTTGGTAGCTTCTACACAGCCAGTTTTACCATGGCAAGTAAAATGGGGCTTTCGTTTGAAAAGAGCTGCATTTATCAAGTTTGTTCTATTCCCCGGGCCAGCTGTGCAGTCCATTATGTTCAAAGAACATCGGTAGCCATGTACAATACCTGTGCATATTACTAGGGTGATACAAGTGCTAACTGCAGCACTCACACAGCAGAACTATGTTAATAGCCTAAAGCTAAAAAGACTTATGCTACATCTTCCAAACAAACATAGTCTTGCCTTGCGTTTAAATAAACTCACTTTGCACTGTGATTCACTTCAGAATTCAATTTTTGAGAGTCATTCTGTAGAGCAGAAATACATTCCTAAAAAAAATTCAGCTGTCTTTATTAAAAAAGCAGGTCTTTTTGTGTCCAGTGCTATGGTGTTGGAAGTGAAGCTCTTCAGCACTGAAATGAAATTCACACTGCAGGGGAACCATTATCTCCTGCACGGAACAGGACAGTCGTCAAAGAAAAAGATGTAAGTCGTGGAATGCTTCATTTCTGGTCTCTTCATCTCCTTGGCTTTGGGTTATCCCATCCCCACTACACACCTGACGGTGTCACACGCCAGTATCCAAGAGCCTGTGTTTTGAACGGCACAGCTTCAGTGATGAAACAGCAACTGCCTTTTCTTTTAAGGGCCACGTGATCTTTAGTAGCTCTTAGTTACATTTCTGTCTCTGCAAACTGCCCCGTGCCTGTGCTACACTTTGCAGGACATATATTTACTCGAGTATTGTAGGCAGAGATGCCATTTGTGTGTTGGCCATGGCTTGTACTGGTGTCCTGCCTTTAACAGGACTTCTCCCAGAGGTAGATTTGCATTAGTGAAGTGAATGCACACTGGGAAAGTACCAGAGCATGGTTAGACAGAATATTTATAGAATTCTGATTATTATGCATCCCAAATTTTGTAAGATTTGAGATGATGTAGAGGGAACATACTGTTAGTATCTTACATAATTCATCCTGATCGCTTAAATAGTTTCTTAAAACAGCATCCCCTGGATGCCTGTTTTTGAAGTGTTTAACGAGGTATATGTAAAGAGGTTAATAATTATAATGGGGGTGTAATGAGCTTCACTATCAACGGGAGTCAAAGTACAGTAGATTTTTATCTCAGATAATTATTTTTATGTGCAGTAAACGCACCAGCAAAACTGAGGAAATAAAGTCTTTGAATTACCTCTAGTGAAGCGAATTCACAAAAGAGAAATTTTATTTTTATTCTGAATTTGTTGTATGAATTGACAGTTGTTAAGCTGATAAATTAAGAGACCAGAAGCCTCATGTATTGACATAGAGCGGCAGAGCACAGCACGGGAAGCAGAACTTCACATTCCAGTGTCTCCTGGCTACAGGTAACAATAAACTTGTGTCTATGGAATTAAATGTCAAGTTTTCCACACCAAAGGACAACTCATCGTAATATGTCTGAGAGAAGTAACTGTGGTAGCGACGAGTAGCAGACTGCTCCCACAAAGATACCGGGGACGAGCATAACCCACAGGCTACACAGTTACCTGAAAGGGACTGACCTTTTCCTAGGGAGGAGAAGTTATTTACTGAGAAGCCACATTCACTCCCCCTTGAGCCCTACAGCCAAAAGCACAGCCGAGTTGCGGGGCGCTGCTGATGCCCTTTGCAGTGAGTGCTGGCCAGGGCTGGGCTGAGACCCCTGACCTGGCACAGGACCCCAGGAGCAGGTAACACCAGCTGGTGACACGGGATTATTGATCTGTTTTGATGGGAAATACTATAGGGCGAAAGCCATAAGGCCACTACATGCAAGATGAAGCCGTTTCATCCTTCCAAAGACAAAAAAACTCCTGTACTAAAATGAAGAAGTTTGTGTTCTGGTTTTTTGTTCTATGTTCCCTTTTTTCTAATGACTATTTTTTCCTTTGTTTTTCAGACTGTCTTGTGCACTTGAAGAAGTAATTTTGTAGCAGAGATCAAAATTACTTTCTGAAGTTATTATCCTGAAACTAACTGTGAATTACGACTGGCTCCAATAAGGCCAAGAAGCACAACCGGTGAGCAGTGGAAGCAGGGCAACTTTGCTGCTCACTCCCCTGATAACTCCATTTTCAGCGTTACAAGAAATCAAGTGACCAACTCACATTGGTCAGTTTGAAAGCTTCAGCCTAATCTCGTAAAGCTGTTATTGGTAAACCACAAACCTGTCAAGATTCTTTCGCACGCTGCTTGGCACGTTAATTATGTCACCATTATACTATGTTTTTAACTACACAGTTGATGCACGGTGGCAATGAAATTACAAGGAACTGACAGAAGAAAGGAAGGTATGAATACAAGCTAAGTAAATTCAAAGCAAATTCATCTAAGTTCAAAAAAACCACTTCTCTAGTACGGAATACGCTCTTTGAAGTCAAGTGTTACTTAAATGCAGGTTTACTGATTATTCTTGTCTACGTCCCAGGACTTTCTATGCTGCAACATTATCTGCAAACAAACAAAGCAGAACAACAACAAATAAAAGCCTTAATTCTATGTTTGTGAATATTTTTTAGAAACCAAATAGCTGCCTTGTTTTACTGCATTCATCCCTCTTTTCAATTGTAAGAACTCTGACAAACAATTTTTGAGGAAAAGACTGCTTTTGTAATCAACACTGAAGTCTGCAGGCAACTGTGCATTGGCTGTTCCCTGTCTTAGGCCTCTAGTGAGCTATTTCCATTCACCAGCTACATTACAGCTCCTTGCTACAGATATAGAACACATACCTACATTTATAAAAGAAGTACGCACTGGAAACTCATACCCACAAATCCACACAAGGAGTTCAGCCAGGTCCAAGCCTTTTCCAGACCATAGCTGTGGCTTTTCAAGCACGCCATTGCATCAGTTACAATTGGTGTTGGTCTCTGAAGACATTCACATCGTCTACTTGTGGGAACAGCCATGTGAAAAAAGTACTCTGAAGCAAAACTTGACTTGGTAGAAGAAAGAAGTTCAGGAATCTCGAACTTTGCATTACTCTCACAGCACAGACACTGATTTTCTCATAGGGCAGAGTTCACCCCCAAACGTTTCTCTGCGGTGTTCCACTCAGTAGAATATTTGGAAAGTTGAAATAACAGAAAAGTTTATGGGCTTTCTAGGGGGAAGCTTCTATAAATTTTTTTTAAAAAATGTATTTTTTCTGACTTCCTGCACACCCCTGTACCTCCTAAGAAACCTCCCTCTGGGGCTCAGAACAAGACTCTCTTTGGTAACCTTGGGATAGGCTTCAAACAATATGCTGGAAAATGCAGATTAATACTCATCACTACCAGTGCTGTGTTTTAAAATAAATGTCAGGTTAAAGGACTTGAATAATACTGAATGCAAAATGCTTGCTTTCCCTTTTATTACTCCACACAAAAGGTGGTGCCACCTGCAAATTAAATTAATACCACACCAGCTGAATGCCAGCTTCTGTCACCAGGACACAAGGGACCTGGATACAGGTGTCAGATGCCACAAACTCCTCCAAAGGAGATCTCCTATTACTGACCTTTTCTTCCTTAATTTGATTCCATTTAAAAAAAAAAAAAAAGGCATTTTAGAAACAACATCAGAAATGGTAACAGAGTGACATGCAAAGAAGGCAGACAGAATTGAATTAGGACAGCATGTACATATCACCTCCCAGCCCAAACGCCGGGGAGCACCGGGGCGAGTGCTCAATTCTTACCCCACTGGGGTTTTGAACTCTAAATGGATAGGGATGGCTCATATGAATCTGAAATAAGAATTCACCTGTAAAAACCTAGGTTTAAATATGCAGGGCCATAAACAGAAATAAAAGTTGCCCTCAACAAAGCGTATGGACAGTGGCATGTTTTAGACTGTGAAAGCTCAGAATGCCACTGGTGGCATTGTGTCACTTTGCTGGGCACGCACACGATTTCAAGGCCCAAATGCTGTAATGATTACCAGAAAACTGCATTTTTTTCAAAAGAGAATAATCTCTGGGATAATCAGAATAATTAACAAACCATGCACACATTGGTTACCAACTGTACTGCTGTCTTGCTTTGGTACGTCAGTGGACTAATTTCTTCCTTAATCCCTCCGAGCCACAGTGTGAAGAGAAGAGAGCTTCGGTTAGCTCTCCTCTACCTACATCTTTGCTTGCTTTTACAAAATACACAATGCTTCATCTTAAAATATCATCAGCAGAAGAATAAACACATAACTCTGTCACCATTAAGTAATGCTTATGATATATAGAAAGCTAAGTCACAACTTCAGCATGTTTCCCAGACAGGCTGAAGTTTTGACTACTGAGTAGTCAAACCCTCAGATATCAAACTCACACTGTCATTAGAAAACACACCAATTCCTAACAACAAAATACATTTGTGTTCTGAATGCCCTTAATCTGAATTCTCCAGTTACCTGCAAAAGAGCTGGTCTCTGTCTGCAGCAGCACGCTGGGGACCCGGCAGCAGCACCCCAGGCAACCATCGGCTGCATCTCCAGCAACTACAGGGCAAACAGCTGAGAGGAGCAGCTGATCTTGTGCCTCATACGAGGAGGCTGCAAGCGGATGAGCTTTAACCACTGTCATTTCAGTTTCACATGGTTAGGCTAGGACAGACTTCAAGCATAAATTCAATGAAAAAAACCCTCCTATTTATAAATGGATAATTTAGGCAGTGTTCCCATCAAATACTCAAAGTAATCATAATGCAGGGTGTGTGACTTCACGTTCTGTTTTGCTTTATGAGACTAACCTGCTAGCCCTAGTTTTTAGTGATTTATGTCCCCATTTCATTTTCTGTATGGTCTGTGACCACATCTTTCTTTCCCTTAGAAAAATCCTTTGGATCATTTCTATTTCTTCTTATTTGAGGGAGTATAACTGTAGTATTATTTCTACTTCTTCTTTCTACCACTTCTTCTTTAGGGAACCTCCCCAAACGTGAACAGGTTAGGTACACCTACACAAAACACATCATCACCAACAAGAGACTTTGCCATTCACACAGTAGGAAACACAAATCTTACAACATGCCTTGTTTTATCCTGTGCCTAACATTTTCTATTTCACAGTCTTCTTTTAATGTACAGAGACATGTAAGTGCTACTAATGCATCTTGTTTCTACTCATTTCTAGTTAAACAACATATGACTGCTTTCAAGGTAGCACTTTTACCTACCTTTAGATTTAAAACCCTACCTACAAGATATGCTAAATTAAAGAGAAATATTGCAGGAATGAACCAGAGATGCATTTCTTGTCACTAGCTTTTGTCTCAAAGAGACAGTGATAGTGAGCTAACTAACTGAACTGTCAGGCCAGGACTAAAAAGTGACCTCCACAACAGCCTAACATTGTAATTCTAACACTCTTTTTTTATTGCACTGGTAGGAAAAAACTTGATGACAAGAGCAATGATCAGGTTATGGCAGACAAAGCACTGATGCACAAACTTCTAGACATGCTTCACCATTCCTGCCATCTCTGTATCATCTATGGTCCCAGTTCAATACTGCCCAGCCTTTGCCTCCTTGCCAGGGCACAGCACAAGCAGCTGAGACCAGGGGATGCAGGAACAGCTGAGCAGCAGGAGCTGTGGCAGAGATGCAAAGTGAATTCCTGCTCCTGTCAAACGCCCTTAGGCAAGCTGCTGGACCTCTGTGGGCATCTCCTCATTCACTGCCCCATTTTCCAGTCCAAGCTGACTTCCCTGCTGGAGTTCTGTGCTGTGCTACACCTTGAACTTAGGCACAGTCGGTTAGGGAGGTACCTCACTGATAGGAGCCTAATGAGCTAGCGGCCCTGCAGGCAGTCAGTGTATCAGAAGACAAGCTGCCCTCTGAAAATAGACAAAAAATTTATTCTTGGAGGGAACAATCAGCTGTGTAATGCTAGTCAAGGAGCTTTCCCCACTGAGATCACTTAATTTCTTGCCCTGTGTCTCACCCCTTCACACCATAAGCTTTTAGGAGTGCAGTAACTGTCTATCTTGGTGTCTTTGATGGACAAATTGTTATTCATTGCATAAGATTTCCCATCACATATATAAAAAGATATGTTTCATACTCATCACATTAAAAACTGACGCATTTTCATCAACATAATTAATGTTTGTTGTATTATCTCTCAAATAAGTATACACAGTTGTGGTTTGAGAACAGCCCTCGGCTCTAAAATAGCACTCTTCATCCATAGATCAATGCAAATGCAGCTGCTAATTCAGCTTTTGTGAACAGGTCATCAGCATGACTAGCATATTAACATTTCAGCCAAGGAGCAACACTTAGAGGCATTCTCCTAAAGGTTAATGAAATGGCTCAATATGTACTTCAGCAGTGATTACTTCCAAGAAACTGGTTAAGGGCAAATGGGCCTCACTTGAATTTTAATTCAAATTATAATTTTAATCTGAACAGTTAATAAAGGTGTTGCCTGGTTGCTACGAATATATGCTTGCTCCTGTTTCTGTTGTAACCTGGTTAGGTTTGTTGAAATTAATTGTGTTACTGATTAAATTCCTGGGAAAGGACACAATACTCATATATAATGACTAATTCACTCTCAGTTTATTGATTGTAACTTCAGAATCATTACATCAGTACAAATCCAGAATACATGAAAGATAAATGCTATACTTGGTTCACAGAGAAAACTCATACCAAGAGTAGCTCACAGCAGCCACAACTATTTAACATTAAAGTTGTCTGCTGTGATCTACTTAATTTTACATTGATTTGGCCACCCACCAAAATAATTTTCTGGCGAAAAAATAAATACATACATACACCCCAAACAACAACTTGGAAGCATTTAGCAGGTTAATATATTATTCACTGTAATGACCCACACTGGAGTCCTCCAACAAATTGTCATTACAAAGAGATCAAAGAGCATCAGTTGCAAAGACCTAAAGACTAAGGGAAAGAACAGGTTCATCCAGGCAGCCCCCCTGCTGCGGCTGCACAAAAGCTACAGTTATCTTCCATAGTTCTGCAGCTAAGCTTTATGGCTCTTGTAAGGTAATCTTAACTTATGCAGTCTGAAATCTTTGAGGGATTCTTAGAAATGCATCCCCAAAAGGATCGGACCCTTGAGGTACAACTGCATCATTCTTTGAGTCATAGTGCCCCAAGTAACTGAACCCTCCTTCACCCGTCTCAGCCAAGGCCATCAGTCAGCATTCCAGGCACCAGAAGAGCTGAGACCAGTGTGTAAATGGAGAGACCCAGAATGACTCTTTCTAAATTAATACTGTATAATTACACATGGGAATACAGCAAACGGAAGAAAGAATTAGGAGGAGGAAATTCTTCCTATATCTTACTGAGGGGAAACATAAATGTTAGGGCCAACTTATCCCAGAGAAGGCTTCTGTCTGCTGAAGGGGGCCTCTCAGTCATTTCTGAGGATTTTATTTTTAATCAAAGAAGATTTGTTCAGTCTAAGTCTGTTGAAACTCCTCAACTTGTATCTGGTATCACACCCTGAGATCCTCAGGATAAAATTCCAAGACCTGTTAGCTCTCAGCACAGTCTACTAAATGTTGTCAGAGGGATTTTTTAAAGCCACTCCTTTTCTCCTTCAGACATAAGGTGTGAACTTCACAAGGGATAACCCTTTGAATGCAAACAGTAAAACAACATGAACCAATAAGAAACAACAACAAAGAGCAAGAAATATTATATTCATAAAAATAATGCAAGAAGCTCCAAACAAAGAAATACTACTGCTTAACCAGCATGATTGCTGCCTATCTTTCACAAGAACAATGCTGTTACAGTATCACTCAGAAATTCTGTACTAAATGCTATTTAGCACTTTTTAAAGTGTTCAGTACTGTGCACTGTTTGTCAGATTTGTTGTTTTATGTGCTTGCACTGAAAACACTAAGCAGAATTTTTTTCTCCAACAGTACAGTTTTTAAAAAAGATATAGATAGTAACAGGCAAAACCCCTGATTGGGGTTGTGCAGCGTATGAGCAATGAAACAGGATCTGCTTCTGTTTCTGCCATGGTTTATTTCTTTGCAAGGGTTAGGAAAGAGAAGGAAAAGACAGAGCTCTCCAGTCACTGGAGAAATAAACAGGGATTTGGGGGGCATTTTTTTATTTATTCTGCTTAATTTTTTTTATTGCCACCTGTTTTAACATTCTGGAATTTATTATCTAGCATTCTGTACTTCCCGGATTGTGTGCTGAGTTTATGAAAGCATGAGGTAACCTAAATTATTTTAATTAAAATTTCTGTTGGCATCTATACAGTTATTTAATAACTTTATATCCTACTGCTCTAACTGAATATTACTATAATTTTAAAAGGCATTTTGAAAGTCTTTAGATAATTTATGTTGTTATTATTGTAAATTAAATAAGTATGGGTACTATATAAATTAAACATGACACTTGGAAACAAATCTTACAATCTCTGCTAGGCAAAATTCCAATCAAATTAATAAAGCTTTACCTGAGCTGTATCTAAATAAGAGCTAGAGGAGAGGGACAAATTGTTATTTTAAAATAATCATTCTAATGCATATACTTGTTTTTTCCAAGATTTCTCTAGGTATCACTGAAAATCATCTGAAGGTAACACTTAAAACCCTTTCAAGATACACCAAAGTGAGCTGAATAATCTGCACAAACAGCAAGAAACATAATTACTTAAAATCCACAAGTATGTGCAGTTTAAGAATATAGTTACAGGAAACAACCTAACCTGACTTCTCGATTTTCTATTAATCAAGCACAACCTGCTCCTAACCTCTCAGCAGACCAGGCACCCTCGCTGGGAATATGCAGTTGCAGCCAACAGCAGACAAACAGCCACATTTTAGTGTGTTTTAGTCTTTCCTTGTATATGTTACTCTTGTAGGCCAGCTCTTCTCCTTGTGTTTCCCAGAAACGAGTCACGGCAACTGCGCGACTTTGACAGCAACGAAGCCAAAAGACAGGAGCTGGGAGACATGCCAAAGAACAACTGGGAGCACTGGAAATCCTTCAAGAGGGATCTTACTCTATACCACCTTAACCACGCTCCTGACTTTCTTCACCTAAGACTTCATCTATATGAACTGACGAGTGTGTAGGTGTGCATGAACATTCACATATGTATTTGCATATATTAACATTGACTAGCAGAACTGATAAGCTGTTTTCTAATCACTCATATAAGAGCTGTAGAAAAGAGCTGGTAGATTTATTTTAGTGCATATCTGCATATTTAATACTGCCAGTCCATCCTTCTCCATAGGATTAAATTATTTCTTTCATTTGGGCAAGGGCAAAGTGTTTTTACTATGATATAAAATTTTCCTAAAAACAACAGAAAATAATTAAAAGTAATCACAGATAATATGAAAAAAATAAAATAAAACCAAAACCTAAATTTCAGCGGGAGTATATCTCTCTACTGTGTATAGAGATCCCAAGGGAGGAAGGGTCAGGGAAGAGGAAAATCCCTTGTGTAAATCTCTTCTGGAGATTAATTCAATATAGTATGTGCCCCTGTGGATTAAGAAACTCCAAATAGATAGAGTATACATTCATCTGTTCATTTTCTCCCAAATATGGAAAAAAGATACATCTTTCAAGAGACACTAAGACAGAAACAAGAATCTCATTAAGGAACTAAACAACTGACAGCCCCCTTTATGGCTCTGAAAACTTTCTCCTATTAAAATCAACTTAAATGCTGCAATGGGTGCTGATCTACACAACGTTATGGTAACATAAGCAGTCTCTTTCTCTGAACAAAAGATGCTGTTTTTCCAAATTAACTTAGAATCAACGCACTAAAAATTGCTTACAATGAATAGCTGCATTACTAGACTATTTTCTCATAACTGTTAGTTTATATTCATCTTGAAGATAAAGGTAATTTATCCTATGAAATGACGTGTTCCTTGTGGCTCAGAATGAGAGTTGAGCTTTGGACAGCCATGCCTCAAGAACCTTGATGGCACTTCGGAACTTCTGAGAGGTTTATGCACAGCCCGTGTCCCAACTAATGGCTTGCTTTTTGCTTTCAGAAATACAGTCGACACTAAGTAACCTGCAAAAATTCTCAGCTCTTCTAAATCCTGTTCTCAGCTAACTGTAAGTGCTTTCTTTTTTCTTGCGATTTGTATGCAATGCATTACACTTGGGCTTTTCTTCTTGGCCACGATAAAACCTGAAATGGTTGTTCACTTTCTTAATTAAAAATATTTTTTACTTTATTATAGGGTTTTGGGAAGTGCTTTATCTGTATTGGCTTTGGTGAGGGAGAATACATGAAAAAAAAACCCTCTCTGGGCCTTTCTGCACCAGCGAGACTTCTCTCTCTGTCGCCTGCGATTGTGAGGACTTTGTATTTGATAACCCAGATGGTCCCTTCTAGTCTTACATTCCTTAAAAAGGACACCAAGTACTGTAAACTGGTGCCACGTGGCATACAAAAATCATCACAAAATTCTTTAAAACGTCATGCAGTTATTGAGCAAGTTTTAGCCCCATTAATGCAATTTCACTAAATGAAAAATACCATTTTCAAGTACATTTTGTGTTAACAAGATCTGAAATGAGAAAATTAGGCTAGTTCTACCATTAAACGACAAAGCCATATCTCCCCCAGATCTACAGCAGAAGTAATATGATTATTGAAAATACATGCAATACTGAATACAGAAAAGGAACATTTTTTGGACACGATACTTAGTCACTAAGATGTATTTTTCTGTGAAGATGAGTATTTGACAATTGCAGGAAGAGCAACCCTGCATCACTGTCATTATGACCTACATCTTGTCCTCAAAGGTTCTACACCTTTTTGCAGCAATGGCTGTGTTTTGATGGCGTGTCAATATGCCTGAAGCAGAGTGAGGTCCTGACCTCACGGGAAACCCTTACACCACAACTGATTTTGTGTTAGGAAACTGAGTCCGTACCTCAAGAGTGGCACTGGCCTCCTTATTACTAAGAATGCATTTGGGAAAGCACGAGTTTGTTTGTAAGCAAGCAGGTATTAGAATAAGAATGTTTGTCCTAAAATTGTGAAACCAGTATGAAGTCTTATCAAAGGCATTTCAATTGAAAAGCCTTTCTAAACTACCTTTGTGCCTTTCAGAAAATCCCTCCTGTGAAAACAAAGAACAGTTTGGTGCTCAAATGCCTTTAAAAATGTCTTTGATAGAAAGCCACTGGGGAAGTCATTCAGAGTTACAGCTCTGACTTTTTCCAACATTACAAATCAGTGCTCTGTTCCTCCTCTACAAAAACAGCAACATAGATTTACGCAGTTTCTTGGAATTACGATTGTGATGTACCCCTCCTCACACCTAAAGCATCGAAGCCGGGGTCTTCTACTCTCCTTAGAAGTCAGTAGCTCAAATAAGACTCCACCTTCCCTCGCAGGACTCTGATAACTTAGTTCTATGCCAGTTTGTAACGGTGGTAACAACCCTGTCTTTCCATTCCAGGTGCAGGCTGACCTACTGCAGCAAGACCAACAAATACATTTTTAAAAAATTAAAAATACATAAATAAAAATCAGATGGAACATGACAAATTCTTGAATAGTATCCACAAAACATGGTAGCAACAAAAAAAAAAAAGCAAACTTTGCACCAGTAAAAAAATTCCTCAGAAGCTTACGCGGTCAAGAAAGTACCAGGCTGTCAGAGCCACTGTCAGCAGCTGCCAAAGAATAGTCAATTTTAAGGCAAGTGCTTCTAAGCAGGGGGACAAGCAATGATATGCAAGCCTTAAGGATCTTAGCTCAGCTATGGACCTTCTACTAGAGAAGTATCTGTAGATATGAAGGTTTATGTTACTGGATATTCTATCTTCGGCGGGGGGGGGAAGATTGTATACAAAGGAAACACAAAATTTATATAAATTGTGTTAGCAGAGAGGAATTTATTTTCAAGGTTTAATATCACCTTTGGACTGAGACCAAATATAATTTGCAATATATACGGATTGTATCCCAAAATCCATTTTCAATGTCAGCCTTTGAAAACTGATCTACTTCACTCTTCAAGGTGACTCCTGAAACATTTTACAGTAATCACTTTTATTAAAAAAAAGAAAAATCTGTTCCATTCTTACCAGTCATTGCTTGCCAGCAGAGCTACAGTAAGTGAGACCATTTTCAAAATTATTTGCTGACATCAGTTTCTGGAGGCAGAAGTAGATCCTCCCAGGGTGCTAGTAATATAGTTGGTGCTAACACGCTTAACTACCGTGTGATACAACTGCAAGCACAGCCAACAGGTTATTTTAAATCTCAGGACGCTTTATGGTATTCAGAAGCAGCACTTGCAATGTTTTTACTAAAAAAAAACAATCCAGAGGAAACACTTGGTCAATTCATCATTCTCTTTACATGTATAAATAAAAGTTGTACAGATATGCTTTTACTTTTTACATAGAATATATATAAAAATACATACTGCAATACATTTATATAATACATAGATGTACACACACATATATATATTTATCCATATACATATACTTTCCCTATCTTTTCATTTGCAGACCTCCCAAAACAATTTAAAAGACTGATCCAGGATGATGCTTTTCTTTTAACCTAAGCCTGTTAACACAACCCTTTTATATAGCTTGAGTTTATTCTATACACGGAACCTACAGTCAGATGAAGCAGATGAGTTTTCAAGACCCCAAAAAAAAAAAAAAATCTTGCTCAACTATTAAGGTAAAGTTTAATGAGGACTCTGTAGAGAACCATGTTTCAGAGTACTTCATTCATAAGAATCAAAGAATACATATTCCAAATATAAGCACTGTTTTTAAAATGGATATTCCAGCTGCCTTAGAGATCAGCTCTCATTAAATGAAAGTGTGAACTACGACTCAAATTTATGCTTCACTAAAATCAAGTTTGCACGCAGTAATAATAATTACACAAAAAATACACAAACTTGGGTGGAATCATGTTTGTAAAACTGTGTGAAAAGAAAGATGTAATATGTTTGATTCTACCTTTTTGTGACATTAATCTGCTTCACAATGGCAGCTCTTGCAGTACATGAGTGGTGAGGAATCAGGGCACAAGATCATTATCATACTGCTGCTACATCTTCCATGAAAAAAAAAATTAAAAATCTTATTTCACCCTTCTTTCTGTATTCTGAGACATACTGTGCTTTCTTTTACCTAATTATAGGAATGCAATGAGTTGTACATCATTTTCATATCTTAGTCTCTTACATGTGGTCTCAGAGGGGTATCTAATCTCAGGTGCTTTAAAGCTATATTATTTTATCACCTAAAATATTGCATGGGGAAGGAAGATGAAAGATTATTTTCTAAGGATGTCCTGGACAAGTAAACAAACTGCTGTTATCTAAGAAAACTTCTATTCTTACAGATACCTGAAAGCCATTTCTTTCCTTAGGTTTTAGGTGCCTGGATGTGAGGGAGGAACCCTTGGAACTACTTTGCCAGACAGTTCATCTGAAAGCTACCTTTCGAGTTTAGTATTCAAAATAACCGATAACATGAGCAAGAAACTAGCTGGAATTAGCTGTTTAAAGATACTCTGATACTTAGTTAAAACTCTGACAATCATCTCACAAGGCTGCAAGAAAACTGTGCCACCCTGTTGGCTTCCCCAGGCTTGTTCCTCCGTTGGGGACGGGCACGGGTGCACTTTCAAACGAACAGAGGCGTGACCCGAGCACACACCCAGTGCAGGTATTCTCCTCAGTCATTTAAAATCATTTAACTAATGATTTTTTGACTTTCCTGACTTCCTCCACTGACTTATCAACACAGCCTTTTGTCCTTGGTAGGATCAATGACCATCATACCAGTTAGAAGGTGGGTATTTTGCCCATTACCTAGGAAATATTAGCCCAAAACTCCCCAGTACACAGCACTGCAGACAGAGAGTATTAGTCCAAACTTCCCCAACATGCTGTAGGAGGCAGTAAAAAAACTCTCAAATCATGATTTTGGAAAGAGTTAAGGCTGCTAGGAAGTTTTTGCTGTCATTTACCAAACCACACTTAGGGTAGAAGTCAGAGGACCAGCAAGCACAGGGTTTACCTTAAAAGGATTACAAAATAATGACTTCAACTGCAAAGGGTCTTTCCTGATGTATATATAAACTAAATAACATTTGAATTATTAGAGTATGTGTTACTGAAGTCAAAGCTCTGCTCTGTCAGACATCTGGATAAGCACCAGCTGCTGAGTTTGGAACTGTCACATTGCAACTCTGGGTTTGAACTTGGGTCTAACACTCTTTACTACTAGCCTTTCACATTCTCAGGTGCAACTTTCAAAAATTCACTCTCTTTTCCTACTATATCTGTTCTCCTTTTAAGTATTTTATATTAAATTGTTGTATAAACAGAATTAGCCAAGTGGTTATATAGAAAGTTATATAGAAACTTCACTTCTACAAACATCTTTAAAATACAAACTATAAAATATGAAAACATAAAAAGTTGATTCATCCAGTACAAGCCTTCTATCTGTATGCATAAGGCAATGGATATATCTGTGAACAGATGAGGAAGGAGTGTTAAGGAAGATCAACTTCAAGAATTTTTCTCTTAATGGACACTTTGCTTATGGTTACCTGCTTACCCCATTCCCCTTTCTTTTTACACACTAAGTAGCTCTTTATGCTTTTTCCCTTTACCATTCCCAAGGAATTAACATAGTCCCACGTGAAAATACGCCCCAGCTGGGGATGTTATGATCACAGATCTGTATATGCAAGTCTTTCACAGGAGCCATTGGCAAATCTCCTCCAGCTACATTCCATCATCTGTGAATCTACAGAAATGTGCTGTAAGCGCCTCTCTTCCTCCTCATGTGGGTTCTACCCACCAGTCTCCATATCCTTTTATTTACTCATTAAAATTTGTCTGCTATTGTGTGCAATTAGATTCAAAGTGCCTTGATATGTGGTCATGCAGATTATAACACCAAATGATTGCTCTGAGACTTGTGTCATCCAGTGTCACAAAAATACCCCCAAACCCCAGTCGTTTAGCCCTGCAATATTGTGATCACGTTACACTGGTGCAGGTATTTCCAGACATGTACACTTAGTCCTAACTCAAACAGCAACAGACCTGGGTTTTTTTCGGTTACTCTCATCTTAACACAATATATTGTGTTCATTTTAAAATCCTCATTTAGAAATTATCAAGATTTATCTTTTACATCTTTTATCTTTGAAGTAACATTTATTTTTCCTGATGAGAGAAAAGACGGAAAAGAAAGAGGGAAAAGAAAAAGGGGGAAAAGATTATTCTGCTTTTTGCAGTGACAATTGTTCCTGTCTTGCCAGAAGTTGACTTACCAGAGGCTAACAATTCTAAAGCTTCTTACTCCTTCATAAACTTCTAATAGTCCTTGGTTTCTCACCTCACCAATGCCCTCAAACATCAGTCTCATGCACATCTTGAGTTTACAGACACTATGCTGCTTTCCTTAACCAAAAAACTCTCCCAAAACATGTACTGTTTGCCCCCATCTGAAATTGCAATAAAATGCACCAACGCAAATCATGGCTTGCAGGAGTTTGTCCACTTTCAACACCAGGACAGTGGGTTGCCACAACTACACCACAGGCTGGAATCAGGGCAAAGCCTCCGACTTCCTTCCTCACGAAGGAAGTGGGTGAAAGCAGAAATCTAACAATTTTTCTTATGTTGATAGGTTTCTCCCAGTGCCACACAGCGGCTCCAGAGCGAGGAGCAGTTGAGCTCCACCACACCCAGCAGGACTGGGGATGTATAAAGAAATCAGATTACATTCTAAATTATGAAGGTAACACACAGACTGATGAATTTTTGGCGAAGTTGTGCTGTATTTCACATACCTCAAAATGACACAGTGCATCATGAAAAATGAGTTTCAAGTTTAAATTTTAAGAAGTCCACAAATGATAAGTAAAGAAGACCCTTTAGCATCAAGAGAAAAAAAATAATGAGCAGAAAATTCATTATATAACTTCGTTTTCTACAACTTATTTCATACATGCCTGAACCAAAAAATATAAAATTCAATAAATGGATTCAAACCTGGATTTGAATTCTTGAACTCAGCACTTTACAAAAAAATGTCTGTGACACACTGTCCTGCTTACACACATCATTCAAGACAAGCCACAGACTGTCTAGAATCCTCTGATAATAATGTCCATCAGAATCAATGTATATGACTATAGTCATCACAGAATAGAGAAGCAATGCTGGTAAAATACACCACATAGAATTTAGACTTTAAAACTTAGTTAGGTGTAGGGCATATGTTACAGGGGTTTTTCCAGAAAGTAGAAAAAGATACTTTAATTAACTGACTGCAAGGAAAAGCACCCAGTGTCCTACTGAGATCCTTGTATTATTCACCTGCTTTTTCAAACAAATACTACAGGAAAAGGAAATTTCTGTTTACATATAGATTCCCGATTCTCTGGTTAAATAAAGATCATTAAACATTTATTGAATCCTCCACCTCTAGTTTAATGATTTACAGATAGGATCAAACAGCTAAAAATTTCACCTGCTGATAGTGATTATGAAAGGCCTTGGAAGAGCTCAGCACGTTCCCAAGATCAATTGATCAAGCACTTTCAGAATCCAGCAGCAAAAACCAGGAATCTTGACAAGAGCCCTGCAACCAGAGTGCTAATGGAGCACACCTTGTCATCACAGTACAGACAAAAGAGGTGAAATGCTATTATTATTTGTTATTACCAAACCCTGCATGCCTGAATGCCCATTTGTGCATGCAAACACTTGCACAGCATAAGCTTCAAGGAAAAACAAACTACAAGAGTATAAACATAAGCAAACAACTGTAACATAAATGCATAAACAAATAAAGGAGAAAAATCCCACAGCATAAGCTCTCCTCAGTAGCTCACAGTGAAATAGACAGTGAAATAAAACCCTGGGATAGAGTTTTCAGCTCAAATGTTGTCTTTTCTTTCAAAGGTCACCGGAATAGATTTCCACTTTCTACACACTCATGCTGAAGTGTTTTAGAGGAGAGAGTCCCTCAACAAAACAGAGAATGCCTAATAACATCCTACACATATGTTAGTCTTTTCATGATGCAGACACAGTATGTGACTGCACTTGAACTGCTCATCGCCTTACACTGACCACCTTATACTCTGCATCCTTTTATCTCATCAGCTTTCCCATCCCAATTTAATACTACTTCTACTGCCACTATTTTTTTCATTATTTATATATTTGCTTCACTTTCTCCATTATAATCACTCATATTTAATTTAGCTATTGCTGTGTGTTTTGATGGACTGTTATATAAAGTTTCAGTTTAGTAAGTTTATTATATAAACAGACTGTGAATAACAAACACACTGAAATCACGTGTATGCTAAGAGCAGCACTACCCAATGTGTCATTGGATTATGTTGCTACTGTTGTCTATCAATTTTTTCAAGATGATCTGCATTAACATTATCTTAATTCTTAAATACTGCGACTATACTCTTCATAGCTAAACACGCTCAACAGCATTATTGTAAAACAGCATTAAAGAGTGACAATTATATAAAATTTCCAAGTACTCTGACCACTAACATCACCAAAATGAAATTTTAAGTACTGGCAATAAGACCGCACCTCTCAAAAAGAAACAATAAAGAATTAATTTGAATAATTTGGTGCTTCATTAAGTACAGCTTCCTCATTACCAGTGCCAACATCAACATAAGACATTCAGCCAGTTTGGGGTTCTTTTGTTCTGTCCGTAACTAGCAAGATCCGCCGGCAGGGCTGAACCCACCTTTTCCGAACAGCAACAGCAAGGAATCAAGCAGCACTGGGACCTGTCAGCATCACAGGGAAACTCGAAACTACTTTCCCCTGATATCAGAAATCACAAGCACACTATAGAGATCTTCGTTATTTTCTCAGATACACTTCAACTCCAGCTTTGTTGCTTGGGTAGTATTAAGTGAGCTAAATTTTATTCTTAGATTTTAGAATTGCATAGGGATACTCTTCAGACTTCACTATCATCTTGGGAAGTCCTAATAAAGAACTTGGCTGCGCTGGCTTTAAATATTCAAAGAGACTCCTATGAGAGCAACCCATTGCTAGCTGAATATGACTGTAATTTTACTGTAATTCCCGATGCCAGCACTGGGTTGTGATCAACTGTGTCCAGCTCCTTTTTAGCCCATTCTTTGACTGCAATTTTCTCCTTCACTCTTCTTTTGCAAATCAAGGCTTATTTAGTAACATACAATCTCCATGTTAAGTACATCTTTCAGGATTTAAGCCTGAAAGCAGCTCAGCACACAAAGATTAGCGCAGGAGCACGTGCTGGAATCAAGCCGTGAACCCCAAGGTCCTGGTCTGTCTTAACAAATGAATCCACTACAGGGAAAGTCAAGTAACAATCTTCTGAAAACGTTCCTGAGGAAAAGGAGAACAGATAAAGGGTAACACATGCTCAAGAGAAGGCTGCTGTTTATTAACTAGATGTTGTAATACGCCTTCTATTTTTACAATGCAGTTGGAGTTAAAATTTATGAGGGACGCTTTCAATCAGGTAGTTAATTTCCGCATTCAGCCAATCTGATGCATTTTAATTCAGAGGCATGTCTTCACTTCTGCATCAGAACACCAAGCTCATTTCCTGTGCAGTGGAAGGTAAATAGATGCAGTGCATCAAGTTACCCCTTAAATCATGTTTCCAGGTGTTCTGTCTGACAACGCATGATGTACAGATTATTCTCTGTGAGCTGATTTCCTGTGATTCACAATTAAAAGCTTTGCATTAACCACTAATTAAGGCTAAAAATTTCAGATTACTTTCAGGTACACACAACTCATCTAGCTCTCATGTCCTGCTGCTGCCTGGCTGCTTCTCATTAAAAGCAGCTGCAAAAGTTGCACTACTTGCTACAGAAAGTAAATTTATACATATTATTTTACAAAGTTATTACATTTGTTGAGGCCTGCTCTGTTCATTAGCCGATATGACCAAATAAAAGTTTTTTGAAAAACAGTCTTCCTCCAAGCTGTGTCACAACTGTATTAGGAGAGTTCTTTTTAATACAGTAGCAGCAGGCATTCAAGAATAATGTCAGGTGGATAATTCCAGAGGGCAACAGAAGTTTCATGAGAGTTTCAGCTGCAGAATTTGGCCTTACACAGTTCAGTCGTTAAAAGACCAACAGAAATCCAAAACTGATGATATAAGATTAGAGCCAAAGGTTTCTTTGCTTACAAGAAAAATTCTGCAAAGCTGGTATGCATTTATGGATGTTTTGATTAAGTGAAAAGTTCATTACATTTGCACAATTGATCAATACACATTCCCTACAGGCTACAACCTAAAAAATATAACCTGCTCAAGGCAATTCAATAAAAAGACAATAAAGGTAAGTTTTAGTAACTTGTAGCTCCATATCCTTCCCCTCAGATTAATTAATTCGTACTTCTTACAGGAAAAGATGGAGCCTATGACAATCTTTGTGAAGTCAGAATTACAACTCCCATACTTTCACAGTCAAATTTTGTAGACAAATAAGGAGCTGGCCTCAATCGCTCAAGGTTCATACATCATGTGGAGTCTCAGGCAAAGAGCCCACTGTGCAAATGAGGGAATCTGAGACAGACTGTACCTACCAGACATACACCCAAGACAGGCAATTATGTGCAACACACAGAAAGTACATACATATTGTATCAAATTAGAGTCCATCATCTGTGTATTGGTTCTATGTCCGTCCTATGTGTCAATATAATAGCTGTTATGCAGCAGCTCCTAATTAGATTTTCTGCTTTCATAGATTTTCATAGTTTAGCCTCATTAACACCATGCTTGTACATACCAAGAACAACTTCACTGAGCCTGATGCACTATAAAGACTTAACTACATGAAGCTCTGGCTGCCATCTCAGAAAAACACTCCCAGATGAAACCATTGGTTGACAGGAAAGAGTCAGATGTGTTAGTTATCTTTAAACTTTAATTCATAAGTCTCCAGTACACACAGCTCCACCCAGTAGATCTAAACCACAATCCCCATGGATTTTGGTTTGATAGGTTTCCATCTACTAGCAAACCATCTTTTTAAACTTCATTGAAATATGCATTAACCCCTTTTATAATTCCACATAACTAACAGTAGTAGATTTCATTACCTTTTTGGCTGAGATTTTATCTTTCAGCTGCATTTTGAATGTTTAATAATAAACACGGACAAAGTGCACTTGCTGCAGCACTGAACATTTCTTAGTGTAACTGTGATCTGGAAGGAAGGAAACCTCATCGGGACATTATATAAGCACAGTTACCATTAATTTCACAGTGATGCTTTATGCCTTTAGCAAAAATCAGTATGTAAAAACATTGCAATTTAGAAATTTTTAACTAGCTGCTATTGAGTTAAAGACCATTTTGTTTAATATACCTCAAGAAAAATCTGAACAGACCTCTAAATTTTGAAGCCATGTGAGCTTTGTGATGCTTTCAGCCCAAATCTTCAAGACTGGCATTTCCAGTGCACAAAGGAACCTCTCAGAGACTTGAAAGAGTGTTAGTAAAATATCCCACAGAATTCCCACTTACATAATTGATCCATGGTCTTCCAAGAAAGTTCAAGTAAGTAAACCTGGCAAGCTCACCATGTTATAAACAGCTCTGTCAGTGCTTTGCATTTATTTGCAAGTGGAGGATTGAGAAACAAAACAGCAGTAAAAACAAATGAGATGTTTAACTCATAGAAAGGATTTGCTTCAAGAAGTGAGTAAATTTCTGAAGGCATTAAAAGGTGCTCTCCAGAGCAGTCACTAAATCAAAACATTCAAATAGGAGAATTCTACAGTTGTAGAACATACCATTCTAACCAAAGTCTGTGAAGGCCTTAGAGATTTATGACCTGCTTAAAACTTACTGAGAACGATATGCCCTAATCTCTTGTCATCTCCCCCAACCCAGAAAGCACAAACATGGAGTGGGAGAGGGGAGAATACAGAGCAGTGCCCTTTCCTTGAAGCTGAGGAAGGAATACTTGTGTAGGGAGGAGAAAGCTGTGACTCCAAAGGAGGATGCAGCATTAGGTAAACACATTGAGAATATTCAAGAAAAAGGAGGTTTATCTTTGATATTGAACAAATACCTAAAGATCAGCTGTAGGCAAATGTAGAAAAGCCACATATATGCACAAAAACACACAGTAAATTTTGTGCTGCACCACTGTCTTATGTGTTAGCTTTGCTAGTGGTCCTCTTGTGGCACATTTTGCTTATCACCATATTGTTACCACAAATGGACTGGCTATGTCCAAAGTAAGTGAGAGCAGAATACAAAGCTGTATTTACAGAGACAGTAGGTGTCAGGCAGAATTTGAGTCAGAAGCCACTCTTTGTTCATCATATCACATCCATTTTGTAATCAATTTTTCATGGAACTTACTATACACTGTATGTTTTGAAATGTTGAGTTCTCTTGCACTCCACAAAAATAGGAAACTGTAGTGTGCATGCAGAGGGAGAAGGGACCAACGGAAAGACCAGATTAATGTGTAACATTAAACATACAAATGCTAAAATACGACGTACATGAAAGCTTCTAACAGTGCACAGCCACATGGAAAGGTACCTCCCTACCTATCACACACAGCTTAATTTCACAGGATCCGGCTCTGTGTGCCTACACCCCAGGGAACAGTGTTGGCATGGTAACTGCAGGCTCTATGGCTTTCTTTTTTTCTCCAATTAGCAGTCATACTGAGTTTTTTGTGAGCTTCAGGATAAGTAAATTTAGACTAACAGCACTGTTTATTTGGGGCAAAAAGGAGAAGAGACGGTTTGTCTGAAAACACAACCAACCCTGCAGGAGGCAGAAGCGTGGCTCAGATTAAAAAAAAACAGAAAACACAATTTAGGGAAAAGTTATTCATGGCTGTACTCCTCAAAACAGTGTCAAGAAAGAATATCCATCAAAAACTTTGTCAATCTGACCCGAGTCACATTAAGGCCAGAATGGGCCAAATTTCATTTTTACTCTGGTGCCTGCATTATCAATTTCAGTAGAAAAGCAGAAGAGTGGACAGAATTCAAAAAACTCTTCAAAAGATAGTTCAGTTGATTTTAAAATTATTTTTGTAAATGAGGATGTTTTTCAAATAAGTTACCTAAATAGCCAACATAACAGGAAAAAATTAGCACTTTTAAAACAACGAAAAGAGTGCCCCACACCATGCTTCCCTTATTTTTATCACAGAAGAGTAACTTGCAAACTAATGAAACACTGCATGTTAGAAGATGATCAGAGAAAGGTCTGGAAATCACAATGCATACAGTTTAACCTTATCCCTAACAGCATTTGAAGGATTACCTCAATGACCAAGTCAATGATTTCCTATTAGTCTTGCCCCTTTCTGCACCCCATTTGCACAATATACACCAACTTGACCCAGTCAAAGTTACATAGTGTGCAACAAATGACATGAATTCATTAGACAATGCTTGCAGTGGGCAGGCTGTGGAGACAGTAAGGGGCTATAATATATCCCCATGACAAGTACTGAGCGAATTAAATACTCTTGTCAATCTAAAGATTTGTGTAACTTTCTCTTTTATACATGCAAGGGTTTACTCAGTAGTTAGAAAATGCGCTTAATAAAATTATACTCTAAGCATTCCACATATTCCACATACACATGATCCAAAATGCCTCTTTGCACCATGTAGTAATTTTGCCATCTCTTCTGGCAGAAACAAATACAGAACACGATTCTGATACCAGTATGACAGCATAGAAATTTCCAGATGGTATCTCAACTACGTTTTGTTGTTCCAAAGTGTATCTTATTTGCCAGATGATGATGTAAGAAAGAGAGAGTGCTAACAGATTATCTTTCTTTTTTTTAAAGTCAAGCCTATTTCAAAAGCATTTTATCCATTGCTTTCATACTGCATTCTCGGTGACCATTAATCAAATCTCAACTTCATTCTTTCCTACTTCCTTACAACTTTTTAAAAAAAATAAGAAAAGCAATATAATTAACGAAAGTGTTTTGGCTGCTTGTAAGATCTCCCCCATGTCTCAGGTTTTGCACTTTACCTCTCCTACTCTCTAAAATATTAGATCTCTAAAACCACTGTCCTTTCTTGCTACCCGCCAATAAAACTGACTTTCCTCAAAAGCATTCAAAGTGCTTTGGCCACCATCACTGGATGTGGAAGTACTTCCAAATTCATGTTCACATAATCTAACAATTGCTATCTAACAAAGAGAAGGCATAATGCCCTGTCATGCATAGTGCTGTGTGCCTAATGTTTGCAGAAATAGCATTTATAGTGACTGCAGGAGTGCGAGAGGGGCGTGGTCTGTGGGTTTCATGCTATACTGCTACCTTACTGCTCAATTTTGTAGAACTCAAAGTGCAATCAATTGTAAGCCAAGGCTAGAGCAGTCAGAGTATTACACTTGTGTCTATTAGAAAGATAGCTACTTGAAAACAAACAATTCTCCCCCTCCTAAAAAAAATCTTTTATCAAAACCAAGAAGCTAAAAAAGAGGGGGGGTATTATCTGCGATGAGCTGAAGCGCCCTGGTATATTTACACTTTTACTACCGGGAAAAAAAATGTGCAAACTTGTTCTAATTAGTACCTCCAATCCCCATTTTTCTGGTTCTTACTAGCAAAGGTTACTGGCAGCATACTGATTAAGCTGGTATGGCCAAAAGCCAATCAGGAACCCAAGTAAGTATTTAAGAGATTTTCTTCTTGATTGAACAATAGGGTCCTTCACCTCCACTTGGGCTCAGTTCAGCTTCACAAGCCTCACTCTGCAGGGCTCTGCTGTCTCTCGTAGTGTAAAAGTCCAGGCTCCTTCAGTGTGGGTTAACCAGTGTTTCTGACTCACTGGCACTGAATTCAGTACAGTAGCTTTGGAATGAATTTGCCTTCTAAAACATCTAATTTCTTATACAGATGTTGAGAGGGGAAAAAAAAATTATAATTACTCTCCCATAAAGTGATACCACTCCATTCCATATTGTTCCCCTTGGCAAGAAACACCTTCTTTAAATACTATTACTGAAATAAATATGATCATCTACTCGTTTTTGTAATTTAGCACTTTTAACGATTCTTTACCAGACAGGGCCATTTCAATTTGTGTGGGAGAGAGAACACCTTTGTGAAGTGCAAGATTAACTTAAAAAAAAAAATAATCTAGCAGTGAAAGAGTTGTTCATTTGCAAATAGCAAATTTAGAACTTGCAGCAATACTGGGTGCAAATTTATGCCTTTTTCTAGTATCTATTTCTTTTTAATAAAAGTTTGAATAGTAGGCAATAGTGTTCACTTGCTTCCATAGCTACTGTA
This sequence comes from Arenaria interpres, assembly GCA_013399435.1. Lineage (NCBI taxonomy): Eukaryota > Metazoa > Chordata > Aves > Charadriiformes > Scolopacidae > Arenaria > Arenaria interpres. Next base: position 47,933 of record VXAK01023298.1, read on the forward strand.
GTTCCACATGTAGAATAGTGTGCTACATTTAAAAATCAATGTATTTCAGACTTAATAAAGAGGATACAGTGGCAAGTGAACATGAATGATAAATAAGACAATTCCTTCAAATTGACTTTGGAACAGTCAATGAAACATTTGAATGACAGGAGGCCAATTAAGTACAGTGTCCACATTTCAACACAAGATGATCTATGAGCCTCCAGAAACAAACAGAAAAAAGCTCAAACCCTGCTCAGACACATTCATCGGTTTCTTTTCCACGCTAAAACTCTGACTAAAGGCTAAAAGCACGGCTTCTTGTTATCTAGGAAGGCTAGAACCAGTCAAATAATAAAGCTTGTATTATATAACCACATCCTTTTAAAATTCAGAACAAAGATTCCTGTTCTGCACATCACCGGTTCTCTTACCTACATTGCTTTTTGGTTTGTGGGTTTTTGGGTGCTTTTTTCTAAATCATTAGGAAATCTAGATGTATGTGTCAAATGGGAGTTACCCATCTATATCTTTGTAGTGACCTGAGCAGCATGTTCTTATCTTTCTCTTACAAAACCATTTCTTTCTACAGCTAAGAAAAAACCAACTGTAACAACTTTACCTCATTTTTAAGATGAAACACCACGTACAGTTTTAAAACTGAACGCTAGAACAGTTAATACTTGAGAAGCACACAAATTACGTAAAACTAGATATACAGAAAATACTGAATAGAAGACCTAGTTATCTATGGAGTTTTCTTACCCAAATTACTCTTAGGCCAGACTGATTATCACACTGAGATTTGACTGCAAATACCTGACTGCAAGTACCACAAGCTATTTGTAAGCATTTCTGCGTTTTATATGTAAAGATTTCTTTTCATATACATGCTAGCCTTCAATGTCTAAATTATTATGACCAAAGTCATTCAATAGAAACCCTTACAACATGTTATTTCATAGCTTTGCCCAATCCTATGCTATATCAAAATAAGATTTGGTAAAGGCAGTACAGGAAATAAAGGAAATAAGATTACACTAATTCAAACACTGAATAAAGAATGGAATGACTGTCTTAATTCAGGCAATTTGAATTATTAATGAACTGTTTGCATCTGTAGAGATTTACTCTATTAGAAAGATTTCCTCAACCATCTGGATCAGGAAATGGGGGCCTCAACTTCTGAAAGGTCAGCTGCAACAAGCTGGAAAGGGCTGCACTTTTCCAAGCTTACTTCTTTGACTCAAACAAAATTACCAGGAAATCCATCCTTCTAAGCGGGCAACAAAGCACCACAGTAAAAACAGTGGGATACTGAGATAGCAAGTTAAACACATGGTTCCAAAATTATTCCCAAATACCTTAAGGAGATGGCATTTCTACCGCTGAAATACTGTAGCAGCAGAGCAACAGGCACGATGTCAGTTTTGTGTATGTCTGTCATCATTCATTAATAAACAGTCCCAGCAAGAAAGAGGTCCCACTTTCTCCTGCAGCTGGTACACTCACATTTCTGCTCCAAACAAGAATATTTGTTGTAAAAGTTCATAGGCTGCATCAGATTCAGTCACTCCATTAACAACTTTGAGAACAGAGAGAATGCTTTTCATTCATGAACAAATATTTACTTTATTTGTTCATTTTTCACACTGGAGAATTCTAAGATTTACAGCGTGTAAAATCACTCAGAATATGTAAATACCCTGATTTATAGATTAGTAGACCTCTACAATAATAATCTAATTTGTTCTCTTTACGTAGCAAATTCTACTTAAAGAACTGCACTATTTGTCAATGTCCAAATTTGACTGAGACCTCCCACGAGAAATTATTTCCAACATGGCCAACATAAACCACCAGTCCTTTGCATTAGGTATTTCATCCCTTAATCTTCCTTAATTATATCTTTTATTAAGTTTTTTATTTATTATTTTTGACCTCTCTTCATGCCATTCGTTTGGTAATTTGCCAGTCTTCCTTACAGACAGTTACTGTCAGTTCAAAAAATGTCCTCCTTCCTCTTAATGTTAGTCTTTCCTTTTAAACTGAAACCAATATTCAAGTCTTACTTCGTTTTGGAATAAATATTACAGACAATCGGGTAAAGAAATAGAGGTGATCTCTCAGGGGTTCAAAATGTTTTCTTTGAAGCCCTGATGTTAAGATTTGCACTCATGACCAGAGGCTGTCTCTTCATGCTACTATATCAGATGCTATTAGAAAAAAGACAGGTAAATACAACACACGCAGAGAGTACTGTAAGTAAGAATAAGCAACGATATTTAAAAGAAATCCAGTACCAAACTTCAGAACTTTCCATACAAAAGTTAATAAATATCTCCCGTATATACATTTCACCAGCTGCTCAAACATCCTATGCCTTGTAATCACGCAATCCTCAGAAGGGATGCATATAATCAGAAAATGTGGTCATTGATGTAGGCCTACCAGTTGGTAAATGTACATCAAATGTACCGTAAGAGAGTTCCACTACCATCTGCACTAGAAAAAAATAATAATCACTTTTTGTGATGCTTTAAAGTCAGCTGGCTAATGATACATGGATAACTTTCCCACCCATATTGTAAAAACCTATTACAGCTACAGGATCCTGCACGTTCAAGCATTGCAGCTTCTAAAACTATTTGAACAGAAATCTTGCAAGTAAGACCATCAGAAGATAAAGTGACAGATGGTATTAGCAGTCCAGCATCACTGGGGCTTAAAGTAACCACTTCCCTAATAGAGTTCCCCCACATCTCATCCTATCCCACTGCATCTTTTAAGCACCTATTAAATGACACAGCAATTCTCATTATGCTCTTGGCAAACCTTTTCCATCAAATCAAGTATAGTATTCCCAACAGTAATCAGAAGTTGTTTCCAAGCCTGGACTCACCAGCACATTTGTCATACGTAACAGACACCTTAGATTTTCCCGATGAGTGCAAGTCACAAAAGGCAAATAAACTGCATTACATCTGTTTTGTACTCTCAGCTCCATCACCCACCCAACCCTGCCATTTGTTTTCTGCCATGACTGAGATATTCCACACTTAAACATTTTCCAGTTATCATATTCTTAAAACAAACAACCCACAAAATAAAAAAAAACCAAAACAAACAAAAAAAAATACATTTTTACCACCAATATGCTTGCCTTTCTGCCATTCACGTGAGACATGTTTACTCTTCCTTCATACATTTCAGCAATGCCTATGGAAGTGGAAAGCTGCAAGAGAAACACAGCAGATTCCTGCTGGAAAAGAACTATGCAACAAACGGTGGCATTTTCAGAGTTGTAGGTATTTACCTTTGCTAAGCAAAGCATGAAAAAGCTATGTGGCAAAGTACAGTCTTTAAAGCGGTTTTCAATAATCAGACAATCAAAGGGTTTACTTTCTACTTAGCGGTATGGTTTCGTTCTACCGTCAAGTTCCACAAATCCCAGGTGGTACCTCGTGCACAGTCCATAGCAATCAGGGCTTTTTTTTAATATTTCTGAAACAAAATATGCTTGAATTACTTTAGAAACTGCTTGTAAAAAAAGTGGCATAAGTAAAATGGAACGTACAACTGAGTTACCAGAAACACTTGTCAGAAAGCCTTTGCACAGTTCCACGCCAACCTCTACAGAAGACTGGGTCATCTTATACAGTCACCATTTGAATTGTGTAAATGAACATATGGCACAAAAGTGATAAAACAAAACGACAACTGCTTTTCATTGTGCCTCTGAGCTACTTTGTTCTGAAGCACCCAGCCAAAAAGACAGACATACTCTTCTTATTAGTTTTCAGACGCCCTTTTTTAAAAAAAAAAATAGCCATTTTTCTTTCCAGCATTCAGTAGCCAGCTACAGATATCTCCAACAATGTGCTCAGACCCCTCCAGCAGTGGTGTTTAGCACACTGCATTATCTTCCTGACACTGCAGATAATTATTGTAGTTTTGCAGAGAAATTTTGACTGCAACGAGTTCCTGCTGTACTGACGGAGAGAGGACATGCAACTCCAAATGCTGACTGCATGAGAAGACAGAACCTTCCAAGACCTACCAGGGAACACATATCCTGACTTCCCTGCACTGAAGATCTGGCTCCTAACAAAGTTTGCCACATTATTCTATTAACATAAGGGACAGAGTGTATCCTCAGCAAGTTTGCTGATGATACCAAACTGGGAGGGGTGGCTGACGCTCCAGAGGGCTGTGCTGCCATCCAGCGAGACCTGGACAGGCTGGAGAGCTGGGCAGAAAGGAACCTAATGTTGCATAGGGCAACAAAGATGATGGAGGGATTGGAGCATCTCCCTGATGAGGAAAGGCTGAGAGAGCTGGGACTCTTTAGCCTGGAGAAGAGAAGGCTGAGGGGAGACCTTATTAATACTTACGAGTCTCTAAAGGGTGGGTTGAAGGAGGAGGGAGCTGGACTCTTTTCAGGGGTTCCCAGTGACAGGACGAGGGGCAACGGGCACAAGCTGGAACATGGGAAGTTCCACTTAAATATGGGGAAGAACTTCTTTGGGGTGAGGGTGGCAGAGCCCTGGAAGAGGCTGCCCAGGGAGGGTGTGGAGTCCCCTTCTCTGGAGATCTTCAAGCCCCGCCTGGATGCTCCTGAGTGATGTGCTCTGGGCAACCCTGCTTTGGCAGGGGAGTTGGACTGGAGGATCTCTAGAGGTCCCTTCCAATTCCAACAATTCCATGATTCCATGAACATCAATAGGAATCACACAGGTGAAGATTCACATCAGGTCCTGCATACATACGTTTCTGATTTCAACAACTAATGCCAGCATACCAAAGGTAAGAATAGTTCTCTAGCCAGGGATTAGTGAGAGAAAAATTGTATATAATTGTTTATGAATACATAAATAACTTGGCTATTCAAATAAGGCTTTAAGGAAGAAAAAGTTTCTGCAATGCTACTAATACAGGTGTGTTTTAGCTTATAAACACCCACCTCTGCTTCAGCAGGTCAATTTACATGCACCACTCTTTGTAAACTCAAGAGCTATAAACAGTTTTCTTGAAAAGATTTGAAAAACAAAAACAAAACCCAATGAGATTCTTGACTATAGTAGTTTGCTGTTTCCTCACAAAAGCATGACTATGCTGCCCGTCCCCAAAAATAATAATTTCTGACCCTGAAGTGTACTGCAGTATAGACAACCTAATGCTCCATCAACTACTTCTAATTCAAAACTTTCAACTTTAATACCGGACAAGAAGAACCTTGTGTATTTCCCAATAAACATATTGCTTTCTAATTTTAAAGACCTATTTGGAAATCATTATGCAGCAACCTTTTCTCCTCAGTGGGATTCAGCAACAGATTAGCAGCAGTTAAAAACCTCAGATTTGTACCCTGCGGTTAAGCAAAGGAAAAAGCCACGCTGGTTGCTAATATTTTGGTCAAATCTGACTTTAAAGAAAATAAGAAGCTTGGGACTACTGACTGTGATTTAAGTACTAGTCTACATGGGACAAGTTCAACCTTTGCAATAATAGGACAAATTTTTGATGACAGGTTCTAGAATCATTCTAAGACTTTCTGCAGGGGAACAGTTGGACATACAGAAGTCACGCTGCTAATCTCTGCAGCCCTTTGTGAACTGGGTTCACATAGAAGTGAATCCGATTTCCTGCTGACATCTCTAGCAATTACATTTGGCTTTGTACACGGAACACCTGCAAGTACAATTTTACTGTGAGTATGGCTGAGCCGATTATTTTAACTTGAGCCCACAACATCTGTGAATTCTTGTGAGATTTTATGAAAAAGCCCATACACACAAACATTATGCTTTCTAAACACAAAAAATCCTTAAAAAATGTGAGCTTATTGTGAAGATCTCTGGAAAACATCAACAGAAAAATAAAACAACCTAGCAGTAATCTCCCTAAACAATACAAAAGAAATAAACAAGTGAAGCCGATTCTGTTGTTTACAAAAATACCTGGAAATAGTTTTCATCTTTCTATCTATGTTCAGGAAACGGGCTTCAAATTTCTCTTCCTTTCACGTCTGTAAAGCAAACAGTAACAGCAATATGTTACTGTAGTCCTAAAAGCATTACCAAAGCCCTTTTTATTATGACGGAGAGATTTCCTTTCCACGTTTTATTTCAAAGGGATCAGATGTGTCCAAAGAAGTGATCCTCACTATGCAACCTCTTCTCTCCAAGCAAACAGCCTCTAGGCAACCCCTAAGCACTAGATGGCTGCCTCTAGTCCAATTCTTTCTTTTCCTTGTGCCTGGCTGGGTCCAGCTGCTGGTCCTCCACACTGATGTTCAGATTTTTGGCTTCAAGGTTTGCTATTTGGACCACCATTCCGATCTCTTTCCCTTGGAAAGCCCCTATTCAAATTGTCCAGTCGTTGGGACACACCTTGTCTTTCGTATATCCTTTATAAAAGTTACCAGGAATTACTCTGGCCCAGTAGCAGCTAGAAATTATGGAAAAGAGGCAGAAGGAAAAAAAAGTACCTGATAAAGAATGAAATGAACTGTAAGATAAATTAAATGCAAAAAAGTAATTAGAATTTTGTAGAAAGACAGCAAATACAAGTATCCTTCCCCCCCAAAACACTCAGCACACTATAGGATTCAAGACAGCCTGCACTAAAAAAGCACAAAGTGATGCAAGAAAAATGAGAGAATTCTTCATGTAAGTGACAGGAGAGCTAAAACATGCAGTGTAAAGGCTGTGGGAAAGAGCAGATCTGTTCCCCCTTCCCTGCTTCAGGTCTTGCAATTACTCAGAAATGCTCGCTTCCATCCCCAGACTAATGTTTAGATTCTGATTCTGTCTGTGGCTCTTCCTCCCAGGCCCCTGAGATTTTGACACGACATTTTTCCCCTCTGTATCCTACTGCCTTGCGATGTGTTCTTGCCAGCCTGAGGACAGACAAGACAGACTTTTTTTGGAGCAGATACTGCTTTCTTTTTTTTTTTTTTAACACTGGTGAAAATTACTAGTCTCTAAAAGATCTAACTATTAATAAAGTGCCCAGAACCAAGATTTTGGCATGGCTCAATATTGCCGTAGAGATTGATCACACCTTTATCGTGACTATGCAGTCATCTGAAAATACATTTGGGGTTAGGTTTTAAGTCTAAAACATGCAAGATTATGTCTTCTGTGAACTCCTGTGGAAAGCTCTGTATGAAATTATTTTCTCAGATCAGTAAAAGGTCTGAAATACTGAAATATTGCCTCAAAAGTGGAAAATTTTCAATTTAGTATCTGCCCCCTCCATCTTTATTTTAGTTCAAAGTCATTAGCTTAGTTTGAAACAATTGCATTTTGATTTTAGGAGTTTTCTTCTCCAGAAAGTAACTGAAAAAAAATTTTTTTAATGAAAACCCTAAATATTTCACATTCAAAATATAAAAATGTAAAGTTACATTAATTTTGGTTCAAAATTGTTTTTCCTAAGGTGGGAGAATAATGAAATACAATCCTATTTGGCAAATGATTTTGTTTTCAATTAATCCATATTTTGACAATCATGGGTTATAGAAAAAAAATCATCAGGAAGGTCTATTTCCTTTGTCTACAGAATTCTTCAGTAGGAACTGATGATGATTCAGAGTTTGCATAATCAGATTTTTAATTTACACAGAGGTTTCAGCCTTAGGGGTGGGGCAAAAAAAAAAAAAGAAAAAAAAAAAGATTATCTGCCTGGAATGAAGAAGCAATACAAAGCCCCTAACACTGCTTATCCTGTGGCACTTGCCTCGATATGGTAGGCAAGTGATAACCAAACGGGGCTCCCAGCTAAGCATGGTATGTTGATATTGGGCTCAAAGTCATTCAGTCTGCACTTCCCCCACTCCCTCTCTGATGATTTGACTTCCAACACAAGGGGCCAAGGCGAGGACCTGGATTCAAGGTGAAATGGTAATTGCTGCTTTTCTCAGCCGTGCAAAGGCTGGGAAGACACAGCTATCAAGTACCAGGTCATCATCATCTCGTGAATAGTCAAATATTTGGGCCAACAGACCTAGCTTAGATTCAAACTTCACATATAAAATTAGTGATACAATTCCATTTTTATACTGCAGGGATACTAATGACATTGTTACAACTGCAATTATACAGTTTGCTTTACTGCATATAAGTTCCCTGCATATTAAATTTCCTTACTGAGCAGTAATATATTTCGTTTATTCAATGATGTATGCACCACCAGTCTTCTTATTAGTTGGTGTTATTACAGCTGCCAACCACTTGGACTAGTAGTAAACAGTTATCGCATCATCATTTTAATGGATGGGAACTCAAGTTTTACTGTATGCGTCAAACAACTACCATAAAACAACAACTGTAGCATACTAATGAGCCACGTTACTGCCGGCTGTTCTCTGTGTTTGGTTATTCACAATCAATTACCTTTGTTTAGGTTGAGCATCAGGATTGTTCAGCACCAACTCTGTTCAGAAAACACTGTATCTGTCTGAATTAAGCAACCTTTTAACTTTGCATAACTCACCTAAGAATTATTCAGTTAAAAAAGCTTAGCATATTTGCAGATTAATGAAGGAATTATCCCCCAAACAGGTTTCACCATACATTAGAATATTAAAGGCCTTAGTAGCCTCTCCATACTCATACGATTATAGGAAATTCAGTTTGGAGGGGACCTCAGGAGACCTGCAGTCCAACCTCGGGCTCAATGTAGGGTCAGCAGTGAGGACAGGCCAGGTTATTCAGGGTTGTATCAAGTCTCAATTCCTGTCATTAATGAGAACAAGGACAAGTGTATTTAGCCCACACATACAAACACTCTTTGAGCTAACACAGAAGAGGCAAACCTCAGTGCCAGGAGCACAGTGCAGAAAAATCTAAGCCGGATCCACATGATCCAGGTTGATTCAGAAAGCCTTCTGTGGGCTGAGCTGATTAGTTTCAGCACAGCTCACAATGAAATGATGCCAATATTTCTGATCTCCAAGCTAGGAAGCATGCACAGAACTTGGACATTTGTTCCTCTTTCTTAAAACTATTAGCTAGGGCCATCAAGAAAAGTGCTTTTCCATTTTTTTTCAAATTTATGAATAAAACAAAAGTACAATTTCTTCAGGAAAAAATATGCAGTTAACTCAGCCTCTTTCCTTGGCCAGGTTCTTCATGCAATGTTACACAAAAAGACCAGGAAACAGAGGGAAAAAAAACCCCAAACATGTTTAAACAAGATGTAAGGTTAGTGCTTGATGTTTCAAGCTTTCTTTAGTCCTCTCTTGTTTCTGCATAAGTAAGATTATTGTTTCTTAACCAGAAGTTATATTTATATAACAAAAAATTACTGAGGAATAAGTAAACATCATTTTCATCAAATAAAAGTTAATACAAGAATCATAACAATCTAATATTTGAAATATTTTAGAACAGTCTGTGTGCAAAGCATCTAAGTATATAACTTTTTGCCCTTACAGTTTGAAAGAAATTAGATTTCCTAAAACAGATGCAGAAGTAAATTTTGATGTGTATAGTACACAAATAATATTGATGCTGATAGAGAATAGCAGATACAGGACTTTGCTGGTAGGGAAGAAATACAAGAGCTAAAGTTGCAGAAGAGGCAGAAGGGATAGATCTTGAAGTTCCTTGCTGCAGTTCACAAGATTAAAATTTAAGCAACCCAGAGTGAAAATGAGCAAAATTTACATTCAAATATTTCTGGCTGTTCAAATTTAGTCTCCTGTTAAAGCTCTATTAAGAACCTTTCAGAGGCAAACAATGGGCTTTTCAAAAATAAGACAGCAAATCTCTGATAAAAAGAGCCAACTTCAAGTCAAACAAATGAAGATTATTAAACATCTTTTTCATAACTGAAAGCACGAAAGAATTTTTTTCTTCTTAAATATGTAAGAATTCATACATAGCTATCAGTCAATAAATATCAATAGATCTAAGGGAAAGCATTTAGTAGTTTTGTATTTTAAATTGGTTCATATGTGTCTGAAATAATCCAACTGCATTTCACTATTTTTATATTTAAAATAACAAAGTTCCTTTATATATATATTTTTAGGTGACTGCCAATTCTAAGAAGTGATTCTATTTCACATAGATAGAGTTATAAAAGAAGTTACATAATGAAAACACCTTCACTAGAAACTGAAGGTAAAGTCCTTCCTGCTTTTAGTAAGTCTGAACAACAAACCTCTACCTTAACACAGTAAAATAAGAGAATCCATCAACCCTGAACTATGGGCTCAGAAACTACAGCCAAGGAATCGCTTCAGGGCAACTGCCACGTCAGCCTACTGGCTGGTAAACCACCAAGCCTCTCAGCCTTCCCTGAAGCGTTTTAAAAACAGACCCAGAGAAGACAAGAAACAGCCAAGTAGAGCATCAGCTGCAGGACAGGGGCTGAGCACTCTCCAGTAATTTCAATTTCTGATTAATTTTTAGACTAAACATCTACATGCATCTTGTTACTAGAAGCTAAAAAGTTATTACCAGAAGTTATTAGCCACAACCTTTTTCCCTTTGAAGGCAGCAGGAAACAACTTACATCAGTGTTAATGGAGGCAAGAAGAACAGCTGCTGCTATTATTGCTAAATCTCTTCAGTGCTCAGCTCTTGGCCCACTCCTTAGAAGAAACCGTTGAAGAAAATTACGCAGTTTCTGCTCAGGTTTACTACCACGCTGGCTTCTAACCAATTGCCAACCAGACAAATACAAGTTAGATATTTGAGGTCCATGAGAAGCTTTCCCCTGTTGTGACCCATTTGCCACCTGCAATCTATGAGAACAGAATGCAGTCCATGAAAGGATCACAAAACGAATAAAAAAAAATAACACCTTCCATTCAATGCACATTCATAGACATGATAAAATGGGAGGGAGGAATGAAGACATAAAAAATATTCAAGCATTAGTCCCATGTTTTAGTAAAGAAAAGCCTTTGTGATTAGGTTACAAAATAGCACATATGGATATTTCTTTCAATAAAGTAACATGACTCATGGCTTTTTGTTTTTACTTTTCTATAATCAGTAAGATCACTTTAGATTAAAGAAGGTGTAGAAACACTACAGTAAAGAATGATGTCTGCAGGTTTATAGCATACACAAAAATGCCTGTGTAGCATGTGCTGTATGATCCCTCATACAAACAAAGCAAGAAACAGAAGACATTTGAGCCCGAGAAACCAAACTCTGACACTGCCCAGGTCCTTCAGCAGGATGTGTGCCAGACAGTAATATTAAGCTTTGTATACTTTAGGAGAAATTGTTCCACCCCAACAGAGACCTTCAAGTAAGACTGTGTATTATACACATGAAGCTAAGTAGTGGAAGAGGTGCCATATTTTCCATGAACAAAACCTTAAATATCTTCTTTACTTGCAACTTCCAGTGTAGTTTTTCTATATGCAATTAATTTTGGACTCTAGAACGTTTTTACTCCTATTACGAACAATACTACTAAAGTCACTTTCCTTGGCATACAAAAATGTCCTAAATTTTCCCACTCAGTCCCTTTGGATTCTTATATATCAAAAATTCATGCAAAGAAAACCATGTCTAGAATACAAACTGTGGAATTAGATAATTGTGAAAAAACTCTACTTAACTGCAGTGTCCCAAGTCTAAGCCTACCAGCTGAAATTGGCATGTAACTAGAAAGGAACCGACTGAAAGTAGTCTGGAATTATAGATTCCATCCTATCCCAGAAACATTTACTGGTGCAACTTGTAAAAGGGTTGAGACTGACTCGCAAGCATTAGGCAGAGACAGCACCATCTCTGCAATGGAAGCATTCTTGTTCCTACCATTACATGTTGTTACTATAATTTTGTGGATCATTTATGAGGTCATGCCCCTCCTACAGTAAAGCAATCAAAGTGTATTAGTTAAGGCAGCAACTGAATATACAATTAAGAGGCATGGGAAAGGGTCCCCCTATGTTCCTCAAGTTAATTCCCTTTAGTTTAGCAAAACCAAGTTATGCACCAGGTCACGTAATATTATTATTATTATTACTATCAATATAACTTCTTATATTATTGCATAACATTATATATATGCACTCCTTACATTGTTCAGAGTCCAATTATACAAGTTGATTCAGACAGACTGTACAGAAATCAAGTCTACCACATGTAGTTATTACTGTGCTATGCCTAAAAGATTTAAAGGGCTTTATAGCTTATTTTAAATGGTCAAAACCACTCAATTCATCCCACAAACAACAAGGAGCACAAATTTTCTGGAAGATGTCAGTAATTGTGCAAAATTTTTGCATTTTACTTGTAGAAATGGGAAGTAAAGAAGAAGCTCTCTAGGTAACTAGCACTCTCACAGTTTCTACGGATGCAATTAGTATCTGAAGGCAGCTACACAATTGCTTAGTCCAAAACAAGCCTGTAAAATCTTAAAACCTAACATAAAATTTTTTACATTCACTATTTTATCCTCCTGAAAAGGCTACATTAACACAAACTGGGACTGGAGTCTAAATTAACAGATACAATAAGCCTAAAAAAAAAGACAGCTGCCTTGGTAATAAAAGAGGTATATTTTTTCTAAGTAACTCACTGAACTATAGCAAAAAAAAAAAAATTACAGCACTTGAAAAGAGGACTTTTGACTTCACAGTACACTTTGGAGGAGAAGTTGCCTCTTGTTATGTAGCTTACTAGTGTTGATGAAAGCCTACAACACAGTATAAAATCATGCATCAAGGTCACGCATTTCAAACCCATGAAAAGCAAGCTGGTTAAATTCAATTATCTGTTTAATGCCATCTTAGTTCCAAACAACTCAAATTTTACATCCAAAAGCTTTAAGTTAGGCCTTAAAAAGTATTTAAAGGAAAATAAATACAATTCGTGGGGAATTGCTAATTCTGAGAGAGTCAGTGATTCTTTTAAGTCAACTCCAACCTTGCCTATTCATACTCTAATAGTTGAACTGCAGCAGCAGAATCGAAAATAGACACTACCAGATCCACACAACATGTAGACAAGGTTTCAATCAAATCAGAAACACCATAAAATCAAACTGAAGGGTTTAGATATCTCACGTACCACAGGCCAGCAACAGGAATGAAGTGGTGCTCCAGCCTTTTAAACCAGAGAGAATACAAAACAACCCTACTCTACAGCTTGGTTGTCTGCAAACAGCTTTTAAGATTTCAGCTAAGGAAAATATTCTTTCAAACACAGCCAGTCCTACAAAGATACAAAAAGCATCGCCAAATACAAACTTAAGGAACTACTGCAGTAAAGCACTTTTTTTCTCTATGTAGGATCTTGCTAGAAAACAGAAGGAGCTACAGAGGTAAGGATCTGGGCAGCAGAAGCATTTTTTTTTTTGTGATGTAAGGGATTGAAAACATTTTTTTCCCGTTTTCTACTCCCCGGTTAACGCTGCTAAAAACATGCAGGACAGATGGATGTAACTTCCAAAACATTGCTTGTGCATCACCTTAGTCAACATTGCTCTGTATCAAATACCCTCAAGGTATCTTGAAGACAAAAAAATCCCCAAACCAATATGGCCAGCATGAGCAATTGCCTTTCTAACTGAAAGGGCTCAAACCTCAAACAGCACATAAATACCCTAGAAAAACATTAATTAATGACCAAAAGTTTTTTCCCACAGAAGATACAACTGTGAAGAGAGCTTCACAAGGAAGAAAAATACAGAAGACATCTGTAAATGTCCAGCAGTGCCTGTAAAAAAATACTCTATTAAGGAAAATTTCTTTTCCATTGTGCTGCCTGGCATCAAGCCTAATTACTGTGGTAAAAAAGAAAAATGGATGAAAAATTATCTGCACAGCTTTAACTCTCTATAAGCTTGAAAATTATATTTGCTCTCTACAAATGTTAATTTCTTTGCAAAAAAAAAATAATCTAGGATTGCTGAGAGGTTAATGAGATATATTTTAAGTAATATTTTAATATATTTCATTATAGCAAGACAGTAATTACATTTTATTAATAAGTAAGCAGTAAATCCAAAGTTATGCTTTTTATGGACCTATTCCCCTAAACATTTCCAGCCATTTTATAATAATTACCAAGTCCCTACCCAAATAAAATTCTGAGTGGAAATTGCTTCATATTCAGCTCCTACAGTGTTTGGTTCTGACTCCAGAAAACTGATTTAATGGTTAAGACACTAACTAACCTGAGCTGGTTTAATTTTCGACTGCATTTTTTGGGTTTGGTTTCTCAAGAGTCTCTAACCCCTCTATACTGCACTTCTTGCTTCTTAGCCTGAACATGCTGCTATGCCCATTCCAATGATTATCTGCTGGCTTGAGCACCCAGTCAGTTCTATACTTTAATATTAAGTCTATTTAACAGATGGTTCAAACGAGGCTCCTAAGTGTTTTGCCCATCATAATAATGCAAAGACATGAACGGAAGAAAATGATGCTATAAATTGTGCAAGGATATCCACAGAATTTAAAAAACCTTTGCCGTGCTCAGTTAAGTCTAACAGCAGGCGGATGACCAAGTAAGCAAGTCTCTGAACGGAAACAGGTGACTTTGACATCAATCTAGCAACTCTGACATCAAACTCTTTTTTTCCCTCAAAGTGAGAGAATAGTTAACAAAGCTACATAAATTTCTATTAGAACTTCTGATATAAGGTTGAGGTATAATTAACAAATTGACAGCTTTACTTAAAGGAATTCACCTTGAGGGATGTTGCAGGATATCAAGCTGTACTTGTCTCTGCTGGGGAAGAATAACAGCAGCTCTGAAATTACATGCTTGTTCTGTATCCTGTCAGCATTCTATTTTATTAAATTTGCCAGTGAGAAACAGACACTATGTTTGGTTTTTTCCTGACAACAGTTCAATGGGGAAAGGCAAGAAGCTTGAAGACAGCTCAAGAAGGCTTAATTGCTTGACAAAATGGGACGCTGCAGGACTCAGCCTGCATGCAAAGTAGCAGATGGCCAAAATACCTATAAATTTCAGTAAGCTTAGGACTGTTCCCTAAATCATATTGCTATTACACTGCACAATGACAGTACTTTCTGGGAGGAGGTCAGCACCTTCACATAACAAATGGCACACAACAGATGTCAGGAGCATTACTGCCACTGTGCCCACCTCCTAAAGGTTAGCTATGAAATGAGCAAGGTACCCACTCAGTTATCCACGAGTTGCAGATTCTGTTTTCTGGCATGAAAAAGTCTACAGAAGGTAGTCTTCTAGTAAAGCTGCAAAGCAAGGGAAAGAATGTTAAAAAAAGGACCCTTGGAGAAAAACAAAAGGTTTTTTTCCTGCCAGAAGTTGTTTTCTCTTTGGATTGGTAAATATTAGCTATAACTACTAAAGGTCTTTCATGACAATATTTAATGTTTTATTCTTGGTGCAATCTGATGAGAAAACATCATGACATATTTTCTTTTCTTTACTTATAGTAACCTATGTATGGAATACTTTTAGCTAGGAAACCATTTTAAGGATTTACTTGACTTTCTCTTTCTACTTCCATCCCAACCCTTTACGGGGCTTTAAACAGCTTCCTTAAGTTATCAAAAATTCAAGATTTGCCTTCAACATGACCATGACACGCCCATATTCACAAGTACCATTCATAATGAATCCACAACTAAGTGTTTTTCTCCTTACTCCCAGGTTTCAGGAGCATGGCTTTTTCTCCCATTGTTAGATGCAAGTTACCTTGTTTATATGGATTAGCTGCATTAGTGCTGTGACCCTTACAAGCTGTGATGATAAGTAGCTAATTATCTTCTCCCTCCTTTCCATTACCCTTCTTCAATACAAGTTGTTCTTGTCTTTTTTCCACTGCCCCACTTCCTGACCTTACAGACCTATTGATCTTCTAACATTTCAGGAGACAGCTGTAGAACGTGTAGTAGGCTATTAGTTGTCTTATTGCATCTTCAGAAATTGATGATTCTGTTGTTGTCAAATCAAACATAATCAGATATATAATTTCATCTTGTAGCTTTAAGTAACCATTACCGCATTGTAAAGGCTACACAGTTAAATCAGTGGCTCCATTTCTGAATCACGTCAAGAACTGGTGTTGGATTAGAAGCAGACAAGACAACAGAATGACTGGTCACTATGGATAGATTTTCCTACCTTACTCTTCCGCAGTTTTCAGGCCAAACCAGCTTTTACTGTAATCAATTTGAGGGAATGAACAGATGAGAGTACAACTTTCCCACCATTCTTAACAGCAAATTACTAAGGAAAACAGTATTGACCTGTGAAGTAACCATCTTAGACCATGCTTGTTAATCTGCACCTCTCTCAAAATGAATTTTGGAAAGGGCAAGAGCAAGACAGAAAGCAGAATCAAGCAGATTTAGTGCTATTCTTCCTACCTTGCAAGTTAATTCTCAGGAAGAGAATACAAAGAACCAACCAACCAGCTATTTAAAGGAGCTATCTCACTATTAGGAACCATAGCGAAAGAACCATAGTGTAAGCTATGTACATTAGGCCGCAGAGATAAAATTGTTCTGTATGGTTGTGGGTAGGATTAAGTATCATCTAGGAGATAATGAGCACTCTCTGTTCTTGCTGAGTATCATTTTGTACAAAATAGCAATGGAAAGGATTTTCCTCATTAACGAATCATGATGGGGGAAAGAATGAAACTTAAGACAGCTAATTTTTCCAGGATTATAATGTTCTTCATTTTTAGGTCATTTGAGTTCCATATTAATTAATGGAAAGATGGAACCTTTACAATCCCCCTGATCCCTCTCTCATTACATATGTAATTGTAAAAGCTACCTTGCTGTAATAAAAAATTAATCTCTGTACTTATTAGGGGATCACAGACTCGTAGTGATGGATGACCATGTGTCAGAGCACATTTCCACAGTACGCTGTAATATCACTGAGTCATCATCTGGAATGGGAAAGCACAAGTCCAGAATCTTAGCTAGACCACATCTTCTTCTTTGTTTGTTTGTTTGTTTGTTTTAAATGTACTTGCTAAAGTAGATTCTCTGTCATACCATATACAGAGATACTTGACATGTTAATTGAGCAGTCATACCTCATTGAATAATTCTGCATATGTACAAATACACAGAACTGTAACTATCCTCTGAAACTTTCCTTAAGGGCAAGTTAAAGGCAGAATTCATTATGCCCAGGAACAGTAGTACAGGAGTACATGGGCATGAATGTTGTGCAGATTTTAACAAAAAAGCCTGGAGAGATATTACTTCATTGCAGTCGATATGAGAGTACTTACTTTGTAATGCAGTAATGACAGAAATCAGAACACATGTTAACTTAACTGAAAATATACTGATGCAGTTTATTTCATCTGCAGACAAAAAAAATTGGCACGTATCTTTATTCAGCTGGTGTTCAAATATAACATAAATGAAGAGGAACCTGGACAGGCTTGAGAGGTGGGCCCGTGCAAACCTCATGAAGTTCAACCAAGCCAAGTGCAGGGTCCTGCACCTGGGACGTGGCAATCCCATGCACAAATACAGGTTGGACAGAGCATGGCTAGAAAGCAGCCCTGAGGAAAAGGACTTGGGGGTGTTGGTGGATGAGAAGCTCAACATGAGCTGGCAATGTGCGCTGGCAGCCCAGAAAGCCAACCACATCCTGGGCTGCATCAAGAGAAGCGTGGCCAGCAGGTCATGGGAGGTGATTTTGCCCCTCTACTCTGCACTCGTGAGACCCCACCTGGAGTACTGTGTCCAGCCTTGGAGACCTCAACAAAGGAAGGACATGGATCTGCTGGAATGGGTCCAGCAGAGGGCCACAAAGATGATCAGTGGGATGGAGCACCTCCCCTATGAGGACAGGCTGAGAGAGCTGGGGTTGTTCACCCTGGAGAAGAGAAGGCTCCGGGGAGACCTTATAGCGGCCTTTCAATATCTGAAGGGAGCTACAGGGGAGCCGGAGAGGGACTCTTTGTCAGGAAGTGTAGTGAAAGTACNAGGTGGCCCTGCCCAGGGCAGGGGGGTTGGAACTAGAGGATCGTTAAGGTCCCTTCCAACCCAAACCATTCTATGATTCTATGATTCTGTAACTTCCAATATGGCTTTTTACTCTTCCTTTCTGTGCTATGTGATCCAGGACATAGGTCCAGGACAATCTACAAATACATCTGGAAGATACATTTATCTATTTACAATAGCTACTTACAAGTATTTCTAGATTAAAAGCAAAACAAAGCATACGAGACTGAAAAAGTGTGTCAGTCAGCAGCTTTCCCTAAAAAGAAGTAAAAAGAAGCAAACAAAAAACCCCCAAGTTCTCAGAAGTCTGGGCTGGAAGCTATAGAAAAATCTAAGCTCAAAATGACTGCATTCACTCAACCTAAGATTCCTAAATCTTTTATTAAGAACAATTTTCACACAGAAAGATAAGTGCAGTTCTTTCAAATATCCTACCTCTCAAAAGCTCATCACCCTGATCATGGAAATTACAACGTGCAGGTCAGCCAACTTAAAAGTCTTAAAATAAGAACTCCTTTTAATCTTTGGAGAAAGACTAAAGAAACACTAGCTCCTTGGTTTTTTTATCTGAAGGGAAACTGTCAGTGCTACTGACAAGCTTTAAAAGATGAATGCACATAAATATCCAAATAAAAATTATACAATACAACCAATGCACTAGCAGATATATATATATGTACACAAAGGCACATACATTCTCAGCAAGTTCTATGCAACTTACATGAAGCGTTCTTCTGGAAAGAGAGAAAAAAATCCAAACCAAAACAAAAAAACCCCTCAAAAGTTTAATCTATGCTATGTATCTAATTGCATATGCATATTCCATATAAGTATGCAAAAATCAGTCTCTCACACACACTACTGATAAAGAATGTGCGAATCTCCCATACCTCTGAAAAGAGAAAACAACTTGCAAAACAGTGCCATTTGTTGATTCTTAGGAAAGGAAGGTTTATAGCGGGAAATCCCAGTCTTTGGATCAAAGTGGTCAAAATCAGCATCACATTAGTATCAATGGGCTGGTGCTGCTTTGCCATTCTACGTACTTCTCTATAAATCAAATTTTGCATGTATACCCTTTACAGAATATTTTCCCTTCATCCTATCCAACACAAAATGATGAGTTTCACTTACACTTCGTTGTGTCCTCTTTTGTAGGGCCCCACTTACATTCATTAAATAAAAAAAAAAAGAAGTTTTTGAAGTTCTAACTAAGCAATTAACATTTGCAGTGCTTATCCAGCCTGAGTTATGTATGAAGTTATTTTACTTTCTCAATAATTATCAAGTAGAAAATACAGAGCAGCAAATATTTATTTTTTGAGAAAGATCATAACATAATGTAAACTCAAAAATAAAGGTATGGAATTCACATCTTCAAGCTTCACTACTGCTGGACATTATTCATGTAACAGGCTTAACAACTACTTGTCGGGGAGTGACTGTAACCAATAAAGGGTACCCATGGTTATTCATCTTCTGCAAAAGCAAATGTGATTTGCTGGGGGACAACAGCCATTTCAGAGACCTATGCAGTGCTTTTGCATTAAGGCTAAAGAAATCCACAGTAAGACATTTACTGTAGACATGTAAGCAGAACACAGGAAGAGCAAACTCATTATTTCTTACCATTGTTCCACAAAATTTCAGTATCCACAATCTAACAAGTATCAGTCTTTAAGGACCTAAAAACCACTGATTTCTTTAGTATTTTATGCTTGCTATCACCGTTCACCTAAGCAAACAAGGCGAGAGTAACTAACTGTTTGGAAACTGCAACCTTTCTGTTATTTACATCAGAAATTAAATACCTGTTTTAGTCTTTAAGTACCGCTACAATGCCCTCTTTCCCTATATTTTTTGAGTTCTGATTTACTTTAATTAATTGTTTACTTTAGCCTAAGCATTAGAATTAACAATCAACATCCACCTGACATCAAGAAGAAGAAGTGAAGACAGTCAATAACCAAATTCTCCACTTTTAAAATGAAAGAATTATGTTAGGCACTTCATAGCACTAGAATGTCTTGCTAAGGCCCCAACTCTTTGTGAAGACCTGACAGTCATTTAACTGTGCTAGATGTTAGTAACTGCAATCTGTTACATGTGATTAGTTTTTGGACAAAACCTATTCAAAGCAAATCTGTTCTATGTTTAAGCATACTCAGGATGAGCATCGGTAGTTTAAACATCATCTGAGATGATATAAGACACAGCCAAATGTGTTGTGCTCTTCTTCCCCTAAAATATATCCAAGAAGTTTTACGGGCGTAACAGGGCAGACTGAACTCTGTAAAGGATTTATTTTCACTCAGATTTACAAAGCTGAAGTGAACTGCACACTGAAGTGCTTATGTCTTTCCACTAACAATAAAGGTTGTGCAAATGATTAGCTCAGATGCTATGTAGACTGCGTTTATACTGTGGTTTCGCAAAGCTAGACAAGTTTAATACCCCTCACAGGAGTGTAACCTGTGTGTTTTCCTTGGCCTTTGAAACTGCTTTGAACTATTCTGTTTTGAACTCTCTGCCAGAACACCTGTTTCTTTGTCCTCGTTCTCTTGAAGATACTAGCAGAAAAGGTCATTTGTACTAACAAAGCCATGCCAGCTTTAAAATTTTAATCATAATTAAACTGTAGAAAAACACTTTAATGAACAGACCAACACCTGAGTATTTAAAGAATGGCTTTATATTTACAGAAAGTACTGGTAGTTAAGAATATTCAAAGTTAACAGTTTTCATATAAGAGGACAGCACAAGGCCTGGTGCAACTCAAACACTTAAAAATAAAGCTAAACAATGCATATGCTTTCTAACTGTCATGTAGAAATTGGTACATTTTCAACAGATAGTAATTCAATATTTCCGATGGCAGGAGAGAACAAGATTTCAAAATGTCACACAGAGAAATCACACAGGGAAAGAATCCAGATCTCCCAGTTCCTAAATCTTACATTCAGTGCATTAAGCCTCTTCAATTTTTTTCAGGAAGCATAGTTTAATACAACTGAAATTCCTGCATTTCATTCCCCAAAATTTATTATTTTTATTTTTTTTT
>VXAK01023299.1:4405-19638 GCA_013399435.1 Arenaria interpres
AAAACTGTCCTAAATATTATTTTTATTTAAAATGCTGTTCAGCAACTAAATATAATGAGAGCAGAGAGAATAAATAGAGAGTAATTAGGTATACCAAGAGAGAAGAGATGCTCCTGAGGCATCGTGCACCTGAAAGTAATTTTATTGGAGAAAAAAAAATAAAATCAGAATGGGCCTCACAATGAGACACTGCAATAATAGCATGCAATTTACATATTGCTTTTCTTAAAAAAAAATAACATGTGAGATCCTTAATAAGCACTAAATATTCCTAGGGTAATTAAGATTCAAAATTACTAGAGAAGTATATATATACCAAGCACTCACTAAACTACCCAAAAAGCCATTTAGTTTGGTTAGTTCATTTAATGAAAAATGCCTCAATAAATCTCTCAAGTTTAATGAATTTTATGCATACTTGTTGCTCTCCTAAAAATGATCTGGCAAGTAAAGTTTTTGTGATGAAATCCAATAGGTTCGTTCTCTGTTGTCTCTACAGAGATTTTGAGTAGGCTGGGACACACCTCCTCATGTAAACTCTACCATACTCCTCCTTTTCAAATGTAAATGGTGCGTGAGAGCAGAACTATTTAATTTGCCCACTTAATCTTCTTAATATTTTGAATATGCCAGAATTTGGTCACAATGAAGAAAGCTTTTCTCTTGTGGCACAGTATTACCTTTATCTACTGTATTTCAGTATCTATTTGCCATGCTCATTCACCCTAATTAGGGCTTTACTGAGCAAGAATGTAACAATTACTGGGCTCTCTAGCCAGTATAACATTGCTTCTTCTAATCAGCATGTTGTAAAAAGATCAAAAAACCAAACAAACCACCCAACCAAAAAAACCCCTGAAACCTAAAACCATCAAGTTATTTTAACACAGTACCATGACAGGCAGTTATTATCAGAAATAGTGATACACACTATACTGTCAAACCATATTCTTAGTAAATACATGAGCTAGAATTACAAGAGATGGTACTCTTCCCTTTTAAAAATCCAAGTCCACACTCAAATGTAAAACTTGAATTTTTCCACAACTGAAAAGAAGCCAGAGCAATGAAGAAGTGCAAAAGAGCAGCAACTTACATTTGGCTTCAGAAGCATCTACTACTTGAATTGTTTTTTCTGACTTAATGGCATCTTACTCTTACTGATTACGAACCTTTCCCATCAGGTATCTATACTGGTTGGAGAGACTCCACTGAGAAGAGCAGACTTTTGTATAAATATTAATGTTTTACACCTACAAAGGCAGTCAGCTGTGGAAAACAGTTTTTTCTTCAAAACTTTATTTTGATTTTCTGTGGCTCCACCCAGTATTGCATAAATTGAGTTAGCTACAGGATTCACTTGCAGATTTTCGGAATTTGAAAACAACTTAACTATTCAGAACATCTTCTGACATTTACATTTAATATAGTCTTAACATGCTCACAGCAATCAGTGAGTTATGGTCTGATAAAAAAAAGGAGGAAAGTGGAAGAAAAGCAAGTTGGAAAGCATACAAGTATTGTGATTATACTGATAAAGTCCTCAGAACTGGCAAGTTACTGAATGTGTCTAACATGTAGAGTCAATACTTTGCTTTAAATCTGACCAGCAATTTGCAAGTTACAATCAGCAAAATAAATGGAATATATATAGCAATCAGTAAATATATGGATCTCCGTCAGACATCAGTTAAACATTCATCAGATTTCAGTTACAAGCACCTAAACGAAGACAGGTTTAACTTGAATTAGTACTTTTCAACTTTGCCACAAGTCCTTTTACTTGTGAAGTGTCTTGCTTCCCTGTGCTAGAGTCTCAAAGATCTTTTATTAACATATTTGTAATTTGATGGTTTGCTATTTATAACTAAGTGTTAGGAAGTCTTAACTCCTCTTGTATAAAGCTTCCAGAGTTCAAAATTTTCCTCAAGCCCCAGTGACATTCTGAACATATGATGCAATCTCCACACAGCTGAATATATATTAACCTTCAGTGAACAGGGCCAGGAGTACAGGTTTGGAATACAGGAAAATATTAAAAAAATTTTTTCCTGTTTGTTGAGCTGGTATACTAGCTAGCACAAAGATCACCGTTTTTTTGTTTACATGGTATTCAGACCTGAATTTCTATCTCAGATATTTAAATGGCACTGATTGTGCCATTTAAAAGGCAAACTGTGAGCAACCTGGTCTCTGCCCATAGCAAGGGGGTTGGAACTGGATGATCTTTAAACTCCCTTCCAACTCTACCCATTCTATGATTCTAAAAGACCAAGGGAATCTTCTGCATTAAAATATTGTACTTTTTCAGCACTATTGGAAAATGCTCAAAATATACAGTAATACATGGTAAAGAAGCATGTATAAAATAAAATGTCATGCAAATGCGCCTTAGATTCTAACTAATGCTGAACAAGATGGAGTAGTAGGCACCCCAAAGATTTTGAGAGGCAATATAAAACTATGAAAAAGTTTCTTTTAAACTTCTTGTAAACTGCAGAAGTTACAAGAACAAGAAGTTACAAGCTTACAAGAAAATTTGAAGCAGAACATGGAAAAGTTGAAAGTTAGCATTTTTTAAAGGCTTTTTTCGTTTGGGTTTTTTTTTTGGTAGGTTCGTTTGGTTTGTTTGGTTTTTTAAATTATATGGAAGTAGAGCACAACAGAATTTTTAAGCATGTCCAACAAAATTTAGAAACTTGAGTGGACCTTTTTTGCCATTATAAAAATCTGAGTATGTAACATTCATAAGATTCATTTCTCAAAACCGGTGCATGCAGTAAAACATTTTTCTTGATTACCTATCATGTTTCACCCATTAAACTATGAGCTTCCTCAGAGGCTAGAAACAAATCACAAGCCATGTTTAATGTGCAAAAGCACCAAGAATAATTATGAAAAACTACAGAAAACCCGAGAGACAGTATTTATGTTCTGTTAAGACAGCAAGTCTCACTAGAATGGGAGTAGATGGAAAAAGGAGACACCAGATTTTTTTTTTAGGAGCAATCATACATTTAAAAGGTAGGGGTGTTTGGTTTTTGTTTTTTTTTTTTTTTCCCTCTGTGAAAGTGAGAGTTACTCTGGAAATTAAATGCACCTTACAACACAGTGAGAGCAATTATGTGAATTTTCATCAAAGCATTTTATGAGCAACAATCCAATGATTACTAAAGAGCAGAATGGAACTCCAAATATTTAAGTCAGATGATGAACATGGTTTTATGCTGGTACCTTCGAGAGGCCTAGACACTAGTAAGAATAGAACATGCTGATTTTAGTCCTACACAAGGATTAGGTTTACATCCCTGTATTTGTACACAGCATAGAGATGTTGGGTAGAAAGAAATACTGCATAGGGATAAAACACAGAACACACAAATTATGATGAGAGAAGGTATTAAAGATCTTAATCATCTTTAAAAATTGCTTATTTCCCCAATATGCTGTGATTAGTGGAAGTAGAAAGCTTATCCCCAGCAGGTTTGGCAGGAGAGGTAAGTATCTGATGTGAACCTCATGAGGTTCAACAAGAGCAAGTGCAAGGTTCTGCACCTGGGCTGGAACAATCCTCACTATCAGTACAGACTAGGGGATGAGGTATTAGAAAGCATCCCCAAGGAAAGGGACTTGGGGGTGCTGGTGGACAAGTTCTTTACCGTGAGGGTGGTGGAGCACTGGAACAGGTTGCCCAGGGAAGTTGTTGAGGCCCCATCCCTGGAGATATTCAAGGTGAGGCTCGATGAGGCCCTGGGCAATCTGGTCTAGTTGGGGGTGTCCCTGCTGACTGCGGGGAGGTCGGACTAGATGACCTTTGGAGGTCCCTTCTGGCCTGGACAATTCTATGATTCTATGATCATTCAATAGGACCCTAAAATGGCAGCTTGAAAAGCAACACTGAACAGCCCTCAAAAGACAAATTCAATGATACTCAGCAAGGAGTATAAAGAACACAGATTCTGAAGAGAACAACACTGGGTGAAAAATCGATGGTCCTGCAGAATGTGAGAAGACAGAGAAAGTGGAATGAATAGAAGAACATTCATTGCAGTCATTTTTAGAAGGCTGCACTCTTGAGTGTAGAGGATATGTTTTTGTATCAAAGCACTTAAGAGCTATTCTGCTCCAACACTGACTTTCTGGGTGATGTTGCGCAAGTCACTTCAGCTGGGTGTCTTTTCACTTTCTCCATTTGCTGATCTTGTCAAATTAGCTTGCAACTCATCAACAGAATGATTTGCTTTCAAAATTCACCTAAAAAGGATGTTCAGGAAAGTTAATTCAAATTAAAATCCATCACCCATCCAGCGTGACCTGGACAGGCTGGAGAGCTGGGCAGAGAAGAACCCAATGAGGTTCAACAAGGGCAAATGTAAGGTCCTGCACCTGGGGAGGAAGAACCCCAGGCACCAGTACAGGTTAGGGGTGGATCTTCTGGAAAGCACTACTGAGGAGAAGGATCTGGGAGTCCTGGTAGACGGCAGGCTCTCCATGAGCCAGCAATGTGCCCTTGTTGCCAAGAGGGCCAATGGAATCCTGGGCTGGGAAGAGTGTGGCCAGTCGGTCAAGGGAGGTCATTCTCCCTCTCTACTCTGCACTGGTGAGGCCACAACTGGAATACTGCGTCCAGTTCTGGGCTCCCCAGTTCAAGAGGGACAGGGAACTACTGGAGAGAGTCCAACGTAGCGCAACTATGATGATTAAAGCATTGGAGCATCTCCCTTATGAGGAAAGGCTCAGAGAGCTGGGGCTCTTGATCCTTGAGAAGACTGAGGGGAGACCTCATCTATGTTTACAAGTTCCTAAAGGGTGGGTTGAAGGATGATGGAGCCGGACTCTTTTCAGTGGTTTTCAGCGACAGGACGAGGGGCAACGGCATAAGCTGGAACATAAGAAGTTCCACTCAAATATGAGGAATAACTTATTTACGGTGAAGGTGACAGAGCTCTGGAACAGGCTGCCAAAAGAGGTCATGGAGTCTCCTTCTCTGGAGATTTTCAAGAGCCGCCTGGATGCAGTCCTGAGTAATGTGCTCTAGGCAATCCTGCTTAGCAGGGGACTTGGCCTAGATGATCTCTAGAGCTCCCTTCTAACTCTGTCAAATCCATGAATCCGTAAAATGAATTAAAAGTCTGAAGTTTCTGAGCATACAGTTAAGTATAGTAAAGCCTTACATAAATTTCTCAGAGATACCAAATATTTAGATTCAACTTCATACCTCCAGTCAGGACGCTGAAGTTTTCTCATGCCTTACGTTGGCCTTCAATGCATGTTCACCAGCAGATTTCCACACTGAATGTTTTATTACAAGCCTGGATGTATAAAGTTACTACTTTACTTATTATTGCCTTTACTGCTTCAAGTAGTACTAAAATTCCCACTCCAAAAGAGCTTCTTTGTTTTAAGAACTAGATTCAGGATTTTCCATTTGCAAAAATACACCATATTAATATGCGGCGAACTAGCTGCAGCCCACCAAATTAACCTAACGCTCCTTTTCCATTTTAGTACACCTCTTGGAAAGCCTTACACCAATAACCCTACTATATATACTGACTTTCACGGACAAATCATTAATCTTCCCCACACTGCTTATCTCTAGGATAATGTTTGATATAATTCTAAGAGATTTTCGTTTCAGAACCAATTGTAAATCTCAGCATGGGGTTATATACAACTTCAATGAGAAAGTCTCACCCAAGAATCTGTTGACGTGCACTTGTTTAGATTTGCAGTATTTTCCTTATGGGGATGGGAGCTGAAGGAGAAAGCTTAGTTGACAACAGAAAATTTAAGAAGAAGTGACATTTTCCTGCTAATCATATTGATATGACTATATATGAAATCTGACTTAACTGCTCATGGCATTTTTATTTACCTTTAGAAATTTCAAGGCAAACCCTCTTGTTCTCTCTGTATAGGTGCTTTTCACTGCATTTAGTGAGTTGCAGCAATTAATGCAAAGCAAGAAAGCAGCTCTGTAAACCTGCTGACAGCCGTTTAATGGGAGAGGTGGCAAGTGGTGGACATGTCCTGGCAGTGTGCTTAATGGATACACAAACACCCACAGTCGTCAGCCTAAAGTGATGCTGGCAGAAAATTAACTGAGAGATACAAAGCTCATTTAACAAAGAGACCCACAGCAATCTGGACAATATAAGACTGTGTAAAGGTTAGGAGAGGGAAAATGAGAAGATGCATTTCTTTGAGGAGATGGCAGTCTTTAATTTCACAAGTCATTTTATTTAGTCTTGTTGCTTCAGTGCACAAACCGTCGCCTCTGCTTTGCAAAGCAAATGCTTTTGTACAGATCTGTAAGCTCCCCGGATAGAGCATGTCACAGACTTGCTTGAGTTAAAAGGAGATTTTCATGTTAATAACACTGCCACCATATCATGTTTTCTTCAGACACTTCAGAATGTGGCTGTAATAGAAATCCCTCTCACATTATGACCATTTCAAAACTCAAACCTCAACCACTGTCAGACCTATTGTAATTACTGACAGAAAAGCAAACCAGTATATTGACTTGTGCCAACTACTGGCATTGGGAAATAAAGAGGAAGACCTATCAACAGTGACTAAAAACAAATCAAAAAACTGTACTACATGCTTAAATAAGAAAAAAAACAATTTTTTATCTATTCATGCTGGTAACAACCAGCCACCCAAACAGTGCAGGGTTGCTGTTCTACCACACAAGGTATGATGTAAACAAAAGAGAACGTGCAGAGGCAAGACTGCAAAAAGTCTATTTGAGATATTACAATATTTGAAGTAGGCTGTAAAGAAATCACAAGATCAAAGTCTTCTGTAACATTTCTGTGGGATTCCGTCTTTGTGGTGACTAAGATAAAAGAGCAAACCACACTGGTTTGTGATCTAGTATAAAGGTCAATCATCCTATTAATTAGTATTTTTAAGCAACTTTCTGTGGCACTGAAAGCATGCTTCTTATTGCAGAGTAATGAAATTTCAAGTCCATGAAATCTCTGCAATAATTAAAATGAGGAAAACATCAGGTGCTCTGTTTTCTGGGATCTGGCACTCTCTGACACAGAACACACAATCCTGAAATGACCTGTAAATCCATTACTTGGTCTCTTCCTCCAGACTTTCTCTTTGAACCATCTGTGTACCAAGAGCTAGACAAAAAAGTCTATAAACCGCCAAGTAAATAGCCAACATTCCCTGAAGTTTTAGAATTATGCAGCTAATGGTAAGCCTTGTCATCCTCCATTCTTACGCAATATTAAGAAAAAAAAAGTTTTACACGCTACAATAGTAAAAAATAGTTTTTATGCTTAGCAAAAATACATCTCCCTTTACTTTTTAAGAATAATTTTTCAAATACTAATACATCTAAGCTCTAGTTGAGGGTTATTTTATTCCTCAAACTGGAAAAAAAACCAAAACCTAAACCTATCCCACCCAATTATCTAAATGAGCCAAAAGTCTTAAATTTTGTCCAATGCAAAGATACATTAAGCACTTTCCAACTGTATTCAAAAGAAGATGACTGCATCATTCAAAAATCTCATCTTGAAGAGAGAAAGACACCACAGTTCAGAAAACATTTCTTTTAACAGCTGAGGCATTTGAAGCATCTCTCCCTGCATGTTTCTCAGCCAACCATCCGACACTGTGCCTTCAGCTGTGCTGATATTCCGGTGTGATGAACCACACCAGAAAACTGATCTGAATGTGGAAAAAATTACACCACCTCCTCTTATCCCAAAGAACCACACACACCAGAACAAGAACATTTTTATTGTCAGTTGTTTTTTTTTACTCTGGTCAGCATCATTTAGTTCCCAGACCAGTTACACAACAGACCTAAGGGGGCAACACCGAAGAGGCAATAAACAACAGGGAGTCCTTGAAATTCTGTCAATTGCAGAAGAAATGTGCTTGAAGCCCTGGCTTTAGTTTCATATATCCAGTGTAAGCACTGCCACAATCTTCAGAGCAGTCATGTTTTGAGTGTTTGAGGCTGTTTGCAAAATCCAGTAACTTAGTTATCTTTGCTTCAGTAGCTTTATGGTGAAGTTTTCTTATATGTCTCCTCTTCCTATGGAGGCAGACATGCTTTAATATCCTTGAACAGTGCTATAATATGGAAATAGTATGTCAACACCCTTCACCTCTCTCTCCCTCCTCCCCCATGCAGCTCAATCAAGTTTCTAATAGCAACACTTTAGAATACATTCCTTTATCCTCAACTAAGACTTTCAATGTACTTTTCATCTAGAAGTAACTCTACAAACCCTATGTCTCTCTGACAGAATTAAGTATTTGTAACAAACATTCTAAAATCAGCCATGCATCTTCCACAAATATCTATTCTTTCATTTTTTAGCTAAAGGACAAAATTCCTTTCTTTGTAACCATGAATGTCTTCGCCAGTATCATGGGGTATCATGGGAGCCAGCATTTTAGACAGATTTAAGAGAGGCAACATTGTCAATGCTTCTATCTAAAAGAATAAATAAATCATAAATGAAACCCTCCTGCTCCAAAGGGAAATCAGCTGCCAACAAGGGTCAAAAATAAGTCTCCTTTTGCTATCAGTTATTAGACAGTTGTGCATTTTGAGCTCTAGATAATTTTTTTTTGCTCCTTTCTTAGGAAAAGCCCTAGATATTTCCCACTCAGACAAGGTTCTGAATGTAATCTCAGTGCAGTAATTTCCATGACATTCCTTAATTTCTCTCAGCAATAATGAAGGAAATTTATGAATTAATTTTTGTATTTTGGCTTTCACGACTGCATTACTTTGGCTGGAAAGCACCTCTGAGCAATGCCCTGTCCAAATCACGTTACAACATGTCATTAGCATCGATTCCCATTTTGTAGACTGTCGAGATGACAAAATCAAGGCATCTCCAGTTATTCCTAAACTGACTTTCAGACAATTTGACAATATATCCCTTCGTTAATTAACTTATTAATTTCCACTAGCCATCATTCTGACCCATGTGTAACTGCCTTCTTCCTTGCAGTCTTGAAGCTATATGTGAGGTGGTAAAATACACTAAACCACAGAACTCATCCACGTGTTTGCATTTTGATGGGTTATTTTTGTGCCAGCGCAGTCTGCTGTGTGGCCAAAGCAGCCATACCAGCAGAGAGAAACAGCAAGTCAGGCTTCCTGTTTGGTTTACTAATACTGTTTCATATTGCTGGTGGAAAAATACAAAGTGCAACTTAAATTTTGAGTTAAATTTGAGCTAGCTTGACTTCAATCACCTACACACAGAAAGCTTAATCATGTACAGCTTCAGACGAAACTCCCCAACACTGAGCCTGGAACTGAGAGGGGGAGCAAGATTGGTCAAGATAGATGAACTTGACAAAATAAAAACAAAGATGACAAGTGTAAAAAGCAAACTGGACAACTTGATAGCTTAAGCACTTCTTTGAGGCACATTACTGTTCAGTAAGTAAGAATGGGAAAGAGCAATGAAATATATAAAGTCTCACAACACACTCGATACCATCATTTGTCTAGTTCTACATCACTTACAAGATGATCTCCAAAATTAAAACAAAATTAGAAAGATGAAGTTTAGAGTGGAAAGATATTACATAAAAGCAGATTTTCTGAGATTCTGTGAAAAGCAGCTTGTTAAATCCGTAGACATAATAGGCCTTCTAAAAGCAACTACAGAAAAAGTAGTAACCTAAAACATAACATGATGTCTCTAGGGGATGGTTTTATCTTTGAGGTAAACAAATTGAACACATCATAGTGTCTCTTTGCTATCTGCTAAGAAATCTGTGTCCTGTCACTTGCCCAACTCAAAGGACAACACCAGGAGAAATCTGAGCAGTGAGCTCCCCAGCTTCTGAGAGGTTATGTGACTTTCTGTTCTTCCCTTCAGGTTAGGCAATAGCTACAAAGATGTGGAATTCTGTTTTCCCCCTATTGCTTTCACATTCTCAAGAGCCAGTAGAAAAAGCTTTAAGAATAAATATACATTTCAGAATTTACCTTGAATCCCTGTATGACAAAGCAAAGAGATGCAGTAAAGTGTTTTTAAAAACAGCAACATTGATATAGTGGAACTAAGCAGATCAGGCTTTCAGACCGTATTTTAAAAGCACTGAATACATGGCTGGCTGGGCACACTAATAAGCAACTTCAAATACCAGCTGAAGCAGCTCTATAATGGAAAGACAGCCTAACTAAATGAATGCCAAGCAGGAAAAACAGCTTATTTTTCCATTACTTCTATTTGCTTGTCCACAAACCCCACAATAGAAGGCTAATATTTGCCCTCTACCTAGGTTATCATATTGAAAACTAATAGACACAAACTTGTGTAAGTGGAACTTCAGAACTATTTTGTGTACAAGGCTAATGACTTGGGTTATATTGCTCAAAAGTACTCTACTGTTTTGGTTGCTTTAGAAAGTGTTACCCACTGTTCTAGAAATTAAGTCACAATTATTGAACTGTTCTGAATCGGGAAAAATCTTAATTCTTTAGATTTAGAGCACTATAGTAAACATTTGCTTTTTATTTTCCTTATATCCAGAACAGCGAGAACGATTTCCCTCTCTTTTTCCTGTGTGCACATGAATTATAAACTACAACTGCAGTTCTCATTTAATTTTCTGAAGAACAACCTGGCATGTTCTCACTAAGCATGGTGCAGCACTTCCGTATTACAGCTATTTTTTTATTTGAGCTCAACACACAATCCTGACTGTCTTACATGATGCAAGTCAGAATCAACCCATAGGTATCAATGAAAAGTCTAACAGATATGGTCAACAAAAAGTACTTTTAAACCATTACAGCAGAGTAGTGGGAATTATGAGATGTAACACTGTGTAGATTACAGCAGAACCCAAGATACATATCTTGGCTCCTTAACTGGAAAGTCATTCCTGCTCTCAAAAAACTTCCACACCCCAAAAACAAGGTAAAGCCATGAGAAGACACATGAGAAGCAAGAGAATTACCAGCCAGTAGTGGAAACAGGATGATCTCTTGACCATGTGCATATTAATTAACATACTAGAACAAAGTCCAGTGCTGGCTGTCACTCAAGGTATAAACTATGTTTTCTGGGAGAACACTTTGGGATATATACAGGACTCAAGTTCTTCAGCAGCAATAAGAATTATAGGATTAGTTATTATTTATAGTTGGTGAATTGTATCGGCAACCCACATAATGGAAAATTTAAAATTCAAGTAAGGAAAGCAGTGTGGCTTACAAGCTTTGGTTAAGCATCCAAATATTTATCCCATTAGTATTAGGAAGCATGCTGCCAGATGGGAAAACTGGAGTTTCCTAAAAGGAATTACATGCTTACAGGATGACAGCAGAGGTCCCAAAGTACAGAAACCTGCTTTGGCAGGTTGCTGCAAAATCAACAGATATAAAATAGAGATTTTAAAATGTTGTATTGTTTAATCTGTTATTACAAATTGCAGTGTATTTGAATTGCATTTGGTGAGCTGGTAGATAAATACTGTTCTCAGCAGATATAGGGCTGTGTTTTGGAAAGGATACTGCTCCACAGAGATGAATTATGAAATATCACCTATAACTAACAAATAATAGTGTGTGCAAGAGAGATTATATAGGGCGCTGCTTTTGTCATTTGCACACTGAACATTGGCAAATATTTTCCCCATGGCATTATATAAAGACATTCAAATAAACAGTAAGAATTATCATACCAAAGACAGTTGTTCATTGTTTTGGAAGGAACAGATGCAGCTATTTCACCATTTCTGCTAGAATGACATCAATATACAGTAAAGGAAACTTTCACTAATAAGTGTGAAACAATAAACAGCAATTTACCTTAAGGGATTGATAATGCAGACACACTTGAGAATTTATTCCTATCACAGAAAGATAATTCAAAATAAAGGATTGACAGATGTCTTCTGAGCTTCTTGCCAAGTATTTCTGTTCTTAAAATATTTAAAGTCCAATAAATTTAAGATGCTTTTGTACTGTAATTCTGCTCAGTCAGAAGACAAAATAGGTAGCTGAACAAATACACCATCAGGGTCCAGCTTAAGAAACGTTGTAGGGATATGCCACATCAGCATTCCATTAGAAACAGACAAGACTAACGTTTCACACCATCTATGATCAATGGTAGCGGCACAGCTATTCCTCACCACTTGATGTATCTTCCAGTGCATAAAGCACAATAGCCAGAATTTAGTATTTTTAAAGCTACGTAGCAAGGCAGCAAAAGATTACGACTTCTGCCACTCATCACGTGGACCGGCTGTTGTGGTGGAGGTCAGGGAAGGGGCAACAGCAATAAAATTATGTTTATATAAACACATGTAGTAATTGATATCCTTAAATGAAGGACATCCTTTATTTCACTCACCCAAAACCAGGAATATGCTTAAAAAAATATTTCCTTCTTGCAATTTCAATGCTTCTGAACCAAATACTGATGACATTTAATTGATTTAAGAGGAGTTTTCGATATCATACAGCCAGTTCACTCATCCTCTGACCAACTTAACACTAGGTTAAAACAGTTCATAAGAATTATTGAATACTTCAGTTAGGAACATGGGCTTTGGCTTTTTTGATTTTCCCCCCTTCCTCATTCCTTGATACCGAAAAAACAGAAAAATGCATGCTTACTTCCTAATAGAATGTCATTTTCTCAGTTACAGAGCGCTTAAAACCATGTAGATAGTTAAAACAAAAGAGAAACATTACTGAAAATTCAATTCACATTGATGCCAAGGCTAGCTTCTGTACATAATGACTCCTTATATAGTTTGAACCATTAATATCTCAGGTTCAAGACTGGATAAGAAAACTACGTTCGTAGCATATATATGGACACGTTTCCATTTAATTCTAGGTACACTGAATAAATGAACACTATTTTGATTATAACACTTCCAAAGAGACTTTGTAGCTAAAACATTGATTTCCCCTCCAATACACCTCAGCTTGAGGGCACTCTTCAACTAACATGTTGATCCCTGAAGTAACTCTGATTTTTAAAAAGTGTTCTTGTATTACAGATAGCAATCACCTTCTCAAGAGGTCTTTCACTTATGGCGCATGACTTTATTCTGGACATTCTTCAAATTAGCTGACAATAAGATGCTACAGCTTCTCATAATGAGGAAGTACTATTTATTCTGTTAGTATATGGTCCAACCTTTTCTGCTGTCCATCGAGGAATACTAGAGTTACCAAGGGATGGTATGACTTCCTAATTATTTACAGTCTCTGAAATTAAGACCTTCATCACCATATTTTGTATACCGACAAAATTTTTCTGAATTCCATTCCTGCTGATTTCTTCCTGAGAATCACTAGCTATGCCTGTGACCTCAAACACCGGAGCAAAAAATCTTGTTTAAAGGCAAATTACCAGGATTTTGAAAAACTATGCAAGTTATTATGCAGCTATCCAAAGTAAAACAATCCAGGACAAATAGTAGCCTGCTACAGTCAAGAAGTCAGTTAAGAAATGAGAGAGAGGCAACTCAACAGCACAATTTGCAATGAAGTCCTGTTTCAACTTGCTTAAGAAGTTACAAACGGTCCCTTCAAGGCATATCACTGGAGGAGTGAATGTACTTTGGAAATTAGTTCGATTAAGTCTCTGGGTTTACATTTAATTTAGAGAGGGGCATTCTCTTAATTGCAAGAGTCTTTTCATGCTTTGCATAAAAAAGAAACAATTAGAACAATCTGAAACAAAACGAGTGTGAAATTTCTCCACCATCTCACATGCCACTGCAGCAAGTGCAGAGACATGTAACAGATGGTCAATTTAACTTACATTCTCAGTTATTAAACATTACCTGCAGGTCCATTAAACTGCTTTTCTACTGGAAGCACTATATAAATTACTTAGTACCCACAATGCAGAGGATTAACTTGACCTTTCTCTATGGCGTGACAACATGCCTGCTCAAAGCCATTCAAATACAAAACTAAAAAGATATTAGCTGTTCTTCTACTATCAAATTTTACAGTTACATCTTTAGTAGGTGAGCTGAAGAGTGTCAGTCATCCACCTTATTGTTTCGTTATGACAAACACCATCGAGTTAATGGGTACTGGAAAAAAGCACAGTGACAGACTGAGGTACTACAAGACAGTTGTGTGAACCCAGGAATTGAAAATCAAAATTTTTGAATAATTTTTGAATTTTTTGAATGAATTTTTTTGAATGAATCAAAATTTTTGAATAATTGAAAATTAGCATAAGGAGGGGAGAGAAAAAGGCTGAAGTACTGTTTTACATTGTTGCTATCTGTGCCCCTTGTGTGTAGTTTACACAACAACTTTTGCCTCTTCTTATAAATATGCTTCAATAGATCCTGAAAATGACAATACAAAAAATACTGGGCCACTGCTTTTAATCATTTGCCTGGAAAAATTAAAATACTGAGAACTTGATCAAATACTGATTTTACCAAAGTAACTTCTTGCCTTATGGCAAGCTACAAATTATTAACTAGGTATATCACAATAATTGTATGTAAATTAATATGACTTCTGAAATCCATAATTACAGCTCACTTAATTATTTGATTTAATGTATTCAGATCCCTGTAAATAGCATAGAGGATTAAAAGCCACTCGTTACTATTAAAAGCTCAAGTAAAACTACTCCTACTTCAAATGACTGCATTTTGGGAAGTATGAAGGCAAGTTCTCCCACGCTTTCTATCATGTGGCCTTTAACACCTGAACTCTCAAAGAAACGACAAACTCTTCAATCGGCAACTACGCTTTTGCTTGACTGAGCTCTAAGACATAGAAAGTTAGGAGAAAAGTAATACTGCTGTGAAGCATACAAAGAGGATTCAGGCATATATTTGGTTGGTTTACCATTATGCATTCAGATACATGGCAGTGTCAAAGCAAACAGAACTTTGAAAACACTGTTCTTTCCACATAATGGCTTCAACACACAAGAGCTTAAATATTCCTTGAAGCAACCTGAACGATTAAGAATCTAACTATGCATTTCCTCCTTCACAAATACTTATTTTGGAACAGCAAAGATATTTATTTAGACCATGTTCTCATCCTGCTCCTTCCCTGAAAACTACATCCCTTCAAATGTGGGCAACAGGCACAGACTGAAACCCAGGAGGCTCCATCTGAGTATCAGGAAACACTTCTTTTACTGTGATGGTGACTGAGCACTGGCACAGGTTGCCCAGGCAGGTTGCAAAGTCTCCATCCTTGGAGATATTCAAAA
>VXAK01023299.1:19687-31939 GCA_013399435.1 Arenaria interpres
TTGGATCAGATGACCTTCAGAGGTCCTTTCCACCCTCCACCACTCTGAAATGTGTAGCAGTCTGACCAATGATGAAGAATCCCTTTCTGTGTAGAGCCATTCTCATTAATTGCAAAAAGAGCTATCTGCCATTACTAAGACTGTATTCCTGATGCTACTGTTTGAAAATAGAAACAAACAAAAGATTTGGACAGCGTGTGGAGCACCAAATCAACAGCACCCATGTAAACCACGGATGATGTCTTATTGTCAGCTTACAGGAGACAATGATCTACATACCAATATTTACAAGTAAAAATGCTCTCTAAGAAATGGCTGCATTAGGGGAAGCTGCATCCCATCTAATGGTGATGATGTGGCTTCAACTACATTCAGCTTTGTTATACCCTGGATGCTCTACAGCAATGGTGACAGCCCAAACCCTCAGGGAACTACAACTCGTGCTGAACATAGCAGTCATCATCATGCAAGTAGCACATGAAACCTCTGTACTGGCTTCTCAGAGAGGAAATTCAGGTGAGATCTCAGATCTTACCTTTGTGAAACCCAGTTGTCTGCCAATAGAGATACTAGAAGGCATCTGAGGAGAACCATGCAGCGAAACAACACAAATTGCCTAAAACGAGGGTGAAGCTCCCCTGCACAGCACAAACTCTTCCCCACAGTCAATTCAAGTCTGAGTAATGAATTCCTCCAGAAACTAAAACCACTGCAAATACTATTGGTATCTTCTCTAAAGTCAATGTATATTTTGGCGATCTGGCTTTCACTAACAGAAATACAGAGCAGAGAATAAAATAACGCATTTACTAACAGCCCTACGGGATTTACCCTGGGGAAAGAAAAAACAAACCACCCATAACAGATGTTAATCATATTGCTTAATTAATTTCAGGCATTACAATGAGGAGAACTACATATTAAATAAAAACCCATACCAGGGAGGTAAATTCATTAGAAAACGCCACATTTGAGTCAACACAATTAGCAGTCCAGGACACTATGAAAACACTATGTCTGAGGGAGACAAGTAGCTATGCTGGAACACAATATCCTCTCGAAGATCATGCAAAGCCACAGAGAATTAGTAGAGCATCTGTGCTTTTGCTGGGTAGAACATTAACATGAAGGGCTGCCAATGGCTTGAAAGCATTATTCTGTAGACATTTACATACAGATAGACACACTTTAAACACTTCCGGCAAAAGTATTTGTAATTCTTACAATATTCCATAATAAAAGAGAACAGTACCAGGAACAAAAAACATCTAAATACTTTAGTATTGACAGATCATTCATTTTAAAGAACGTCTCTGGATTCTTCTCAAAGACATCACATATAATTGTTTAATTTCTCTCATGAATTTTAACTTGGTCCCCTTTTGTTTACATACTTTCCTGTTAAAACAGAATTTTATGTGATGGTGTTTTTTTTTTGTTTGTTTCACCTTCATTACACTGGAAACCAACTCATTTTTGTCTTGTAATATTGACAAGCACTAGAAGTATAGAGTGTAAGTGTAAAATTGGTGGGTCTTCACTAAAGCAAATGATTTGCGTGTTTACACTTCATGTCAAATGCATTCTTATCCCATATTCTACATTCAATGCTAGGGTATGGCAACTGATAAATTAAAGCAATGTACATGTAAGACTCTCTGATCTTCAAAGTGGGCAAAAACATTTGTTTTCTTCTCTTCACACAAAAATGTTTTATAGTTATACTTAACCACATATTCATTTTGTTTAGCACAGTTAAGAGCAAAACTCAACTACATTATTAATTACTCCTTGGAGCTACTGTCTTGCTTTGGAATCTACTGCATCTGTGGTGACAATGACTGATGCCATCTTCTCCACCACTATTCTCATCTTTCAGCTGATGAAAATTTCACTTTTGAAACAACACTTTATAACTGTACAGTTTTAATAATTCTTAGCTTATTTTAGCAACTCTTGTATGTTAAAATTTCTGTATTGCTCAATCTATATAGCAATGACAAGGGTCTTACATGAATTGAACGAAAAATGATACATGATTTAAATGAGAAATTCACAGGAGAGTAAAAAAAAGATGCAAAAAACAAATGTATACTGTGTATATGTGAAAATTTAAGTACTCTGAAATACATTTAAATACTATAAAAGTAGTGTGAGTTTATCTTTTAATTTACTGCTCAAAACCAAAAAGTAAAATGCACAATTTTAATTATAGTATCATCACCAGGAAAACTGCTTTGGATTATGCTTGTTTATGTCTGCAGATAGAAGATTTTCATAAAGAAGGATCAATGTCCAACTTAATATTGTATATTGAGGTTCTTATGCAAACAGGGATTCTTTTTTTCTTCTCTTTACTGTTTCACTAAACAATTCTGTAAGGTACATTTTCTACATTCAACATCTGAATCATACCTTCCAGAAAAGAAAACCTGTTTGCAGGTAGGATGTACATTC
Organism: Arenaria interpres; assembly: GCA_013399435.1. Taxonomy (NCBI): domain Eukaryota; kingdom Metazoa; phylum Chordata; class Aves; order Charadriiformes; family Scolopacidae; genus Arenaria; species Arenaria interpres. The sequence goes on from VXAK01023299.1 coordinate 22,145, forward strand.
ACACACAGCAGAATAAACCCATGCTAGAGACAGCACCAAAATAAGTCAATGAAGAAATTTTCAGTTTGATTTGCCTAAGGCAACCGAAATAGAGATTTATTTCCAAGAACTTGAACTCAAACTCTGAATAAAAGCATCTGATACATCCTTACACCAAATCAACAGAGGCAAAGGGAAAGGTCTGTGACAGATTTACAAATTAAATTTCTACTGAGAAGCTTCCTAAATTGAGAAAAATCTGGTTAATGGAATCCGTGCAAGCGTCAATAGCTTCTACTATGGCCCTGACACAGGACAATGCGTCAATAGACCTAACATTCTTTTACAAATGTCTCCAGTATTACGATGCTGTCACCTTTCCTTTTCTGTTTTTGCCCCTCTCTCTCTCCCATTCATTCACTGTCACATCCAATGTAGCTGATCAATTATTATTTCACTACCAGCAAAAGAGACACTTTCTACTTAGAACTGTTGAAGTTGTAGAGGGCACATTTCAGGCCACACTCAAAACATTTTCCCCTCCCTTTTTAAACAGCTACATGACATACAAATATGCTTGACAAGCCTTTTGTCAGGGGGGAAAAAAAATAAAAACAAAATTAAAAATGTATTTACATATAGCACAGAATATGCATGAATTAGAGAATGTCCTCTTGAAAAAGTACATCCAGAATGCCAGTAAAAGTTGAACTATAAACACGTTCTGTTATTCTGTGAAGTGTTTCATAAATGTTGTTATAAGTAAGTTAGAAAGCACATGAAATGGCATTTTACTGATAAAACATTCTCATTACTGCAAAGCACAATGACAGGTAACGAGAAGAAAGTGTATCAGTACACAGTCCTAGAAAGGAGAGTATCTTCAATCAAGGAATGAAACTTGAAATGAGGAGTATTGCATCCTTCTACTGAAATTGGGATAATTGTCACTTATTTCTACGAAAACATAGCTGGAACAGAGGGGAAAAAGAGAGTCTAAGAAACATCTCTATATAATTGTGAGGGAAGCAAATATAAATAAATGTGTGTATTCACACGCCCACTCTCTTCCTTATCTATCCTAAGTCAGCCCCAATGGTCTAGTATCACTTCAAAAACAGAAAGAAATTTATTACATCAAATCATGCCAAATGAAGTGTCCTTGGAAAGGAGTTGTTCTCAGAGTTAAAAAAAAATACATTATGCCCTAAGAAGAAAAAATAAAAGGGGGGCAACAGTTTCAATGGGCCTTCCATGTTTTCAGAAGCTATTACAACCTACACGGTTTCACAGGACAAGCTTTTTACAGCCTCAGGCACAGCACCCTTCCCCAGTGCCACCTATACTAAGTCCTGCACTTCCATTTCTCTGACAACTCCTTGCTTTGGTGAATGCAAGAAGATTTGAACACGTACTAAAGGACCTATTGTTCAGAAAGCAAGCTAAGGAACATTTCTTTTTAAAGTGGCTTACTTTAATGAATGCCAAGTATGCTACATATGGGGTCATCTGATCAAGAAAAAGAAAAAATCTGATGCGCACATGCCTATTTACTTCAGTAGCATTAGCTGACTACTTCTGCTCACAACATTCCAGGTTTTCCCTCATGAGTAAAAATCCTACGTCCATTACAGAGTCTTAAAAGAGTTCTGTGCTTTACTTGAACCTGCACTTCTATTTTCCATAAATTGTTCTTCTGTATGACAGCAGAAGTTAAAAAGGAAAAGAGAAAACGCTACCTCCATTTATAAAGAGGCATTTCTTTGTAAGGTGGTAGTCCAAACCAAGCGTACATTTGTGATCAAATCTCATTTTGCTCTCCAGCAAGAAACTCCCCTTAAAAGCCCATGAGCTCCACCTTGAGAGGAAGAAACAGAACTCATCATTTCGAAAAGAACTCTTCTCCTTTTTCCATACAGTCTATTCATTTATCTATTTCCCTTCTCCATGCTACTTGTTCAGGATTACAGTCTAAGAGAAGACCAATGGTTATTGAACTACACCAATGAAAACAACAGCCCGTAAGCAAAGTGACTACACAGACTGAGCTCTGCTGAAGTATCTTCAGCAGAGGAACTTCTTTACTTTGAGGGTGGCAGAGCACTGGAACAGGCTGCCCCGGGAGGGGGTGGAGTCTCCTTCTCTGCAGGCATTAAAAACCCGCCTGGGCACGTTCCTGTGCAACCTGCTCTAGGTGGACCTGCTTTGGCAGGGGGGTTGGACTAGATGATCGCCAGAGGTCCCTTCCAACCCCATATCATTCTGTGATTCTGTGATCTGTCCTCTCTCTCCCTTTCAATGTTAAGGAAGTTACTCTGTGCCTCTGAACGCCAAAAGTCAACATGATTCAGTTATTTATGTACCACAGCAGACACGAGATAGACAAAAATTTCTTATAAGGATTTTTTTCCACTGAAAATGCAAATGTAGCTTTGATCCACTAGTCATTTAAATATACTAATTTTTAACAAATAAAATAAAATTTTAAAAATTCAACTCAAAATGCAACATTGAGAATTTTATTATGCATGGAAGTTTTTGCCACTGACATGGAACAAAATTTCAAGAAGTAGAGGACTTTTCCCACTGCAAGAGCCCTGTCTGTGTGTTCCTCCTACCAGTGGCCTCTGCTTCCCCAGCGCACTGCCAATCTCCTGGCTGTCGCACTTGAGCTCAGGCTGTGAATCATCACTTTTAAATGTACAGTACACAGCTCTATTTTTGACTGAAGCACACACAAATGACAGACCCAATTGCTTAAGCAGTAGAAAATCCACACAAGAAAATTCCATAAATACTACTGTCATTGTAAAACAAAAATGAAATTAGCATCCAGTTTTTACTGAAGATCATTTAGAATATTTTTTATAGTGACTAGAGCACTAGTGAGTAAAGAATTTTTTCAGGCTTGCTAACAACTTTTCATCACAGTGGTATTACATGGTACCACCAACCTGTGCAGATTCAATTATTTTTAAATTTACTAATTACTGAATAGCTTTGATAGGGTCTGAAAGAGTAGTGCGATTTTCCAGCCCAGCTGCCAACCCTACATGAGTGAGTGCAGCACTATTGTTTAGGGCTTTCAAGAAATTTGACAGGAGTGGCACGACATACTGCCATACTGTAAATAAACAGCAATTCAGATTTTTGTTAAGATGTTTAGACTGAATCCTAGGATTCAATAGGAATTCTCAAACATTTCTTCTATTTTACACACTTTTCTCATCTCTTCTGCCCTACGGATGAAGCCCTGCATATTTACCTCACTGGCTACTGCAAAAGAGAAACTACCGCTGCGATTCCCCCAACCGTATGGGGGAGTCAGACACAAGCTACTAAACAAAAAGAAGAATTAAATATTAAGAATTTTCAAAGTAAGCATAGTTTCTCTATGGATTCTCTTCCAGTTAGCTACTACATCTTTCGTAATCTGTCAGCACCTAGTAACTTAGTCTTAAGTTTTTAATCATGGAAGAGTTCAATATTACACTCATACAATACTGCCAGGTTAGAGTTAAGATTCATTTTCAGTTCCTTTGGAAAAGTAACAAGCATACATATAGAAAAACATATTTATTCTACTCATAGCCCAGTACATTTCAAGCATGAACATATCTGAAAGCCTTGATCAGAAACTAAAACAGTTTTGAAACCTCATTATAAGAGTTAAAAGAAAAGGCCCAATCAATTTAAACACCAGACAGCACAGATGCAGAAAACTGCTTCAAAAAATGCAGCTCATATTTACCATTTATTCCTCCACAGAAGATGATGACAAGGGGAAGGGAGAAGCATTATCACAAATGACTTATCACATTAACAAAAAGTAAGAACTGTTAATGTTTCACTTATTTTCTCCCAGTGAAAAACACCAGGAGCATGCTGCTTAACATTTTAATGCACATCCGCTTCTTAGAGAAGCTTCATAATACTGTTTTACATTTCTTGAACACTGTGAGTTTGATTTCAAGAATTTAAAGAGGCTGCCACAGAACACCTGATTTGTAAGGAACACTTATGACTGATCATATAAGACAGGCAATGTATCACACCTTAGGGATTAAAACTACTTCTCAGAAAGCTATCAGAGACACAGATGCTTTCCTTTAACCTTCTTGTACTGTGCTCTGTAAGTTATTACCACGTCAGTAATGTGATAATACCAAACGGATGTGTATCTATCACTCATCTTCTGAATCAAACCAGAAAACAAAAAAAAAGTGGAAGGACACGGACAGGACATAGACCTGTCCAGTTAAAGGGAGCTGTTTCCAGCAGACACATGTAGACCTGGTGGGTGGCATCACAAACCATCACCACCTGCAACACAAAGATCCCAAACTCAGTCCCTCATTTAATTAAGTTCTTCTGTTTAAACAGATCCCCCATTTTCTTCTGTGCATTTCTGTAGATCAAATTGAGTAATTTGAGTTTTCATACAAATCTTTAAAAAAAAAAAAAAAAATAATGATGATGCATTCTGAGTTGGGACCAATCATGAGTATGCTCTGCCTAAGGCAGGAGCTGTAGCCCATGCGGCAAAGTTAGGAAAGCTAAGTAAGACTGACAGCACTGTAAGAATATTTGAAAAAAGGCAGCTCCAGAGTAACATACGCCTCAGATTCTTTATGTCTATTTGGAGCCAAGCTATACATGACATCCTGTGAAGGCCTTGCTTCTCAGAAGGAAGATGATTTTAAAAAATTTAAAATATCACTGTTACCACTCAGTTACTTTAACCCTTGAAAGCTCACACTCATGTCTGGCACTTTTTTTTGGTAAACTAAAGCTAAGCACAAACCTATTTTTTTATTTTACAAACTCTCTAAAAGCCTTTAGGACCAAATTTAGCTCAAGTGCAAAAACATCATGGTGTTTGACATGAAAATATAGGAAAAATACTATTTTCTTGCAGAGCAATTCTCAGATTTTAAGTATATGTATTTCAATTCCTCTTGATATCTCCTTTGGCAGGTATGAAGCAATCCCATTATTTGCCTTTTATACTCAAAATAATTTCTGTAGCCCATATCACATGCCAAAAGTAGATCAGAAAACCTGTATTCCCTGCAGATAGATAAGGTGATCAAACTGGCTTTAATTCACTAGTTTATGGCTTCCAACAAACCAAAGCTTTCCCTTCACAAATGCCATTACAGTAAGAGTCTCTCCTACCACAAGACACACAATTCAGACTTTTGGCAGAAAATTTTCCAACTATCCCTTTTGCAATCTAAATTTCAGCAACACGTGTCAGAAGAAAGAAGCCAACTCTAACTTTCATATACCTCTCCAGTCAGTGCATGACTCCAGTTTAACCGGTAGTTACCAGCAATTTATAGTGTTTTAGGCATAAAACTATTGAAATTTACTTCAGTTTTATTTTTATATCTGAGCCAGATGAACATAATTTGAATACATTAACCAAATGCGTTAAAAATATGCCTTATGGGATTCTGATGCCACTCTACAAGACGGTAAGTAGAAGACAAGACATTACAAAAACTCCTGGAAAGATACAATTGTCCCACAGAACAAAATGAAGATAATTTTCTTCTTCCTCAGCTATCACACATTGCTGGCCATCCCACCATCAGAAAAACAAAACAAACACAAAACAATAAAAGCAAATCATCACTTGCCTAATGAATAGTACAGGTTCTGAAATGACCAATTTAAAAACTCACTCTCAGAAAACTGGATGCTTCTGTCCAGGGCTGTTAATTAGTGGATTATTTGCCATTCACTTTTTTTTTTTTGTGAAAGTGTTGAATGTTTTCCTTGCACATGTCATCCCGCTTGGCAGAAGTCTGTGCTCCACCACTTCTGTCAAATACCAGGTCACCTACATTTAAGGCTAAGCTTTGTCTGAAGGATCGTAAGTCTCTAAGTAGGGTGGTAAAATTATCTTAAAAGCCAAACAAAGAATTTCTTTCCACTTCTCCATCCTCAGCTTCCTACTGGTTATGCTGAGCACTCTAGCTCTATCTCTTTCGAGATCTACCTCTTCCATAAAAGTTAAAAGCAAATGCTTCATCTGGAATATTCTGAAATTTTGATAAAAGTATTAAATAGAAACTGAATTATAAAGCAAATTTGTCTTCCACAGGCAAACAGAAACTCCTTATCAATAACTTTTAGTTAGGGTTGACACAAGTTGAATCAGAGCAGAAAATCTATAGTGCAAGCATTTATAAAATGCCAGCTCCAAACCTGCACCCAGTTTTGCAAAAAGTCTCTTTTCAGAGCAAACAAAAAAAAACCCAAACAAACTCCAACCACCAAGACTGACATTCAATTTCAAACAGCTTTCTCACCTCTCTGTGCATCACATGAAATTCACATCACCAAATAACAAACGGTGTCATAAGACAGTTATTGAAAAGGCATTATAATGCTCACTAAAGGCAGAACTCTCTGAGGAGTTACTATCCCTTACAATACTGGCATGGATGGACACAGGTATCTCTTTTTTTGCACTTTGCCCTTTCTCGATGTGATTTCAACTCATCTTTACCTCCCACGTTCTCCTGATGCCCCAAATGCTCCAAAAGCACTGTTTCACACATGAAAGCAAATGCAAAGCAGAGATTGATCTCACATTATAATCCTTCTACAAGAATTCTACTTCAAGCAAGGAACTGCTTATCAAACAATTAGTTTTAATATTCCAGCAATAAGATTTTTTCCTTTATGTTCCAATCTGAAGACATGAACAAATCCAGTAATAGAACGTCAACATTAATTTAAGAGGAGATGAAAAATGACTTAATAACACTGCAGCAGGATAACTTTCTACAATAGGCCATGGAGGCATAAAATTGTCAACAAATTCATTCGTTTACCACTGTATATTCCTGCTAATAGACGAGGGCAAAACTGAAAAGATTGTTAATACCTTGCTGCACAAACTCATATAGCAGAAAGAAAAGCCAACTTTTATAGTCTCAGTTTCCCTAATCAGCAGTAAAACAGGGAAAAGGAGCAGGAAGTCTTCTACTCGCTTTCCCTTGAGCAAAGGGCAGAAAATGAGGTGCACTTAACCACAAAATTCAACTCCATATTAAGCCTCTATTTAATAAATGATACTAAATAGTACCATTGAAAGGTTTTAGCAAAGAAAGTTGTAACTAGAGAGCCAGAACAGAACAGACCGAAAAAGCCATGACAGTAATTTGCTACTAGTTTCACTCAATCACCCTCCAACTGGAAGCTGCGCTACAGTCAAAACTCAGGAAACTTTCCCTTCATTTATCCCATTATGCATGAATTAGCTTTTCTACAGGTGCCTATGTCCTTGCCAGAGTACAGCCTTTTGCTGTATGGAATATCAGACACAATCCAAAAGGGAAGAAGAGGTTTCTAATACAAGGTGGGGGAAAAAAAAAAGAAAAAAAAGGTTAACATTTTGGACACAGTAAAGGCCACATCACTGTAACTTCTTCCCCCACCCAACTCTAAGCCCATCAGAGAATGGGGAACCAAAGAGCAAGGTTGAGTAAAAACCAGCAAACATCTCAACCCTTGCAGCTAGATGCTTACAGAGCCTCAGACTTGGTGGAGAATGCAAAACAGAACACAGCGTTTCTTCACCTGCTCGATAATAAAATCTCACACTTGTTTATGCTTTTCTTCAATTTTCAGGCCCTGAATTCCCTAGAATTTCACTAGAAAAGGAGAAATGGAAGAAAATAATTCTAACCTGGCAGCTCTAGACAGAATTGTCAGATATCAAACTTAGTGTTATTCCAATCCTATTTCACAAAAGACTGATTTAAACCCAAATGTTTTATAAATTGGTGATCAGAGTTTACAGACTGATTCTCTGTTACTGTTCACATTTAAACATACTAACTTACAATAAAAGATGGTTTTACATGAAATTTAGCACTTGTTTTTGTTGACTAAAAAACCTAAAAGATCTCTACATGCATTTATAAATAATTAAGCTTAGTATTTGTTCTGTTTTGTTGGACATTTCTTGTTTGCTAGTTTATGCAGCTGAATGCAAATTGGAATTAAATAGAAAGCTTACGAAGAATTTAAAATTGATTACTTGGTTAAATAAGAAATCACCTCAAATGCTTTGTATTATTATTATTATTTTAAGTTTAAAACATGCTTTGTATTTATTTAGAAGAACTACTGTTAGTGAAAATGACTGCTTCAGGAATCCTACATAATATTCCATCCCAACGCCCCTGTTTACAGATTAACACAGAGGCACCAGGATGCTGGTTTTCATTCTTACTGTTTCACAATTTGATGTTAATCATTGAAATAATTAAAAGAAACCAGAATTAATAAAATACTTTCTCTGCACTTCCAGAAGAGGTTACTATAACAAGAGGTAGTTTAGTATTTCCATGCAAGTGCTTAGCCAGTGACTTCTATAATTTCATGCCTCATCTGTGAATTTGGAGCATCCAACAGGTAAAAGTGAGTTGATTCAAAAGAACGTACATGGGGTCTGGCACATCCCTGAGGTCTTCCAATTGCTGAAGGACTATTTTGTTTGGGAATGTGACAATATAAAATTCTAAAAAGGGAAGTAACTTCATAACAGGAAATATTTAACATACAATTCAGAGTAAAAAGCCACTTCACAGCCTTTACATAAAAAAATAGAGCACATATCTAAAGAGAACGTATATACTTTAATTTATAAAGAACGTGTAAGTACTTGTGTATATGTTCATCTAAGCACAGACCAATATTTTAACTTATTTCTCCACTAAATATGTAGACACACAAAAAATAACGTCCAAACTAAGAGATCTCTACTTTATCCCTGACTGTCACTGAACAACACCATAGGGAAGAGAAAATGCTAAAGAACTTCAGTATTTATCCACACACTGAAGAATATTTAAAAACTTCTGTAGAAAAGAGTATTTAATCTATCATTACTCAAGCATAGTTTAAGAAGATGCAACATTTCTGCTTGATAACACAAGCCTTGAAATGCCACCCTAACACACATTTATGTGGGTAAATAGAGTAAAAATCTCTTTAACATTTTGAAACCTCTAGAATGGTTTCAAAGTTTTCTTCTTAACTAAAACCTTATAAAATCCATAAGATGGATTCTGATCAATTTCACTAGAGTGCAGAAAGGGTTACAAACTGGTTTTGTTCTTCACAGGAATAATCTTCAACTTGAATTTATATAAATTATGTGTCATCACACCACTAAGATGATCTGCTTAACTTTGCTTTTTTTAAAGGAGCTAGACTCTCATTTAAATATCTTGGTAAGCCTAACTATAGAACAAGCTGCCATAATAGCATACAAGGTTTAGTACTTTGATTATTTTCTGAAGCCTCCTAAAAGGAGACACACTTTCAAGTCCTACTGACAACATCTTCAGAAGTCAAAAGTGAGCAATCTGTAAGTTTTCCTTCCCTGTAGGTTAAGGCACGATTTAATTTCCCAGGCTCAGGTGTGTGTATGGAAAGAGTCACAACTGACTATTCATTCTTCCTCTATAGGGAGTTACTTATTGCAGCTTGCTGTGTGGAAGAGAAAACTGTTTCAAGTTAAAAACAAAACAATTACTTCTGCTCTCCTGTAAATGGACATACTGTACTATGCTACAGTACCTACAGAAAAGGCCCCAATCAATATCTTAAAATTCCTTTCACCATTTACTACGGCACAGTCAGAACACAGAGCTGCTCACCATGTCAGATGTTTATGCAGTACTAACTCACAGTAAATATCTTAAAAATCAAGGGCAAAATAGCTTTCATTCTGTCAAAAAGAGATCAAGTGGGAACAAATACATGAAATCTGACCTTTACATCAACAAA